>CM041781.1:113507594-113985007 GCA_023374045.1 Limonium bicolor | reverse complement strand
ACCTCCATGCTAGCTCCATCTAGCCTTGCACAATCTTGCTCATTTTAGCTCCAAAACCAAAACAAATTACATATTCTTCTTAGTTAGCTCAAGCTCTCTCTTTCTATCTTTTCAAAACTTCAAGAGCTTTGATTTGGTGCCAAGCCAAACCACCATTAGAGGAGGAAATTCAAGTTTGGAGACTCCATTGGCTTCTCCATTCTCTTAAGGTAAAGAAAGTGTAAGAAAATCTAGGTTTCCATCACTTTTCTTCATGACCGAAAATACATGCTCATGAGGCTTCATTTTAATGCCTTGTTCTAGCTTGTTTTCTACTCTTCAAAGGATTGAGGAGGTCCTTCTTGCTTCATATCCAAGCTTGTCTTGAGAAACCAAGGTAAAACAATCCTTAATACCTTAAAACACATTTTAACCTAGGGTTTGTTCCTTAGGGTTAATGTATTATCTAGTACTCATTGGAGTCATTGGATATTGGTTAGAACATTGGCAAGGAGATATATATTGGTGACCGAGATTGAGGAAGGAAAACCTAAGGAAGAAAGTTTTTAAAGCTTGTAAAAGAACAAGGTAAATTACTTACCTTAAGGTGTTTTATTGTTTAAGGGAATGGGATTTAGATATGTGATGAGTTTAGTGTAGAGTTTACATTAGAAAAGGGTTATATATGACCTAGGAGAAACAATGACTATGTTTGTGAACTTGTGACTAAGGAGCCAATGAGAAAAGAGATAGTCAAACAATGTTGAAATGAATTACAAGAAGCATTTTATTTCAATGGGAGCCTTGTTGTGTGTATTCGCAGGTTAAAGGCAAATATATGTGGAAATTCAGTGGTTAAGATTATTGTCATTTAAGGGCCTAAGTGCCAAGCATTTAAGTTTATGCACTATATGATGTTGTGGTGTAGTTTGGTGTAAATTGTGTGTTAAGGTGTTGTGATGAGAATTTGAGTGATATTGGTTGTTTGATGGAGAAAAACCAAGTGTTAGGATGTACTATATACTAGAGAACCCATGGCAAAATTTAAAGGAGAACTTAAGTGTTTAAGATGTTCTAAGGGAATTTAATGACTAAGGAAGTACTAGGAAGTTTTAGAGGTTGTCTTGATGAAAAAGGGGTGAGATAAAGTGTTATAATGAGTTATAATGACTTAGGCATTACTATGAAGGATTTAGGAATCAAGAGAATGTATTTGAGTATTTAGGACTTAGGCAAATGTTGTAAACAACTAGGAAGGAAATAAGGTGTTGATGGATGAAGGTTAAGCTTTTGAAGGAACTTAAGTAAATGCATAAAAGAGTTTTAGATGGTGAAAGATGCTTGGGAGATGATGTTATAGTGGTGGGGAACATTTGGCATAGTGGTTACATTAGGTATGAACCACCACCTAGAAACCTAGTGGAAAAAGTTACAAGTGTTGGCATGGTTACAAGAAAAATGCATAATGATTAAAGTGGATGTTGGTGAGTGATTTTAAGTGTTTAGTGGTTGCTTAAGGTGTATTTGAGGTGCCCAAATGAGGTTATAACATATTAGGATATATGAGGAGAAGTTTGGAGTTGAAAGAGAATTTAGAAACAAGGTTCTGGAGCCGACCGACCTTAGGGACCGGACCTGCAAGGTCGGTCGAGCTCAGTTTACACTGCCGGAGAAAGTTTCTGGAACCGACCGAACTTGGGGACCGGACTTACAAGTTCGGTCGGGCTTGTATTTTGTGAAGGAATTAAGTCTCTGGAATCGACCGAACATGGGACCGGACTTGGCAAGTTCGGTCAAGCTTAAATTTCCCTCGGGGAAACTCTCGGGAATGGACCGACCTTGGGGACCGGACTTGCAAGGTCGGTCGGGGTAGAATTTTCAACGGTAATATGTTCTGGAATGGACCGACCTTGGGTAAGGTCGGTCGGAAGTTCGGTCGAGCCTAAAAAAAAAAAAAAAAAAAAGAAATTTTGAATTCTAAGGATGGTAATAGGTAATAAGGTATACCTTTGTAGGGTGGTAATGATTAGGACCCTAAGAACTAAGGGATTAAGTTAAGTTAAGTATAAATTTTAATGTTTAAAGTTAAGTTTGTAAGTTAAGTGGTAAGGACTTAAGAGGATATTCATTGGGAATCTTTAGGGACTAAGTGAGTTAAGTAAGGTGCAAATAACTAATGGCCTAAAAATGAACCAATGTTTTAGGTTTGTGAATTGGGACCCCGGAGAAGGTTAAACAAACGACGATCGACGGTGAACGGTACAATCTTTCTTGTGACCTGCTTGCTAACGAGGTGTCCCTCGGCTTGTGTGCTATCTGTTTATTGCTATGACTAAAACAAGATAAAGCATGCAACCGGTTATATTTGTTCTCGTTGTGTATGTGTTATCTTTACACTAACCCGCGAGACTTGAGATTGTTACTAACCAAGTTTAGTACTTACTGAGTTAAGAATAAGAGTTAAGTTTGGTGGTGTTGGTTAATGCCGTTAAGGCTTAGCTAGCACATGGTGATTAAGATTTCTACTAACTGGAACTTGAGTGAGGAAACCGGGACCGATCTCCGGTCATGCATGCTAAGGAAAAAGGGGGACGGTATCTGAATCAGATCCGCCCTCCGCTTAAGGACTTGTCTTCGGACTTGTAGCCTAGGGCCGGTTGCCGGCTCAGCTACGTTGGACTCCCGTCCAGAGTAGGTGGCATTAAGATGGTGCGGTGGGATCACCTAAATCCCAGGTTTGAATTAAGCTACAACCATTCCCTTCCAGGAGCGGTTTGTAACTGAGACTAAGTTGAGATTAAGTTAAGGTAAGGTAAGGAACTGAGATTAAGGAAATGAGGACTAAGGAGGGGGTTACTAACCCACTTGATAAGGGAACGCTTGAGTCATTCATTGTTGTGAACTATATATGTTCATCTGTGGTTATTGTTATTGCACTTCATATCATGCTTGTGTATGTAATCAATTTCCATGCTATCGACAATTAGTCGTCGTAGCCCCGTTAGCTTGGGGGCCATGAGAGGATGTACCAGCATTCGTGCTGACCCCCTTGGGGGCTGTTTTTACACTTGCAGGTAAGAGACCCATGAGGACGCACTACGAGAGTAGGAGCGGTTAGACTTAGGATGGGATGATTATTTTGAGTTCGGGTTGCGCCTGTGCACCCGTCTGTTTATATTAAACTGATGTAAGGTTGTGATTATGACTTAGTTACTTGTACTCGGTTGGTTGTCGGTATTATGGATGGTGATGTTTTGGGTTGGTTAGGTATTTGGATAAGTGTTGTAATTGTTAAGGCCGGTATATTCTAACGATCAGACCGTGGCAAGGTCCAGGTGTTATTATTTCCGCTGCGACGTATTCGATTAAGTGTTCAGTTTGCGATAACCACGATTGGCTTTGGATGGGTGTTACAGTTACCGAACCGAAACCGGTCAATTTACACGGCGGTTAACCGTACCGCAAGAACCGGTACGGTTAACCTAAAAACAGGTACGGTTCACTTCGGTTTCGGTCGGATACCGCGGTTTTCGGAATTTTTTGGGCAGCCCTAATCGAGTGCCGAATATTGACATTAATTCACAAAATTTAATTTATACTTTGTAGATAACATTAATAAAAGTATAGTTAAAATTCATATACAAAAATTGTCATCCAATTTGATTTTGTCCAACTAGTACACAACTGCTGTCTAATCAAGAGTAACACTACATTAAAAGAATTTGAAGCCGCATATGAAAATCAATACAAGTTACAATGGTTGCTTAAAATTCGTACTTTTAAATTTTTGTCAATCAAACCTAATCCGAATAATTCACCCAAATTTGACCTATAACCCGAAAAAACCGAAGGACATAGAGGCTAACACGAACCAAAAGCACCCAAACCCGAACTCAATCAAACTGAAATCAGCCAAATCTAATTTAAACCAGATGAGCACGCCCTATCCGAACTGAATATTAAATATGTACAAATTAACCCGAACCGAATTGACCGAACTGAACGAGTGACCGAATTATAGGGTCTAAATTGGATAGATTTTAGGCAAAAGTCAAGATAACCACATCCGGTTGTCTTGATTAGATTCTAGTTTGTAACATTCCATCCCTTGGATTAAGCACCAATGGATACGATTCAAGTTTTATAAGTATTAATATATTCACGCTTACATAAAACTGCTTGTTTTATTAGTATTACGATCTGGCGCGTTACGTATACCCTTAATTTTTTATGGGAAAATTCATAAGATACCATTGTTTAAGTTTCTAATTCACAAAATACCATTTTTTGTAATTCAGCTTTAAACATGCTTAAACGTTGTCCAAAATTGATGAAACTTTACATGATTGGTCCAATATCAAATTTGAAGTTTTTTAAACTCATATGTGACATGTGGAACCCAATGAACATGTGACATGTTTCATGTAAAGTTTCATTGGGTCTCACATGTCACATATGAGCTTAAAAAACTTCAAATTTGATATTGGACCAAAATATTACACTTTAGCATCGTCCAGTTTCATCAATTTTGGACAACATTTAAGCATGTTTAGAGCTGAATTAAAAAAAAAGTAATATTTATGAATTAGAAACTTAAATAGTGATATCTTGTGAATTTTCCATTTTTTATTGTGTGATAACTCTTAATTACGATACCAGGAGTTCTTGCTTGAGTTGACTCTGAAGTGTGTATGTATATATTGTATGAACTATGAAGTAAAGCTGACTAGAGAACACGTACGTATGTGATGCCAAGTCCAGTTCAAAAGTAAAGTAGATTGATGAAACTAAAATTTGAAGTTAATTTGTTTACCTATTTAGCGTAATTGGAGACAAATGTAAGTGACCTTTATTTTCACACCCATACAGCACATGATAAAAAATGTGTATGGTATATTAATGCATATATATGGGCAAGGAACGTACGACCCACCCCAAATTCGTACCTCGTGATGCCTCGTCCCCTATAAATTGATCAAACCCTTCGCTAGCATTAGCAAATCAATATATCCTCTATTTTCTCCTCATCTTCTCGGTCTTTCATTCTTCCATTTGAGTGTAATAAAAAGTAGGGTGTTACTAGGAGAGAAAAATTAATATGGCTGTAGTTCTACCTAAGGTGATATGCCTTGGATTTGTTCTCCTAGTAATAGTGTTGTTGGGGTGGCCGAGGCTGTACCTATTTCAAGAGGTCGATTTTTAGCTGAAGATGATGGATATAAAGTAGTGAAATATAATAAAAAGACGGAAGAGAAAAACATTGGTGGAGAGCATGAGAAAACAATACAGGAGGAGGAGAAGCAAAAACCCGGTGGAATGAAGGAGAAGTACCGGAAGGAAAAACAAGAGAAAGAAATGAAGGAAAACTATGAAAAACAAATGTGTGTGAATGAGAAGAGAAACAAGTATCAAAAGGAAAAGATGGAGAAGGGGAAATGTGAGAATTATCAAAACGAAACTGGTGAAAAGGTGTCGTATGAGAAGTATGAGAGATAGAGAGCGGAAAAAACTCAAAGTACGAAAAACATGAGAAGGAAAACAAAGAGAATGCAAAGTACGAAAAGCATGCAAATGAAAGTAGAAGTAAACAAAATTATGAGATTGCTCAAAAGGAGAAGTATGAGAATGAAAAGAGGCAAAAGGAAATGAAGGATAGTATGAGAAAGAGAAGGAAGAGAAGGAGAAATATGAAACGGAGAAGTATGAGAAGGAAAAAAGAGAAGTACGAGAAGGAGAAGATTGAGAAGGAAGAGAGAAAAAAAAAAAAGGAAACCCACGAAAAATACAGTAGTGATGATGATACTAACAGCTCTTCATCAACACCAGCTCCATATCCTCCCACTTTAGGGCGTAAAAGAGTTCAAGGTAGAAACAAAAACTATCCTCAATGTTATGGTCAAGTACATGTTTGTCCTTCTAGTTGTTCCTCGACATGCGAAGTTGATTGTGCCACTTGCAAGCCTGTCTATAGTAAGTTTTCAACCCCTTTTAGTCAACTTTATCTCGAATCTTTATCTCATGCCCAAAAAGAATAAACATGTATGTGAATCATAGATAACTAAAGAAATCAAATTGTACTATGGATTGCAGGTTGTGATTACCCAGGTTCCGTGTGCCAGGACCCACGATTCATAGCGGAGATGGTATCACCTTCTATTTTCATGGAAAGAAGAACAAAGATTTTTGCATCGTCTCTGACACCAACCTCCACATCAACTCCCACTTAATCGGAAAAAGAAGCCCTAACATGGGGCGGGACTTCACATGGGTTGAATCCCTAGGCATCCTCTTTAACAACCACAAGCTCTTTGTTGGTGCTCGTAAAACTGTCACATGGAATGACTCCATTGATCATCTTGCCTTATCCTAGGATGGTGAACCCATATTCCTTGATGAGGTTGAGGGGTTCTCCTGGCGCTCTTCCACTACACCAACAATAACAGTTACTAGAATCAGCAGCACCAATAGTGTTGTACTTGATGTTCAAGGAATCTTGAAGATCACTACGAAGGTGGTCCCCATCATTGAGGAAGATTCTAGGGTTCATCACTACGGTATCACTAAGGATGACTGCTTTTCCCAACTTGATTTGGCATTCAAATTCTACTCCTTGGGGCGTAAGGTGGAAGGTGTTAGGCAGAACTTATAAAGATGACTATGTAAGCACCGTGAAGATGGGCATCGCTATGCCTGTTGTGTGGGGGAGAAGCTAAGTATGAGACTTCTAGTCTTTTTGAAACTAATTGTTCAATTGCAAGGTTCCAAGCTATGGGATTGACCAAGGATGAAGATTCCATAATGAATCTCTCAAGCTTGAGTTGTGCTAGTGGGATGGGAGAGGCTGGTGTTATCTGCAAAGATAATTTTTTCATCTAATTTATCATATATTAAAAGATATGTCGATTGTAAGAGTGAAATAAGGTTTTGCACTTAATATATTTTGTCATGAAAATTTGTAAGTTATACAATATAATAATTCCTTCAAAGTACTTTAAGCTAGTCAAATGCATATGACTATTTTTAATTCTTGTGCGAAGTTTAATGACTTTACATTTGCAT
Organism: Limonium bicolor; assembly: GCA_023374045.1. Lineage (NCBI taxonomy): Eukaryota > Viridiplantae > Streptophyta > Magnoliopsida > Caryophyllales > Plumbaginaceae > Limonium > Limonium bicolor. The sequence goes on along the minus strand of CM041781.1, from coordinate 113,977,969 downwards.
GAGCTTTTGCATTGTGTGGCCGCTCAAAGGCAAAAATAGTGGTGGATTTAGAGTTGTACGTTAAAGCTGAATTGGAGTCATGAACAGTTTTTATACAGAGAGATAATATATCATATATTAGTATGTAATAACTGTATCATGCTTATTATACTAAATCGAACATATGAGTTAAACAAAAAGTAGAAACAAAATTCATGTCTTGAAATGTATCTTTTACATATAAATCAATCTGAAAATGTAAGGAAAAAACATAAGAGCGTAAGAAATGTTTATTAGATTTTTGAAGCTACTCTTGCGTGATAGAGAAAACTTGGAGGGGAAAGGAAGAATCCAAGTAATTAAGATTGCAAGGAATAAAAGAGGGTACATTGAGAAAGATTGTACGTAAGGAATGGGCAAGATATAGATTTTGTTGGTTTTTTTCACTCCTGAGTGTGGTGGTTTATGTCCCTATAACCCTAATTATCACAAAAATGAAATAAAAATCAAAACAATAAGAAAATGCTGAGTGAAATACTACCAGATGAGAATCTTAGTTGTTAATACTCCAAAGATGATGCCAAATCTAAAATTATATTCATTTTAGTGTCTATGTAAAATTATTTATGCCCCATAAAATTGGGTAATTATATTTGAAATCCAGTACATACAAGCAAAGGGGTAGATGGTGACAATGGTCCCGGTGGCACCAAGTGGTTGGGGGAAAAATTAAGGGAAAAGGTGTGTATAGAGGAAAAGAGGTGTAGTGAAAAAATAAAAAAATAAAGAGGAAAAATCTGTTAATAAGCGTGTGGGAATGTTTCTGGTGTGGTTGTGGTCTTTGTTAGTTGGAGAGAGAAACAAAGAAAATCAAAAAATTAAAACTTACAAAACATAAGTGCAAAAATAAAAAAATTATTCCATTGTCCATCATAACTCGTGTTCTTCAAAACAAGATGTATTATGGATATGTCTTAATAAACTTAAAATTTTATGTTTTACATTGTCAAGTGTTTGTGCAAAGTGAATCTTATGTTTACGTAAAATGAATCAGTGGTGTTATAGAAGTGAAATCTTACGTTTATGTAAAATGAATCAGTAGTGTTATAAAAGTAAAAAATTTCTACTATAAAATCTGGTTTCAGATTATAAAGTTTATACTATACACTTTGATATGTTAGTGCAAAGTGAATCTTATGTTTACGTAAAATGAGTCAGAGCAGTGTATAAAAGTGAACTGTTGTCTGGTATATAATTATAGTTATTGTTATAAGTATTGTTTGATAACGGTCCACTAGTATGACAATTATAGTTACTATAATCTAATAAAATGATACTTATGTTTATATATAATGAATCAGTATAGTTTATAAAAGTGAATAATTTTTTCAGCTCTGAAATTCAGTTTCATATACATTGTGATATGTTAGTGCAAAATAAATCTTATGTTTACATAAAATGAATCAGTCGGATACCCAGGTTGTTGAAAGCTTGCCAAAATGAATCAATAGTGTTACAGTAGTGAAACTTATGTTTACGGTTGGATCAACCACTCACCTTTGTTACATTTAGATTAGTAGTGAATCAATACCGCTACAGTAGTGAATTTTATAGTAGAAATTTTTTACTTTTACAACACTAGATTCATTTGACTTAAACGTAAATTTCACTTTTGTAACATTACTGATTCATTTTAGGTAAACATAAGATTTACTTTGCACTAACACATCACAATTTATAACATAAGTTTACCAAAATATATTCATGACGCATCCTGTTTTGAAGAGCACGGATTATGATGAATAATGGTATAATTTTTTTATTTTTACACTTATTTTTTGTAAGTTATAACACTTTGAATTTTTTTCTTACTCACTCAACCATGGTGTGACACGTGACACAAAAGGTGGGTGGTTGATCTGAATGTTATCCTTCACACCTACCGAATTCCGCTGTATTATTTTTTCCCCAAACTTTCCTTATTACTGCACTAATAACATCATGACATGTGACAATGGTGTTAGCTTCTAATATGGCACCAGCTCCAGACTCGAAATCGCGGAAGTAAAATCGGCTCGTGAGTGAGTATAAACCGTATGATTAAGACTCTTATCGAGTATTCTACAGTCAGTTACTTTATCTTATGTTTCTTTATGAAAATGGTCTGATGCAACTACTAACCGAATTACAAATAGAAAAAAAAAACTTAGCAAGCTAATTTTTTTTATAGTTACGGTAGTGGGTAGGTTTTGAACCTAAGAGTTTTAGGGTGTGTTCACTTCGGGGTAATTAACAAAGGGAAACAGAATGATTTCGTTTGTGGTTGTTTGTTTTGTATTTTTATTGATTCTGTTTCCCTCACTTCCAGTTTCGAAAACCCCCATATCCATCTTTGGTGATTCCCCCCATAATCCGAGGGAAAAGTATTCCCTTTGCTCCCTCTTACCCCTATCTTCATCTTTACATAAACAAATATTAAAATATATGGTTTATAATCTATATAAATACTAATTTATGATACATATTTTTTATAAACATTAATATACAATATTTATATCTATAAATACAAATATATTTTATTTATAATTTATATAAATATAAATATGGATATGGATTAATATATAAATATAAATATAAATATAAATATGAATATGAGTATAATATATATCATTTATATTTAAAATAAATATAATGTATAATTTATAATATATTAATATAAATTATTTATATCTGAAAAAATGAACAAATACTATATATAATATATATAAATATTATTTATAATTTAACTAAAAAAAATTCTAAAATAATAAATATATTAATAATAAGTTTAATTAAATATTAATATATATAATCGTTTATACATATGAGTTAAATTTAAATAAATATGAACAACCATGATATATAATATATATTAATGTTAAAAATATTATTTATACTTTAAATGCTATAAGATAAAGATAAAAAGTATTATATATATTGTTTAAAGTTAAAAAATATATATTATATTATATATGAAAAATATATTATTTACAATTTAATAAAAATTTATAAATAATATTAATAATAATATTATTTAAAATTTAAATACCATAAAATCAAAAAATATTAATATATACTTATATATAATTTATATAAAATTTATTTGTATTATCTACAATTTGAATAAATATTATTATATAAAATATTTATTTTATTTGTATTATTTACAATTTGAATAAATATTATTTTAAATAATATTTAAATAAATATTATTTATAACTTAAAATAAAATTAAAAAAATTAATATATTATATATAGACAAATTTAAAAGAATGTTATATATTAGATTTATAAATCTTAAATATGTTATATATAATCTATATAAATATTAATATATATCATTTACAATTTAAAAACTATTTATATATGCTATATAATTTATATAAATATTAGTATATGTCACATAAAAATTAGATAAATATTAATATATATTATTTTATATGTAATTAAGTATTAACACTTCTCTGTTTGGAACAAAACAACAACAAAGACAATCATTGAGAATTCTATTCTGTTTCTGTGTTAGAATCAAACAGACTTCTTGATTCGAGGGAATCCTTTTCCTTTCCTTTCCATTCCATTTCTTGATGCAATTCCGTTTCCTCACCCGAAGTGAACACACCCTTAGTTCCTGTATACCACCCATCTACCGAACTTAGCAAGCCTACATAATATACCAATAACTAGATATAGACCTTTTGTGCACTTGAGACATACACAGGGGCGGCTTTTCGCATGTCTAGGAGGAGGTGACATGGAACAGGGCCTCCAAATTTTTGGGGACCTATTTTTTTTTTAAGTAGAGTCAATTATCTTGTAGTTTATATAATTGAAGGGATATGAATGTTTCCAACCTATTCAATAGAACATATAAATAGCAGTTGATTCAATTTAACAGTACTAAGTCTTTTAGTAGACAAATAAATAAAAATATAGATAAAATTGTGTATATTCCATTAATATCTATGTAAAACCTCTTCAATTTCGTTCTTCTATCTGATCAAGTACTAACGGTTATTTCTTCAAAGATATTGTTATAAAATGCTAGCCGAATGAATATTTGTAAGTGATTGGGCAATAATGAGTAAACTTCTTCTAGTTTGTCTGAATTGGTATATTTTGGCATTTTATCTCATTACATAATTATGACACAGTTAAATTAATAATTTTATATTTTATATTAAAGTTTTAATTTATAAAAGAGTGTTAAAATATTTAGCACAGGGCCCCATGAATGTGTTGGACATGATAACTAATGTGAGTTGTCAACTAATGTTTGAAAAATAGAAAAACCAAATATATGCAAAAAAATAAATTAATTTGATAATTAATGTATGTGATATATAGAAGGGAAAAATAAACTTATATAATAAGTTATTGTATTTTAAAATCCATGGTTATTACTTTCGTTTGAATAATTTGTACGATGGATATATGAACTACCAAATACTCTCTAATTCTAACTCTTATTGTCAGTACTACAGCAATGTTCCAGACAAAGTTGGTTACAGGCAGGTGACATAAACAACAGGATGTTTTACAATAAATTCTGTGCTCGATCCCGTCGAAATGCAATTTTCTCGCTGTCTTCTCCTCTTTACCAACTGCCTTCACTTGGGCTGGTGTGGAATTTGTGGCACAGGATTATTTTCAAACCTTATTCACAACCACCAATCCACAACCAGACTTACATCTTTTGGTCTGTGTTGAAGGTCGGGTCCCCGCTCATATGTATGACTCAATGGGTCTGGCTTTCACCCGTGAAGAATGGTGGCTGCTTACAATTGAACCCTTCAAGGCACTAGGCCCAGATGGAATAAATGGGGTCTTTCTCCGTACTTATTGGCCCATTATTAGTCATGACTTTATTACATCAGCTTTGGACTTTCTTAACTCAGACACTTCGGCCACATCCATTAACCATACGCATATTGCCCTGATCCCTAAAAAGCCTGGTGCAACCTCTATCACGGATTTTCGCCCAATATCTTTACGTAACACTCTATAATGTGTCATTTCCAAAGTTTTGGTGAATCATGTGCAATCCTCTATGCCGTGTGTCATCTCAGATAATCAAGGTGCTTTTGTTAAGGACCGTTTAATCACATACCAGGTCCTGATTACACATGAGATTCTACATCTAATGCTCACCTCTAAGACAGAGTTGCGTGGGTCTTTTGCTTATAAAGTCGATATGTCCAAAGCTTTTGACAGGGATGAGTGGTCTTTTGTTTTGGATGTTTTGCACAGGATGGGCTTCCACCCTTTTTGGGTCAAAGCATTTAGGAAGTGCCTTACTACTGCCACTATGGCCGTTCTCATTAATGGTTATCCGGGTACCACTTTTTGCCCTCAACGGGGCCTTCGCCAGGGTGACCCCTTATCGCCTCTCCTTTTCATTTGTTGCATGGAGGTTCTGACGTCACAAGCCCTACAGCTTGCATCTTAGGTCAATCACTATTCAGGGTTCTCACTCCGCGGTCTCCCTCCGCCTATCACTAGCTTGCTTTTTGCGGATGACTGCATCCTGCTTGGCAAGGCCACGGTTTCCAATGCCCAAGCTTTGGCTAATATTTTTGATGATTTTAAGTTGGCTTCCGGTCAGTGCATCAATGTTGAAAAGTCAACAATTATGTTCTTCCAGCAATTGCCAGTGTCCCTACGCTTGGCAGTTGCGTCGACTTTAGGGGACGTGTGGTCACTGACTTGGGTATGTATTTAGGTTTCCGTGTTAAGATGATAGCTTCCTCCGTCATAGTTCATCTTCTTTCAATACCTCTATTACAACTTCTTTGGCTACCCATCGTTCCACTTATGCCCATTGGGTCGAGATTTTGGTTGATGCTAGCCTTGACAGGTTTGGTCGGTTTGGTCTTGCAGCTGTTGTCACGAACAATGGAGTTATCGTACGTGCAGCAATTACGGCTGGAACAGGTTTTCTAGAACCATCGCAGGTGGAGGCTATGACCTTGATTCTGGGAATTAATATCGCCAAACAGTTTGATTTTCGCCATCGTCGCCTTCTATCAGATTGCAAAAGCGTTGTTGACTATATCACCACGGATTATCGTGTCACGGGCCTGGATGATTGCACGAAGGATCTACTTAAGGCTGCCCTAGCCTAATTAGCACCTATTTCTGATATTGCATGGTTCCATGTTAGTAGACACAAAAACGTTATAGCTCACAACCTGACATATCACGCTAGAAAAGCACAGCTCCCTAAAAGTTACTGGACGTCCTCCAACTTCCCTATCTTTGTACGCACTCTATGTTCTTAATATCAATATATGTCCTCCCTTAAACAAAAAAACTCTTACTGTCAGTAGTAACGTAACCAAAACAGATTCCCATCATTTTAAATTTGTCTAATGCTCTAATAATTCCCATTAAATACGCGGCTATATACAAGATAGCTTTGACGCATGCAAGGAACAATGTTTGAAAATATCTACCGTACCATACACTCCAAAATATAGTTCTCATTATACATTACCGTTAATTCATAAACAATCACCAAAATTAATAAAAATATAAGAAACATAAAACATATTAAATATTAAGTGTACAGATATATTGGATAAAAGTTATACCATAAAACAAAAATAAAAAATTATTATAAACTCTTGAAAAAGTAAAAAGTATGATATGTTATATAGAAGAAATATATTTAATTTAGAATATACAAAATTAATAACAACAATCATTTTATAAATAATATCACTTTATGCATTTTATGCAATTTTATAACATCCAAATTATGCATCGTATTTTTAAATTTATATATTATTAAATAAAATAAAATTACACATTGTAATATAATATCTAGACTTTTTAAAAATGTGAAAATTCACAAGATACCACAAAAAAGTTTGTTAATTAACAAAAGACCACCGTTTTAAAAAAAGTTTCCAGATACCACAAAAAATAAATTAATTCACCAGATACCATAAATTACGAACCCAAAACATTTTAAGACCAAAATACCCCTACTTGTTAATAAACATAGTTCACAGTAACCACATAAATATTATTAATTAACAAAAACCACAGAAGTAAATAAAATTTATATTAAGAACAGTAAAAAAGTAAAAAAAATTTAAGTTTATAATTTTATTTGATAAAATTTTATAAAATAAAAAAGCACAAAATTAATTAATTTTTTGAAAAATATAATATGTATGTATCATTTAAAAGCTAAATAAAAATAAAAAAACTAATTAAGGGAATGATAACTCAAATTTGTTATAATACTTTTACACAATGTACTTTTAGTAATGTAAAGTATTATTATAAGAAATTAAATATATACATATACAAAAAATTAAACAACCATTATATTACTATTTTTGTCTATTTTAATCAAGTTTGTGACTTCTCTAATATATTATACTTTTTATAATTCTTTAGAGTCTTTTGTTATATATATGGTATTTATATTTTTTCAATTTCAACCCATATATAAGAGAAATTTATTTTGATACTTACTTTTTAAAAATATGTTTAATAATTTTTGTTTTGAATTAAAATATATAAAATGTTATTATAAAAAATGTTAGACTATTACACTCATAACAATTGTTTTATTTTCTGTAATTTACACATTCACCCCATAAATTTCATTTCTAACTTATAATATGACCATATGATCATAATTTAATTATTTATGTTGCTAGTTTTTGGTCAAGGCTCCTAATGTGGTCAATATTGACCTATTAACTACCTTTTTACCATAGTTTATTAATTACGATTTTGACCCATAATTTTCTCAAAATTACATTTTGACCCCAAATTTTATAATACTTTATAAAACTCATAAAATAAGCTTTTAATGTCTAATTTTAGGCTATAACCTATAGTTGTCTGCAAAATTTATTTTAATTACTAAAAGACCGCACAACATTTTGGTAAAATTTATTATTATCTTAAATTCATTTTAACCATATAACACAAAATTTAAATGGCCTAACGTGCATGGCCTTATTACAACACTTAGCATAAAATAAATGTTACACATAAATGTCATAATTGACCTAGCAACTTACGACTTTTTACATAACTACCCATATATTTTTATAATTGTGGTTTTAACAACTTAAATTACCTACTTAATCTTTCTAACCTTTTAAAACTTAAGTATACACCTTATAAATGTTATATAACATTTTAACACATTTTCAAGTCATAATCCTCACGGCTTATTTCATCTTATCACAAAACATCATAAAAACTTTATATAATATAAGGTAAGGTTTTTCCTACACACTTTTAAGTCATGAAACTTGTAATTAAACCCTTATAAGCTCATGGAATAATTTCACACACAATATTAAATTAGTTCTTGAACATAACCTTACACAGAACTTAGTTATCTATCATTAAAGTGATGATTTACTCACCTTTGACAAGGTAGCTATAAAACTTGTTCTTCCACCACCTTAGGTGGAATATATCCAAAGTCTTCTAGGACCTTTCCGCCAGCATTTATGCAAGGAAGAAGGACAAGTTGTTAGTTTATGACATTAACCACCTATTAAGGTATTTTTAAACTTTATAAGGTTATAAACTTTACCTTAGTTGCTAGGTCAGACCAGGGTTGCTCACGCATGATTATTTAAGGATAAGAGAAGTGTTAAAACTCCATTTATGTAGGAGAATGCAACCGTATACAGCAAGGTAAGGAAGCTAGGGGTTTTACCTTGAAAATGGATCTTTAAGGAGTTTATTTGCTCTACTTGAGACAATGCTTCATGGGGATGGTTTCTCTACTACTTTTTACAAGTAAAAATGAAAGGAATAAGCTTAGGAACATTAGGTTAATTTCCGGAAATGAAGAAGGGAGGTTAAACATGCTTAAAACATGTTTTAATACCTTAAGAACAACCTAGCTTTGCTTCCTTCCTCTTCTGGAATTGTCCTCCAACACCAACTTACACCAAATGGCTGGATGAAAATGGGAGTGGGTTAGCTCAATGGAAAGAGGAGAGAAAGATGAATAGAATGAACATAATTAAGCCTTGAGAGCTTACCTAGATCAAGAGATCTTGCCTACTGAACTTGGTGTTTCCTCACGGTCAAAGAGGTAGAAAAGAGAGGGTATGGAGTTGGATGTTTACGGTTGAGAGGAAGTGAGGAAGAAAGTTAAGTTTTTTTCACTTTTTAAAGTGGTAATTTTCTTAGTTAATTGAATAGTTAGTGGTGACTCATAGTTTAGATATTTTGGTGGGTTTCTTCTGATGAAGGAAAGCTCTTAAAGCTGCCGGAAGGAGCTGCCAAGGTGGAAGGATAAACTTGATTTAATTAAGTTACAAAGTGGTAGTAATCTTACTTTATAGAATAGTTATACATGAGTCATGCCCATGCACTTTAAGACCGGTTAGTGGGTAAGGAGGGGCTCCTAATCAGGCGGCAATTAAAGGTCAAGGTCATAGGAGGAGTGTTGACCATTGACTAACTTGGAAGATTAAGTTTTATTTTGGGTACTATTCATAAACCAATGCACATATTTCTGATTTTTTTTGAAAAACTTTGAATTAGGCATTATAATATGGTAAATTATGTCACATCAGTATATCTAAGGGTATTCAAGGCCCTAAAAACAATCGAAACTCATTTTGAAGGCAATATCACAAAAATGGGCTTTAAGGAATCTTTGAGCACATTTTGTGTTCTAAGGTGTTTTTGAGCTTGGTTTTCTTTGAAAATGGTTTCATTGTGTTCATTTATGAGTTAATATGCTTAGGAATTAAATTTGGGTCCTAAAGAGTTCATTTGGGCATATATTTGCTCAAAATGGTCAAAGGGTGTAGTTTTTGCTTTATGTTGACAATTGTTGTTTTACATTAGTTTTTAAGGCATATTTAGGCTTTAGTTTAATTGATTAGATGTTTAATAAATCCTTAATTGGTTAGGGGTATTTCAGAGAGAATATACGTCTGAACCCCACCATTCATCCTCTATAGTCTATACGCACGTCCTCTATTGTACGTCCTCTAATGTACGTCCTCTAATAGCTCCTGGCTGTCTCTACACCCCTACCTCCTTTATCCCTGAGTGGTCATTTAGGGGTCTTAGCTGGTGATCTGGGTTGTTTCCCTCTCGACGATGAAGCTTATTCCACATTGTCTCACTAGCCGACCTTGACCCCTATTATTTGGAGGTCATATGACGTATTCAGAGTTTGCCTCGATTTGGTAACGCTCACGCGCCCCGCACCGAAATAGTGCTTTACCCCTAGATGTCCAGTCAACTGCTGCGCCTCAACGCATTTCAGGGAGAACCGGGTAGCTCTAGGTTCGAGTGACATTTCACCCTAACCACAACTCATCCGCTGATTCTTCAACATCAGTCGGTTCAGACCTCCACTTAGTTTCATCCAAGCTTCATCTTGGTCATGGATAGATTACCCAGGTTCGGGTCCATAAGTAGCGACAATTGCCCTATGAAGACTCACTTTCGCTACGGCTCCGGCCCGTAACCAAGCCACTGCCTATGAGTCGCGGGCTCATTCTTCAACAGGCACGCGGTCAAAAACATGTGCTCCTCCCACTACTTGGGAGCTTACGGTTTCATGTTCTATTTCACTCCCCAATGGGGGTTCTTTTTTCCCTTCCCTCACTGTACTACTTCGCTATCGGTCACCGATGAGTACTTAGCCTTGTAAGGTGGTCCTTGCTGATTCACACGGAATTCCACGTGCCCCAAGCTACTCGGGTCAAAGCGTAAGCTAGTGATGCTTTCGGCTACTGGACTCTCGCCATCTAGGGTGCAGTACTCCACCGCTTCGCCTAGCAGCACGACGCTTGTATTGCTCTCCCACAACCCCGTTTTCACGGTTTAGGCTGCTCCCACTTCACTCGCCGCTACTAGGGGAATCGCTTTTGCTTTCGCTACGCCTCTCTGGCTACTAAGATGTTTCAGTTTGCTAGGTTGTCTCTTGCCTGCCCATGAATTCAGTAGCAGTTCAAAGGTTGACCTATTCGGGAATCTCCGGATCTATGCTTATTTTCAACTCCCCGAAGCATTTCGTCGCTTACTACGCCCTTCCTCGTCTCTGGGTGCCTAGGTATCCACCGTAAGCCTTTCCTCGTTTGAACCTCGCCCTTAACTTTAAGGCTATGCCATCTGCAGGTGTTGCTAAGCTAAAAGGAAGGATCTTATCAACGTCCATGAATGAGAAATCATAGATCGAACCGTCAAATCGGAAAAATTGGGTGCTATCATATAGCTTTGTATCGGCTAAGTTCACGAGTTGGAGATAAGCGGACTCGAACCGCTGACATCCACCACAGGGTAAACCACCGTCTCTCAGGCCCTCCAACTGATTCTACCATAGAGGCTGACAATAGACAATAACTCCCCCCTTCACAGCTAATCGATTTCTCTCCCAACAAAACAAGAAGAATCATTTTTACTCATTCTTTCACTCCCTCTATTGGAGAACCACCCACCCAACACCTTATCCTGAGAGTTTGGTATTCACTAGCCCCTTCTCTTCCTGTTTTGTTCTTGGCTTTCTGTGACGCCCTATCTTGCCTTCCTTACTCTCTTTGATTGGTGAGCTCTCCTATTCTCTCTCATTCTTAGCTTACCTCTTTTCCTTTTGAGCTATCTCAAACAAAAAAAAGGTTTTTCTTCCTTTTCCACCTACCTCTTATGGAATCTCAACTATTCATTTACCAGGAATCCACTTATTTGGTCAAACCTTCTGTCACTCCACTGGCTATTAAGCAAACTCCTATGAAGGCTTTTCCGGTTGCTAAGGCTAGATCAATTACTTGATCAGGATTGACCTCGCCAGTCAATTCGTCCAAAGTCGCAGTGGCTACTACAACAGCTCAAATAAAAAAGATTCAAAAAGAAGATCCCCGTACCAAGGCTGTCACCTCCAAAGGTCTGCCTCAAAATCCAGAAAACTCCTACTTATAGAAAAAAAGTTGCCGCTCCGGGAAAAGTGGTTGCTGCACTCCCTTGGAACAAAGTCACTACTCTTGACAAGGAGAAAAGGCATCCCCGACATCCATAACCGATCTACGTTAGCACATCTTCCTGGACTGATCAACCAGCAGACCTTCCTATGATAGGTGAGATGAGGCGGTGAATTCTTGTGAACCTAAGGCAACTGACGCCTTATAGGTGATCGCTGGGAGTGGGGGCTAAATGGAATTGAAAATTGGACATTGCGCCTTTCGGTAACTGAGTAAGGGCCAGCCAACCAGACAAAACGAAATTACTGAGCTAAACTTAACACGTAGGCATACATAGTAAAAGCATCAGGAGCGTAGCGAAGAAGGAGCTAGTCTTGTCGGAATAACTCAGGGGCATAGTGAAAGAGATGAAGCGTCAGACCTAAGGGGCGTAGCGAAGATCTACGCTACAATTCATGGTATCCCAGGCAGGTCAAACAGATATTTCATTAAAAGAGTAAGGAAAAAGTCCTCCCATGACTAGAACTGGCTCAAGGCAAGGGCCAATGGCTCTTACTTCCCGAAGGGAGGTTGAATAAGTTGTTACAAAAGAAGCTGCTCTTGTTTCATAAGCAAATGTACCTGGTGGTTTCGTATGTAGAGAAAGGCTGCTTGACGCTCTTTTCATGACTCTACTTTTATTGACTCATCCACTGGGATTGGAATGCTTGACTTGATTTCAAGTCCGTCAAGGGCTAACTCAACACTAGGCTAGCGATGGAACTGACATTAGAGCAACAACTCATGACTCGAGGGTGAGAATTGGTAGATGTTCTGTTAAAGTTAGGTAGGTGTAGGAGTTGTTGCTTTCAAGAATTAGCCCAGACCCATAAAGGATAAAGCCGAAAAAAAGCATCATTTAACTCTTTTGAGATCGAATCATAGCAACTAGTTTCGTACACAGGCACGGGAATCCACTTGCAAACTGATCTGAGTTTGAATTTGGAAATGAACGATCTAAGTAAGGAGATAGCTCCAGGAAGGTAGTTCTTTGACCCAGTTCAGTGAGACCCGGGCTTAGCTATTTGAAGCAGATGTTGAAGGAAAAAGCGATACCATTGAATCTGTTTCAGAGTATGAGCTGCAGTTGCTCACGAATCCATTTCACGTTATCGGGAAGAAGAGAAAGAAGATGGTGCTATAGAAGAAGTTCTTGGAGAGTAGCTCTTTCATCCGCATCTGTTGTCAGAATTCCGGGAGGCGTTCTCCGGCCTTGTGAGTTCAAAAGGAGATTTATTTTCACTCTTGTGAGATGGGGAATGGAATACGAATTATAAGATGCAGAAAACCAGATTGATCCAAAAGCCTAGGCCTAGAAATTCAAGCATCAAAGATGGATCCTCGATCTCTCTTAGTTAGACGAAGATGATATACTATTCCCTCTTTCTTTTGCTTATTCAAGACTGCTGGCTTGCCTACTTTCTTGCTTTATACTGGCCAACCTACTAAAGGCTTCGCCAAATCTTTCCAAGCCGAGGCTGCCTTCTATCTAAGCACACTGTAGCAAATCGATACAAGTAGCTAAACAGCTTGCTATACCATAGAAAGGGCCGAACACTTAGGCAAGACTACAACGCCTAGGTAAAGAACCCGTTTACCAAAGAAGACGTCGAGAGTCTCACTTAACCATTCCTCTCATGCAGCCAAAGTTATAGCGGGATTAGCATCCACCAAAAATATGTGGAAGAGGGTAAGCTTGTGGATAGGACATATCAAGACCAAATGCATATTGAAAAGGGGCGTAGCAACGAGGAATTCCTTTACTATCTTATTTCAAATTCGATTGGAAAGTTCCTTGCCCTACTGCTATTCCTTTCTTTCTTATTATCCGTATGATTATCCCTTCTATTCTTTCTTTTATTACTTCATTCAGCTTTTTGGACTGAAACTTCTTTGCCCGTTGGAGAGCTAGCTTGCTTTCGCCCCTATTCATCACTTGCAAAGTTTAGCTTCCAATTTTCTTTTCCCCGCTAGAAGGAAACAAAAAAGAGATTGGACAGAACAAAGGCATTGGCACTGAGAACAGGGAGACAGGCTACTTTCTAACTTCCATTCCTACTTTCACTATTCATTTGTGCACTGTCTAAGAGAGCATTCTTTCTTGCATCTACTTCTTTTTTTTTCTTTCCTTGCTTTACCACTTGGCATCTCAAAATCAATTCATTCAAAAGATTGGAATCTCTCTTTCGAAAGAGAGTCTTGACGTGGCAACCCTCGATGAAATCCGTATTTTCACAGAGGTAGCATGCGGCAGCTAGGAGAGCTACTGGGGGGTTCTTCCTATATGAAGAAAAAAGTTTTTTTGTTGTTTAGGACAATTCATACTACCAGCCTATGTTTATGCTGTAGCAGTTTGTGGTGCGAGCTTAAAAGGCCCCTTATAGTTTGAGGTCTCTCTACCTTTATAGTAGAAAGCCTGACGGAGCAATGCCCCGAGAAGGAATTTTCAACTATCAGAAACCTCACTTACTCAGAAGTAGTTGGAGCTGGGCTCTGAACTATGAGAGTATGCTTTTGTTAGACTCACACGACAGCCTAAACCCAGGTTACGAAGTAAGAAATCCGCCATTGAATAGAACTATGGTTCGGAGAAAAGCATTGATCGGAGCCAGCCAATCATTGGAAGTGACAAAGGAGCTCTTTAGTTGAATTGGCTGCTCTCTAAACAGTGGGGTGACCTTCAAAGCTTAAAAAAGACCTTAAAAAAAAAGATCACAGAGCCTTCATACAACTTAGGGTAGTTGAAAATCGTTTCAAAGGGGCTCCGCGAAGGCTACACTCCTTTTCTTCCACTACCCAAAATAGGTTCGAGCGGTTCAAGCCTATGTGACCAACACACTTATGCTGCCTTCACTCAAAAGAAAGCACTTTCAAAAAAGCAAGGAATAGAGGTTCAAAGATCTCAGCTGAAAGGAGAGGATTGAAGCTCGAGCTTTGTTTTGCCTACCGGGCCGCCCTTAGGTTGGAAAAGCAAATTGTTTGTTCTCCTCCGGAGGTCGACTAACACTTATTAAAGATGTTCGAGTCTTCTGATGCACATGTTCAAAGTTTGAACCTGAATTACCCGACCTACACTTCAGCTACTAATAAGGGAACAAGACCTTACAACTAGATTGGAGTTGATCCCTTCTCTCCAGTGAGTGTAGTGAAGGACTCTCGCCTCACCCTCCCGCTTGACTTATGGCACCATCGACTTGCTTTTCAACCGTCACTATTTCCTAACTAGAAAACAAGAAAGGGAACCTAATGTTCCACCCATTTACTAGGAAAAGTAGTGATAAAAGCCCCATTTCTTTAGCCAAGAATGAACAACGTGTTAGCTCCAATTACCACTCTCAAAGTCGAAAGAGCCAACAAGCAACTACTGCTCTACCTTGCTTGAAAACAAGCTCTCTTTCTCTATGTTGTACTAGCACTCTTTCCTGATCGGAGACCACGAAACACCCTTTAGCCAGTTACTAACGATCCTGGCTCAGAAGGTGCGCATCTTGTTATGAACCGAAGGTGGAAGGTTGAGGCTGCCCCATGTAAGAGCTACTTGTTTACTTACTTGCTCGTTAGAGGGGGGAGGCTAAAGTAGGGTAGCGAAAGACGTCACAGAGTTGGCTTGTTAGAGCATCGTTGTTGAGTTAAAGTAAGCGAGCTAGGCAGCTTGCTGTAGTTTCTACGGTAAACTGGAGTGAAAACGAGTTGGCAGTAGAGACTGAGGACTAAAATGGTTGTTCGTAGAGAAATGTCGTTTAGTTGAATGAGAGGATCAGCAACGCGACCAGCGAGAGCAAGAACGTCACGAGATGGGACACGTGGGTACACGCAATGGTATTGGCTTTCAAAGCTGTGATTGGCTATGCCATGTCGTTGGAACGCTTTTATAAGGCCGTTATGGAAATGCGAACAAAGAAAGCCGTAGCTCGCGATCATAGGAGCTATGGACTTCGGCACTTAGAGAGTCTCGTCTCCTAGATCTTCTTTCCGAGTAGCATTAGCAAAAGTGAGCATAAGGGAAATGGAACCACAAAGACTTATTTTGAATTCATTTTAGAGATCTCAAATAGTGGCTTTTGAGATAAGTGGTGAGTGGGCAGGACGGATTGAAACATCAGCTAAAGCAAAGATTTGCGTTTGAAGTTCCCTACTACTAAGCTTGAGTATTAATAGCTAAGAAACAAATCCTGTACTTAGCTCGAAACCTTGCAACTGGGAAAGCAGGAAAGGCTGCTAGGGGAAAGAGAACTACAAGAAGTCTACTTAGTCATAGTACTCCTTCTCGATAAGTAAGGTAGGGGCAGCTTGCTGTTTAGTTCCAGCAATCGAGTGTTGCTCTTTGTTAGCTATTCTTAGATTTGAAGTTCTCTTCTATTGCTGATTTAGCTACCTTCTTTCAGAACCTTAGTAGCGAGTACAAAGTAAAGGGAGCAAGCAGTGAGATTCCTGTTAGTTTCTAAGGCTTGAATTTTATGGCAGCTGTAAAGAAAAAAGAAAGGAGCCAAGTGAGATTATTGAATCAATGGTAGGCAACAACGGATGCCACATTAGATGAGGAATCATCACAGACATAATTTGAATAAGAAACCGGGTCCGGTGTAGGTTAGTTGAAAGTTCCATGGTATAGGAATCATCTTAAACAGAAGGAAAGTCCAATCATTGTGAATTACAGCCCTTGGGGGTTACATCTTTTTTGCTAATCCTAAGTCTTTCCATGGCAATAAAAACAGTGCTCAAGTGAGCTCCTTTTGAAAGTGAGTTCGCTACTGTCTCTCTCTAGGGATACGCTTTATGAATATACTATTTTCTTTCCTCTTGAGTAAGGTTCTTACTTTCTCTTTCGCTACGCCCTTTTCCATAATTTGAAAAAGAAAAGATTGGTTTAAGCTTTGACCCTATCCTAATGGGGTAGGTCAGCCCTACATTATTCATGATTCGTTATTCGCTACGCCCCTAAGGCCTTCAAATCTCAATGGAGGGAGGAGGTCACCTTTTGTTTTCCACTATTAGCGAGCTAAACGAAACAAACAAGCCAAAGCATAGGGGTGCAGCTGTCCTATGAGTGTGATCTCAATCCTTGCATGGAGGGAAAGCAATCAATCAAGCAAGCTGAAGTTTTGTATAGGTTGGTATCCAGTCTTTCAATCAAGGAAGCAAGCCAGTAGTAAGCCTGTCTCCTGTCTCTTTCCTAAGGACTCTATGCCAGTCAATGGCAGTCAAGCATGCCTGTGGTAGTCAAGCAAGGAGGAATAGGTTCTTTGGTAGAATAAGATGCACTTTATAGCAATCCTCTCTCTTGTCTATGAAAGGAACGGAGCAGCCTAACTCAAAGAAGAAGAAGTGGATGCTCATTCATAAACTAGTTGTAGTATCAGAAAAGGGAAATGCCATTAGCGACAACGGAAGGGAAAAGACCACTAGCTCCGTCAAAAGATTCTTGGAAAGAGCAGGGAAGGGGCATACATCATATTAAAGGCATTGGTCTTCATTGACCCTACAGAGAGTGAAGAAGGAATGATTTGACTCCTATTAGCATTCCAAGGTGCCAAGGGAGTAGCACGCTTCAACGATAGTAGGAATGCCCGTCTCCGCATCAACAACGTCTGATTCTACGCTTTGCTTTTAAGCGGACTATTTGTATTATGCCACTAGCTCAAGTCCCACAGGGCATTCTTCTATTGGCCATTTGAAAGATGAATCTCTACCCTAGCCTTAGCGGATTCCTCCTAAGAGGGAAAATGTTAAGACCGCTAATGCCGCATCCACAGGATAAGAATTCATTTACTCTTGGGGTGGATAGAGCAGATCTTTTGAATATTGCTTTTGACGCCCGAATAGAAGAAGAGGACGATAGTCGAGACGGCACGGAGAAAGGGGCATAGCGACTTCCCCTTTTCCCTATCTTCCGGCAGCGGTGGATTGAGTAGGTTATTCTATTGTTTTATATCTAGATCCTATCTCCTAGCTAATAGCACCTTTGACTAACAATACCTGAAGTAGAAAGAGCTATGAAACTGGTTGGTCAAGTCAAAGCATGAGTTCTGGTAGACCCCTACCAGTAAGGGGCAAGCCAGCATCTTGACCGGATTTGAAAGCAGAGGTGGTTGACTAGTCAAAGAAGATGGCATCGAATGAGTACTAATCCATTTTCAAAGGTGTGAAGGGCGAATAGGGCATTCAGGGCTAGAGCTTCAAGCAAAAATAGCTTGTGCAAAAGAAGAGAAGGGCTTGTTTACAGGTTTGACATTAAAAATTGAAAAGGCAAGGTTCGCTACGCCCTTGTTCGGCCATTCAATAAGTAGCAAGCTGCGGGCGGCTAAGCCTCGTAGTTAGACTGAACATTGATTGAAGCAGCCGATGTGAAGGTCAATCAGTTGACTCCTTTCTATCAGTCCATGCTTCTTCTTTTCTTGGGACACTGTCAATATACCGGTTCAGCCTCCGTGTCTTTTTTTCCAACTCCTCACTTCGCTCTTGACTCTCACTTCGTAAACTCCTTCAGACGCGGCTTGAAGTTTTCAAAAAGGAGAATTT
The DNA here is from genome assembly GCA_023374045.1 of Limonium bicolor. Lineage (NCBI taxonomy): Eukaryota > Viridiplantae > Streptophyta > Magnoliopsida > Caryophyllales > Plumbaginaceae > Limonium > Limonium bicolor. Next base: position 113,959,466 of record CM041781.1, on the reverse strand, counting down.
CATTTTCTGCTCGTAGTTTCTCAGTGGCTAATCATACCGGACTTCTACTTTCATTGGCATAGGTAGATATGGACCATAGACTTGAGTTTAGGAGCCAAAAATCCTTTTTTTTACTAGCATCCCATGCGGGATACTGATAATCATCATTATCCTATAAACTTTCCCGGTGTTCTTCTGTGCACTTGCTTACAGGTTTCTGTTCTTTCTTTTACTTGAAGAATTGCTACGCCCCTCATCTTCATAAGAAAATTCCAATCGGTGACGTTCATGGGTCATAGGGATGACATTGCTTTTGTAACACCCCTACCGTTAATACTGTCATTACCGTCTAATCTCCTCGTACTTCCAGATTCACGCATCGGTACATACTTACATATGGTGGGTGATACAATGCCGTTAGTCACCCACGTGACTAACAAGGCTACTACTACTACATACAGCATCGGTCTGATGGACCGGATCCCAAGTAATACACCTCTACAATACATACTCCATTTACCAAGGAAATACTACAATGCTCAATTCAACACTTTGCTCCTTTACATTACCATGCAATACAATATACATAACCGAGTTTACTAAGTTTCTTACACAAATACAATACCTCTTTCAATTTCATTCATAGTCATTAAGAGTCTACATCTACCCAATCCTCACCTCTCCATGCTTACAATGCACAAGGTGTACCCCCTTGGTACACCACTACCTCAAGTCTACAAGTTCAATACTATTCTCTGCAATCTACACTGTCACCGGTCTCGTATTGCGACCATGTCTGCTTCGGGTACCTGCACATTAAAAACGTCCCCCTAGGGGGTCAGCTTTCGCTGCGTATGATAACCGCATACCCCGCGTACTAGTGAGGGTACGCCGACCACTTGGTCGAATACATGCAATTGATTTCATTCAAACATACATGCATACATGCTCTTATACACAATACTATAGTACTTTATGCAAGGAAATACACGTATTCACTCCAACACATACAAAAAGATTATACAAGTCCAACAATACTTACTTACCTTCTTCCGAAATACACATTCACGATACATGCACAACACATACTCATTACACACTCAATCCCTACACAATACATATACAAGACCCAATACTTTGTTAGCTTCATTTGTCCACCCAGGTTAATCGGGTGGAGATTACTCTTTTACTCGTTACACAATACTTACGCATAAATACTCATACTTTACTTACTTACTTACTCAAGTCAAGTCGTCGGGACCTCCGGCCCCGGGACTACTCTGTCCCACCACCGGGATTTACTTGGTTCACCAATCCAGGATGCTACCCATTTAAGGGGTTTGGGCCGTGGACCAGATTAAGAACCAGGAATCGGATCCAACCTCTTGTGTCTCCTCATCCTCACGCGTGGCCGAAACTATATCGGACTTCTACTCATTCCAATTTATCCAATACTTACGTTAGGAGTTAGGTAGTTAGGAATTAGTAGAAGTCAATCATTCACGCCATATACACAAATGCATTACTCATATACACATCCATACAAAAATACAAACAATACAAGTACACTACAAGATACAAATACACCTCATCATCATTCATATATTTCATGAATTATACAAACTATTGTTCAAGACAAATATGAAGAACAATGTAAACAAGCACAAGTAAGTGCAATATAGTCCGATTCATGTATTTATCTTATTAGGTTATCAAATAAGCACACAAATCGGGGTAACCAGATTAGGATACAGGGCATGAAGAAATCATACCGTTCACCGTTGTACTTGTATCCGACGTTCCTCCGGTGTTCACAAATCAAATCCTTTGATATACATACAATTGAGTGATTAATCTATCTTTGAGTACCTTAACTCGATCACTCTTACGTTTCCTAACTCATGCTTACTAAATCTTTTCAATGCTTATACTCACTAATTGTCTACTTACTTTCCATTACTTAAGTTACTTCCTTACTTAACAATGATGTACTTATATATATGTACATATATATATGTGGGTATACATACATATATATATATATATATATATATATATATATATATATATACTTATTATAATTTAATAATATTTTTTTTATATTATTTTTTGTGACTCGACCGACCTTACCCAAGGTCGGTCCCAAGGTCGGTCGAAGTCAGTTGGGAATTACGCTGGAAAATTTTAGGGACGACCGACCTTGCAAGTCCGGTCCCAAGGTCAGTCCATTCCAGTGAGTTACCTGACGGGAAATTTCTAGCCTGACCGACCTTGCACGTCCGGTCGCAAGGTCGGTCCATTCCAGATAGTTTCATGACGGAAAATTTTGAGTCGACCGACCTTGCAAGTCTGGTCGCAAGGTCGGTCCATTCCAGTAGGTTGCATTACGGGAAATTATTCTGGCCGACCGACCTTACATGTCCGGTCCCAAGGTCGGTCCATTCCAGAAGGTTTCCGTCCTTTGTAAATCTGGGCTCGACCGACCTTGCATGTCCGGTCCCAAGGCCGGTCCAGTCCAGTTTTTGCATTTTAATTTCTTTTTTCAGTCCTCTCTATTACCCATTACTTCTCCATTGTTCCTACACTTATTCCCACATGTTTTAATATTAATCAAACCTCCTAATACACCTTAGTTCATCCATTAATCCTTTACCCACTCCTATACTAATTCACACAATTTTTCCTCCTTTCCATTCCAGCACCCATAGCAGTTTTGGTTCCTTCTTGCTACAGATTTTTGCTCTAACCTTTACCATTCAATACTCCCTCTACCAATGCTACTCCTAGCATCCTCAATGCATTACTTTACCACTCTAGTTCTTCCCATTACCTAAATCCTCTTCAATCTGTTTTCAACATGATTAATCACTCACAACAACTACCAAAACACACCTAGTTATTGTCTAGGTTATTCCCCCTTCTTCCACATCTAAGTCCTCTAATTTCCATATAAATTTGGGCAGAGGTTCCCCTAAAATTCTCACTTTGCCCACATACCGTTTCAACTCACAATTCAATCCCAATGTCCATATCCATTCATACATCATTACTCTCACTACAACACACAGATTTCCTGCACACATACACACATTACCCATGGTTTTCCTAAGCTTTTAAACAACATTTACAAGCTTCAAAACGGCTACATTACCTTGCTCATCATACTTCAACATACCTACTACTCATAACCTCATTCATTACTCATTTTAAGCATTTAAAATCTGTTACAATACCATACGCAAAACTAGCTAAAGGTAAGAACATTTACCTCGTTATTTCTAGTTTTTCCTTTCTTTCTCCCTTTCTCTTTCCTTCTTTATTCTCCTTTCTTTCCTTCTTGTTCTTGATTTCAATGGAGTCCACACTCCAACGCTACAGCCCATATCAATACACACCACTACTTAGAAAACCATATTTACTAACCTAGGGTTTGTACATGTTTAAGGTTTTAAAAGAGTATTACCTTCCAATGAGTAGATGGAGTTCTTGGTTAGCAAGAGAGCAAGATTCCAGCACCAATGGGGAGCCAAAATCGGCTGGACAGCAAAGCACAAGGCAAGGCTAAGTTTTGAATTTTCATTTTGCCAAAAGGGGCTAGAAGAAGGTGGAGTTTCAAGACTATTTTTACCTCAAAATGATAAGGAGATGAAGGTGCTTCCAATGGTGGTCTCAAACCTTCAAATGGAGAATACCCATGGAGATGAAAGTAGTGGTTTTAAATTTTTGAAAGGAGGAAGGAATTCTCCTTTGCAAGGGGATTCCAATGGTATGATTTTTATAATTTTTGGACAAGATTTGGGTGCTCAAAAATGGAGAGAAAAGATGGGGGCTGCACTTGCTTGTCCAAATCGCCATTGTTGGCTTTGGGAGGAAGGAGAGAAATGAGAGGGAGAAGGAAATCGTGAGAGGGAGGGGAGTGGAGGAGAGAGAGTGCCCTTTTTTCTTTTCTTTGTTTGTGAGTGAGGAAAAGTTAAGAGAGTGTGAGAGAGGGGGATAATAGCTGGCCAGCCCCCCATATACACCCACAGATTTTGCATTTTTATTTGCAAAAGTGGACACATTATTTTGCTTTATTACGGTTTACACCCCACAACTTCTCGTTTGTACAGTTTTTACTAACCGGAACCCGTTTTCCGGAATTTCCTTGTTTAATTAATTTTATTGGTTATTAAGCTTCCAATAAGGCTTATTTATAGTTATCTTAATGAACTATAATTTTTATGGGTTCGTTTGACCACTTAAAGTCACGTTTTCGGGTTTCCTTGAAAAACGTGTGCTAAAGCTCTATTAGCGTTGTAATTCATTATTTGAATCCGTTTTCTTCAGGAGTTGTTTCCCATATATTGTTTAGGGCCTTATTAAGCCTTTAGAATCCATGTAGTACGCTAACCGAGGTCTCGTGCCTCCTATGGTTGTTTAACGCTTATTTAGCGTTTTCCACTTTTTAAGCGTTTCTTTATTTCTTTTGGATTTATTTTTCCTTAGAAATCTTACTTAGCGTTATTGGGCCCTTAAATACGTATTAGAATAATCTTAATCGCTATATTTAAGGTCGGGGTATTTCAATCTACCCCCCTTAGAACTTTGTCCTCAAAGTTGTTCGAGGTTTAGGTTTACGATGCTTACTCATTATTACATGCCCAAACACCAAAAGTCAAACATTCTCCTCCTTACAATTCCCAAATTCATTACTCAAGGTCTCTACATACCTACCATACCAATATACCATAAATAACTACTCACATCCGCATTACATCCAACCATCCAGTTCCTCATTGCAAAATTTATATATACATACATACAGTGCAAGCTATCCCCAAAGCAATGCAATACACAACACATCCTCCTGCAGGCACTCCGGTCCATCTAGACACGAGACTCCTCTATGTCCCGCTGCCCTTGGAATAATACAATGATATATTACTATCTTTTCCAGTACAAACTTCTAATATCCTCATTCTTCAGTCTACGGAAATACTTAACTACTACCAATTATAGAATTTTCCTAAAAAACGCAACTCCAAATTCCAATTTTATTCATTACTTCTATCCTATGTGATTCCTGTAACCACTTGAGGGGAGCTTCGAAATCATTCGACTCTGATGTGATCAGCCCCAGTGTTGAACTATCTTTCCACCCCAATTTGTGTTTTCGGTTTCCCTTGATCTGATCAGGATCAAGTTCGACTTCCCACGTCAGTTTCAAACAACAAACAAATAATTTAATTATTTTCATTTTCTATCTTTTTACTCTTCCTAGTCGTGATCACGAATTCATACATCTCCAAAGGATGGAATTAGTCCATCAATCATCCTCACTCTACTTCCCAATGCTCCTAAATCTTTACTCCGGGATTCAATACCTAAATGCCCATTTCCTCAACTTTCCATATTTTCACTACTCCATTACTCTCCATCATCTGCAATATTCTAACTAAGGATACTATACCTATGAATTTTAGTCGTTTCAATTTGCTTCAAATAATTTACCCATGAATCCACTACTCATAAACTTCATTCATTATTACTCTCCATCAATTCGTACTACTTCTTCAAAGGCTACGATACTTGTGGAGCTCCGTCCACTACTCATTACTCTTCTTTTACTAATACTCTTACATGGTGTTACAAGGTAGGTATATTAATCCTATGGTATTTGCATCTCTGATGCCTAATTACCACAATTATATATGAATGAATACATATGTTTATTTAACATAGTACCAATCATCAATTTGATTCTCATTTGTGCTATGCACATTATAGTTAAGTGTTTTATTCATGAAATTTACATTAAGCGGTTTTCGCTCTACCCCCCTAAAAGGGATTACGCCCACATAATCTACCATATGTTATTATTATAAACATTGGTTTACTCCATTTGGGCAATCTAAAGCATTTAGCTTCACTACGGTATACTATATAATATGCTTTGTTCAAGGTCTTAACCATACCAATGGTTTAGTTTTGGCACTAGGATTTCCTATATGAGCTTATTTAACTCATAATTAATTCGGTTCTAGCCTATTAGGCTTCAAGGCATTAATAGCCATTCTATTATACTCACCAGGTATATTATCTCCTAGCTAGGGCCCACTAGCTTCTGCTGCGCGACCCTGATAACTTGGGTTACTTACCTTTTGTGTTTATCCTTAATGTGCTACACACACCTTTTATCCGTCTATTATGGGAATAAGGTTTACTAAACAATGCGGTATTATTTTACCGTGTTTGAACTCAATTAGTTTTTAGATTGTAACCAGCTCTCTGGTAGTCTACTGCACATGCTATTCGCGCTTCCGCGATTATTCATTAAGTTCCTCCGACTTATTGTCAGGCGAAGTTGAGTCACCACTTAGTTGTAGTGCTTCCTCTGTTGTCACTAGCTTCTGAATTATACCAGTTCTCCGGTTCAGTACAAGTATCCTTTACTTGTATGACCTTGCATTTTCCATGCATCGGTCCTAGTGACTTTCTTAAGTCTTCTTTCACCTTCTATTCCTCTGGAATTCACATATTGTGATTGCTAGTGTGTTTTACCCTCTTCGTGCTTCTTTGGCCTTAGGCCGCACGGTTTGTTGCTAAGCTTGCTTAACTGGCTTATGCCATGTTTGTGGTGCAAAGGAAGATTTACTACGGTTTACTATCTCTCATATCCCTAGCTATCCCATTAGATCATTAGCTGCACAAGTGCAATACCAAAACACTCAGTCAGAGTGCAAAGGTGTAAACGCTTGACAGTAAGTCACTTATGTGATAGGAATGAAATATTTCTGTCTGTCTTCTCATACTTATACTCCGTGTCATTATCTAACTACTTCCTCACAACGGTCGCTTGTTGCGCACCGTATTCTTACTCCTTATACAATATCGTTCTCACTGACTGTGTCACGGTGGTAGTTTTCTCTTGCTCATTGCTACTGTCATTGGCACCATTTCATTATGGTGTGAATATACTAGGAGGTTACTAGTTCATATGTATGATGACTGTTGTAGCGTACCGCAATGGTATTATTTTCCCCATGTGGATATGTTTTATTTCTGTTTAGGTTTCCTGTGTAGGTTGGCTTACCTCACGTTGTTCATTGTTCATGATACAATTTACCAAGTATTTTGGTTGACAATGGATGAAGTGTTTTATCGGGTTACAAGCTGTAACAGCCAGAGTCTTAACCCCATGTGTGATATTGTCCGCTTTGGACCGCAGTCCGCACGGTCTGTTCTCGGGGTACCATCCCCAAAACGCGTCTCACACAAGGGAAGAGTATCCCCACACCTATAAGGCGTGGTTCGTGCTCTCTCCCAATCGATATGGGAGGTGACCCCTACCGTGGGTATCACGCAAGCCCTCTTGAGCGTTGGTCATTTGTGGTGTCCAATGTGCATTCACATTGATTGTTTTTGACAATTACTGTCTTCCGTGCTGAGCATTGGTTATAGGTTCTAGCTGTGCAGTTTTACTTTGTATGTACATCACCGGAATATCCCAAGAACTTCAAGGGTCTTCTGATCCCGTTCTCTATTTGAAGAGTATTTTATTACTGATAAATGAAAGTTATTGTGGAGGGGTTTTGTCTCCACTCATAGGTATCATGACAAGGTTTACTGTGTTGGTGTTTACAAAATGGTTCACCACATGCTTGGGTGCATATGGAGTATACACTTACTCCTTTAGATCGTAATGGTTTGGAAATCTCATTTCCTTATTCCATCACCCCTTGGCAATCCCTATGCCTAGGCTTATTGTTAGAGTAGAATGAAGCCTTTTCTAAGGGTTCACATCTTCACCACCTTGGTGGTCTCTTGGGTGGTCTTCGATTAACGAGGGTACTTTTCCTCGGGTTTCCGTAGTGTCCAAATGTGGACTAGGCCAACGTTCGCATTATCACGATCCTTATACCTCTGTGCTACCATTGCTACAGAAGGCATGAAGGTAATTAAAGGCTTGTCAACTGTATATTAGACTGATGCTCTAGTGACAGTGACACTGAGTTGGCCATTACTCCAAGCCACTCAGCATATTGGGCTTGAATTGATGGTCCAGTTGTTGATTTCTTTGTCGTATGAGACAATATCTCTTGCAAGTTTTGTATCAATGGTGTGGGTTATGCAACCGTTAAGGTTTACATAACATAGTTGGTTGGTGGCTTTTAAGCCTTATTGCTACAAGCTATGATCTTCGCAGGCGGCTTATACATGTTTCCACTCCTGTATACCCTAGGTAGGGGATTCAGGCTATTGTATCGTATACATGTAGCTCCATGGTAAGACCCGTACACCCACTATCTCGTGATAGTTTAGACCTTAAGTCATTGGTGTTAATCCTGAAATCATTCTGTATCTTGTTAGGTATTATGTTCCTTGGTAGTGGAATGTAAATGGGTTCGGTAGGGTCCTAAACCACATTTTCGCTCCTGCTCATGATGGTAATGTTCGGGTAAGTTATATGTCTAAGTGGAGGAGTGAGATAGTGTGCTCGTAGAGCTGTTAGGATGGTCATAAATTGCACCTTTGAATACTTTTGTTCACCTTCCGTTCATGGAGACCTTAGCAATCTGGCTTAACCTTATTTAGGGTATGTTAAAACCTTCGGTGTCCTAACCGAATGTTGTATTCACATGATGCGTTCAACAAACACCTTCAAGGATCGCTCCTGGTGTTGTTGGTTCAGACGCCGGTTACATCCGGAAATGTTTATGTATGTTGTTGTGCCTACTATACCTCCTCTTGTGGTATTGTATTTTGAGTTTATCCCTTTTTGGGTTATAACGTCTCCTGTTCTTGGATAGACTGTTTATACTTGCTCCTAGTGCTTAAGACTAGGTTTAAAATCCTCTCCATGTGGGATTATACTTCGTGGTACCTTGTGTTCATCTCGGGAACTCTGTCCCGTTTGTAGAGCATTGTTGCATCCGTATTAGGCATTTGCCTCACTGTGTTCGGCTGGGTATACTTTCTAGCTGTCATGTGTTTCTTGATGTCTTTGAGACATATCCAATGTCCATACTTATTAGTCTACGCTCTTTGAACTTACTGATGGTCCATAGAACAGAGTTGACTACTTCCGTGTTTCACGCACTACATGTATACATACGTGGGGTACCGTGTTGATACGTTACCACTTACCTAACTATATGTCAGGCCCGCAAGCTCCTTCGGAGTGCGGTTGTCCCACATCCCGTAATTGGTACACTCGTAGTGTTCGTCACACACCTAGGTGAAGTATTCTATTGTCAGCTCCTCTTGTATCATTCTATGATGCTCACCGTAATTATGTTGGTTTGGTTTAAAATCCAAGGTTTAAAAGAAGGTTGTGGTTTTGAAAGAAAAATTTTGGGTTAGAATAATAGTTTCGGTGTTAAAAGATGTCCTTCATGGCATAGCCATGTTGAGGTCTTTACCAGTCCAGCTTGTTGCTGACTGGTATATCCTTAATACAATGGTCAGGCCGTTAGGCCTTCCAAGGTTCCATTCTTCCTGTCTTAGGATACGTGTCCGGTAGTCGCTTCTTTGCGGCCTCGGTACGTTACTATGTACTTGTGGTGTGTTAGTGTTCCTCTACATATTCCTGTCCTTGCTGCACTTGCCGTGGCAACTGCGTGGTATTGGTGGTTTTTTAGGTAAACCTATTCCAATCACGGTATGGTTTCCGCTTGTATTTATTGTCTTGTTGACTCTTCCCCTGATCATATTGATCTATGTTTGGGATACTCGATTCTTATAAGTAGCTTCTCATTGATCTTGACATGGTTGTCTTGGGTCGGGGTACTTCTCCAATCCTTGGAGATCCCCATTTATTTAGTGTGTGTTTCCTTTGTTGCTCGTTCCCACTGGTTTACCGTGGTTATTGAGCCTTAGCTTGTTTAGGCACTAGTCTTGTAGTCCTATCGGATTATATCCCGTGGATGTTCTCGTGGTTGTGTAAGCTATGTCGGCCAGGTATTGTAACCTTTTGGCGTTGTAGTTTCGGAGCTAACCTCTCCTGACTATGTCCTTAGTCAGTCTAGCATACCGCTGGTGGTACTACTTAGCTATCACTGTCCCGTAGACTTGCATCTCGGGTTTCATTATTGCCCCTTCTTCTACTACTCCGTTGCACGTGTAGTGCCTCTTTCCCTACGGCTGGTGACTAGCCAGGTTTCGCGACTGCTAAGCATGTCGCCCCATGCTGTTTAAGTTGCAGCCTCCTCATGGTTGGAGTATTCATTCTACCGCTATTGAGTGCGGGTATTGTTGTTCAACCGGGAACCATATCCGGGACTTCCAATTCTTGAATCTACTGTATGTCAGGTTCTTGTTTACCTTACGGTGGTTTCGCATCTGCCAGATCGGGTTTCCCCGAGTATGAGAGGACTTTCCTTCTCCCTGGCGTTCTCTCCAAGTTATACCAAGGGTTTGCGGAGGGCAGGTCTGGTATTGTAGGTATCCGGTACACACCGGGAGTTCCTAACCAGCATATCTCTAATGCTATCACTCAGCCCTTAGCCCTAAACTTCTAATTCCTAACTCGGTATTTCCTAGACTCGGTATTTCCAGTCATCAGAGTGATACTTCGCTCTGATACCACTTTTTGTAACACCCCTACTGTTAATACTGTCATTACCGTCTAATCTCCTCGTACTTCCAGATTCACGCAGCGGTACATACTTACATACGGTGGGTGATACAATGCCGTTAGTCACCCACGTGACTAACAAGGCTACTACTACTACATACAGCATCGGTCTGATGGACCGGATCCCGAGTAATACACCTCTACAATAGATACTCCATTTACCAAGGAAATACTACAATGCTCCATTCAACACTTTGCTCCTTTACCATCAATACAATATGCATAACCGAGTTTACTAAGTTTCTTACATGAATACAATACCTCTTTCAATTTCATTCATACTCATTAAGAGTCTACATCTACCCAATCCTCACCTCTCCATGCTTACAATGCACAAGGTGTACCCCCTTGGTACACCACTACCTCAAGTCTACAAGTTCAATACTATTCTCTACAATCTACACTGTCACCGGTCTCGTATTGCGACCATGTCTGCTTCGGGTACCTGCACACTAAAAACGTTCCCCCTAGGGGGTTAGCTTTCGCTGCGTATGATAACCGCATACCCCACGTACTAGTGAGGGTACGCCGACCACTTGGTCGAATACATGCAATTGATTTCATTCAAACATACATGCATACATGCTCTTATACACAATACTATAGTACTTTAAGCAAGGAAATACATGTATTCACTCCTACACATACAAAGAGATTATACAAGTCCAACAATACTTACTTACCTTCTTCCGAAATACACATTCACGATACATGCACAACACATACTCATTACACACTCAATCCCTACACAATACATATACAAGACCCAATACTTTGTTAGCTTCATTTGTCCACCCAGGTTAATCGGGTGGAGATTACTCTTTTACTCGTTACACAATACTTACGCATAAATACTCATACTTTACTTACTTACTTACTCAAGTCAAGTCGTCGGGACCTCCGGCCCCGGACTACTCTGTCCCACCACCGGGATTTACTTGGTTCACCAATCCAGGATGCTACCCATTTAAGGGTTTGGGCCGTGCCAGATTAAGAACCAGGAATCGGATCCAACCTCTTGTGTCTCCTCATCCTCACGCGTGGCCGAAACTATATCGGACTTCTACTCATTCCAATTTATCCAATACTTACGTTAGAGTTAGGTAGTTAGGAATTAGTAGAAGTCAATCATTCACGCCACATACACAATGCATTACTCATATACACATCCATAAAAAAATACAATACAATATGCAAGTACACTACGAGATACAAATACACCTCATCATCATTCATATATTTCATGAATTATACAAACTATGTTCAAGACGAATATCAAGAACAATGTAAACAAGCACAAGTAAGTGCAATATAGTCCGATTCATGCATTTATCTTATTAGGTGATCAAATAAGCACACAATTGGGGTAACCAGATTAGGATACAGGGCATGAAGAAATCATACCGTTCACCGTTGTACTTGTATCCGACGTTCCTCCGGTGTTCACAAATCAAATCCTATGATATACATACAACTGAGTGATTAATCTATCTTTCAGTAACTTAACTCGATCACTCTTACGTTTCCTAACTCATGCTTACTAAGTCTTTACATTCTTATACTCACTAATTGTTTACATACTTTCCATTACTTTAAGTTACTTCCTTACTTAACAATGATGTACTTATATATATATGTACATATATATATATATATATATATATATATATATATATACTTATTATAATTTATAATATATTTTTTTTATATTATTTTTTTTTTTGACTCGACCGACCTCCCAAGGAGGTCGGTCCCAGGTAGGTCGAAGTCCCTAGGGAATTACGCTGGAAAATTTCAGGGCCGACCGACCTTGCAAGTCCGGTCCCAAGGTCGGTCCATTCCAGTGAGTTACCTGACGGGAAATTTCTAGCCCGACCGACCTTGCACGTCCGGTCGCAAGGTCGGTCCATTCCAGTAAGTTTCATGACGGAAAATTTTGAGTCGATCGACCTTGCAAGTCCAGTCGCAAGGTCGGTCCATTCCAGTAGGTTACATTACGGGAAATTCTTCTGGCCGACCAACCTTGCATGTCCGGTCCCAAGGTCGGTCCATTCCGAAGTTTCCAACCTTTGTAAATCTGGGCTCGACCGACTTGCATGTCCGGTCCCAAGGTCGGTCCAGTCCAGTATTTGCATTTTTATTTCTGTTTTCAGTCCTCTCTATTACCCATTACTTCTCCATTGTTCCTACACATATTCCCACATGTTTTAACATTAATCAATCCTCCTAATACACCTTAGTTCATCCATTAATCCCTTACCCATTCCTATACTAATTTACACAATTTTCCTCCTTCCATTCCAGCACCCACAGCAGTTTGGGTTCCTTCTTGCTATAGATTATTGCTCTAACCTTTACCATTTAATACTCCTCTACCAATGTTACTCCTAGCATCCTCAATGCATTACTTTCCACTCTAGTTCTTCCCATTACCTAAATCCTCTTCAATCTGTTTTCAACATGATTAATCCTCACAACAAATACCAAACACACCTTGTTATTGTCTAGGTTATTCCCCCTTCTTCCACATCTAAGTCCTCTAATTTCCATATAAATTTGGGCAGAGGTGTCCCCTAAAATTCTCACTTGCCCACATACCGTTTCAACTCACAATTCAATCCCAATATCCATATCCATTCACCATCATTACTCTCACTACAACACACAGATTTCCTGCACACTACACACATTACCCATAGTTTTCCTAAGCTTTTAAACAACATTTACAAGCTTCAAAACAGCTACATTACCTTGCTCATCATACTTCAACATACCTACTACTCATACCTCATTCATTACTCATTTTAAGCATTTAAAATCTGTTACAATACCATACACAAAACTAGCTAAAGGTAAGAACATTTACCTTGTTATTTCTAGTTTTTCCTTTCTTTCTCCCTTTCCCTTTCCTTCTTATTTCTTCTCCTTTCTTTCCTTCTTGTTCTCGATTTCAATGGAGTCCACACTCCAACGCTACAGCCCATATCAATACACACCACTACTTAGAAAAACATATTTACTAACTAGGGTTTGTACATGTTTAAGGTTTTAAAAGAGTATTACCTTCCAATGAGTAGATGGAGTTCTTGGTTAGCAAGAGAGCAAGATTCCAGCACCAATGGGGAGGCAAAATCGGCTGGACAACAAAGCACGAGGCAAGGCTAAGTTTTGAATTTTCGTTTTGCCAAAAGGGGCTAGAAGAAGGTGGAGTTTCAAGACTATTTTTACCTCAAAATGATAAGGAGATGAAGGTGCTTCCAATGGTGGTCTCAAACCTTCAAATGGAGAATACCCATGGAGATGAAAGTAGTGGTTTTAAATTTTTGAAAGGAGGAAGGAATTCTCCTTTGCAAGGGGATTCCAATGGTATGATTTTTATAATTTTTGGACAAGATTTGGGTGCTCAAAAATAGAGAGAACGATGGGGGCTGCACTTGCTTGTCCAAATCGCCATGTTGGCTTTGGGAGGAAGGAGAGAAATGAGAGGGAGAAGGAAATCATGAGAGGGAGGGGAGTGGAGAGAGAGAGTGCCCTTTTTTCTTTTCTTTGTTTGTGAGTGAGGAAAAGTTAAGAGAGTGTGAGAGAGGGGGATAATAGCTGGTCGGCCCCCCATATACACACCCACATATTTTGCATTTTTATTTGCAAAAGTGGACACATTATTTTTGCTTTATTACGGTTTACACCCCACAACTTCTCGTTTGTACAGTTTTTACTAACCGGAACCCGTTTTCCGGAATTTCTTTGTTTAATTAATTTTATTGGTTATAAGCTTCCAATAAGGCTATTTATAGTTATTTAATGAACTATAATTTTTATGGGTTCGTTTGACCACTTAAAGTCACGTTTTCGGGTTTCCTCGAAAACGTGCGCTAAAGCTCTATTAGCGTTTTAATTCATTATTTGAATCCGTTTTCTTCGGGAGTTGTTCCCATATATTGTTTAGGCCTTATTAATCCTTTAGAATCAATGTAGTACGCTAACCGAGGTCTCGTGCCTCCTATGGTTGTTTAACACTTATTTAGCATTTTCCGCTTTTTAAGCGTTTCTTTATTTCTTTTGGATTTATTTTTCCTTAGAAATCTTACTTAGGCGTTATTGGGCCCTTAAATACGTATTAGAATAATCCTAATCGCTATATTTAAGGTCGGGGTATTTCAGCTTTGATCCAATCTGCTACCTATTGTGCATAGCTAATGGAATGGCTCCACACAACCCGAATAAAGGGAAGCTTGAGGTTTTGCCACATCTTTATATCACATCGCATGGAGCCACCCAGGTTCCACCCAAGACTCTGATCGTCCATATTGCTATAAGGTCCCGACCACTGACTTGAGAAAAATGCGTTGATTTTTTCTCTTTTTGGGAAGTAGGGTCTCATGAATCTGTCTTTGATATACTTGAGATGTCTCTGCATCAATAGAGCACATCCTACAATACCACCATTCTTCTTCCTCAGTTCTGCAATGATTCAAAGACCGAAAAATCTCTACAAGGATAAAAGGGCGTAGCGATTGGATTGACTCCATGCTTGAGCTGATAAAAGAGATTGATAACTCGACCTGGACCCACCGAGTGACTAGGAACATGTTTTGAAGGCGAAAAGCTAACCTTATTAGGAACTTTCGCTACGCCCCTACGAGACCAATCAATCCAAAAAAAGGGACTGCTTTTATTCCACTCGTTCCTGCTTATAGGTTCGACTTTCATGTCTTAACGACAGAGCATAGCATACTTGCTAACGTCAGAGAATGGACATGGGGACCTTTCTATGCCAAGAAAAAGCCTTGGCCTAATTGATGAGCAAGGCTCACTTAGTACGAGCATCACTTACCCCAATCTAATAAACTGGAACAAAGGTGAGAATGGGGGAGGAACACTCAAATTGCCTAGATCCAGAGAGTAGCGAGCTAACGAAGATTGTTTTCCCAATTTCTTGGACTTTTGTGAGGTGTGCCATCAAGTAAGGTCTCTTCCCCGAGAACGGACATTCAAACAACTAAGGTTTATGTAGCCTATGCTAAGCAAAAGGGTGGAGCGAAAGGTTTTTCAATTCAAAGCATGCCTGCAATAGCTGCTTTTTTTATCTCCTTGACTTTGACGTAAAGCTCTGTCGTATGGTTCTCGAAATGGCACATTTGACTTTTCGTTAAAGTATCCCTCCCATTAGCATGCCAAAACGGATGAAAACTGGGTTTAAAAGACCTCTTTATCGAAGACAAGCACTTGATGAGAGTGCATGTAGCTCAATGGTTCATGGTGGAAGCGTTGGAAGAATGCTTGTGAAATCTATCGTATAGTTGATTACGGTTGACTAGTACTACTTCGAAATTTCTTAAGAGAAGAAAGTCTCTTACAGACCCAGATGCTTTCTCAAAATTTCTTAAGAGAACAAAGGTTCACAGAATGAGTACGCCTGGTTCACACGGTTCTACCACTGCGGGGAACAATCATACTCAAAAGAAGAGTTTACCCCTGGCTCAGAAGGAAGGCTAGCTATATGCTTAAGACATGCATGTCGAACGTTGTTTTCAAAAAGATCAATGAAGGAGGATAAGGGAAGAAGCGGGGTAGAGGAATTGGTTAACTCACCAGACTCATGTTATGAAGATTGTAGGTTCGAGTCCTGTCCCCCTAACATGTGTACTAAAGCGGAAGCTTTCCTTGGATGGCTCCTCATTGGAACCTCGTTAGCCAGCTGGGGCTGGAAAGAGGGAAGGAGAGTCAATAGGAGGTGGAGTTGGGCTGTCTCCATTCTAATAGAGTGATCGATATAGTTCATTGTTGCAGGTGTAGACCACACGCGTATACTGTCGAATAGAAGTCAAAATGGTTCGGTCAACTAGGCCATAGCGCTAGAAAAGGTCCCTCCTTTCAATATCATGATTGGGTCAACCAGGCTAGCTCATGAGTCAAATATCATGATCGGGTCGACCATAAAGATCATGAGTGAATAGAAAATCGAAAATGTACATAGCTGTTCTAGCAGAAATACTTGGAATAATTCTACCACTTATACTAGGAGTAGCCTTTTTAGTGCTAGCTGAACGTAAAGTAATGGCTTTTGCAACATCGAAAGGGTCCTAATGTAGTGGGATAATTCGGATTGTTACAACCTATAGCAGATGGTTTGAAATTGATTCTAAAAGAACCTACTTCACTGAGTAGTGCGTCTTTCTTCCTTTTTACAATGGCTCCAGTGGCTACATTTATGCTAAGTCTGGTTGCTTGGGCCGTTGTAACTTTTGATTATGGTATATGTGAGCCTCGATTTTAAACCCTATCCTATGTTGATTAAGTTGATTAGGATCTAGTCGGGTTTTAGGTCCACTTGTAACCTAAGATTAACAACTATGTCATATAACATTAATTATTAAAACCTAAGCTAGCTCACTAGAACCTATTATGAGTCGTTACCTAATTTTTACCTAGATCAAATTAGGAAAGGAGAGTTCAGGTGTGGGGGCTTGATATACGACTTAATTAGGGTTCAATTACTTTCATTACCCCTAGAAGTCGTTTTTCCTCTACTTAGTTAATTACAGCTTATTACGAGTCATTTTTAACCTAAGTGCATGCTTCTTATTTTTTTATGTATTTAAACATTTTTTGACAAAAATTAAAGTGGAAACTGAAATACCTAAACTAGGATTTCGGAGGCAGAATTAGGTCAAATTTTGTTTATGTCTGTAGCCACACGGACCCCAGGTCCGAGACCACGGATCCCAATTGAATTAAATGATTACGAAAACACAACTAAAATAAAAACGCAAACTTGAAAAGTCCGGGGAAACGAACAGGGTGTTTGTGGGCCGGACATGTATTGACAGAAACCCTAAAATTTGAAAAAAATTGAAAATAAGAAATCCTGCCACCGTCCGTGGGTGTCCGTGGCCACAGACAACCCGTCCGTGGTCCCGGACCACCCACGGACAGGGGTTTTCTGGCTGTTCCTAACGGTGTTTTCGGCTAAAAATTATGTACATGTAGCTGAAAGGTATACAATATGTTAGTATCGAAAGATTTCAATTTGAAGTCAGAATAATGATGAAACTTAGCAAACAACTAAATGGCAGAAGCAAAGAAAAACACTAACTCAGGAGCTAAAAAGCTTCAGTTTTTCAAAATTTTAACAGAGAAATAATGAAGTCTAAGGGAGTTAGAAAACCTGAATTATAACCTGTTTTGCCTTCAGATTTGAGGTGTTTCTTCATGTCAGGATTCTTCGGAGGCCTCGTTGATGGCGGATCCGGAAGAACTTCAAACCGAGCTTCTGACTCCTTGGAAAAGACTAAGTTGTCCCTAGTACTCTGAAATGTGCCTGTAACACCCCATCCAACATTAACATACTTACAATAAACTGCAGCGGAAATACAAACCTATCACATTACTTAACTCGTTGGTGTTACACGCCGTTAGCCACCCATGTGGCTAACAAGGCTAATCCATATACATTGTACCGGTCTGATGGGCTAAATTCCCGAGCAACTACACATTATTATCCCTTTCCATTAACAACAACAACAACATACACCTTTCAACTATACCGAGTATTTATAAACTGATGCCGACAACAATCGGTCTTACTACACCTACTGTATATATACCTTAAAGAATACCCATGTACAATGACTACCCCGTCCTACTCTCGAACGGCTTCCAGCTCTCTGTACCTGAAATAGGAAAAGAAGAGAAAGGGTGGCCCCCAAGGGGCTCAGCACCTTTGCTGGTATGGTAATCCCGCAGCCCACATGCTACCGGGCCACACACAACTAATTGTCGTCTTAGCATGCAGTTGATTATATTTAAATCATGCATACAAACCATAAACTCACAACACTTTGCATACACCCAACAATAGGGCTCAATATATATCCAACACATCCACGCTTAACAAATCATCCAATGGTTCCTTTAACCCTAGAGCGGCTCTCCTCTAAAACGGAGCTACTTCCTTAACGAACGACACGTACCCATTAATCGGGTTATCCTTAAACGCCTCTTGTCACAACTGGGATTCATTTCCATGATCCACACACTCCATATCTTACAACATATCACATTCCTCACATAGCAAACACAACAACACTTTCTCGTTTCGACGTACACATGTTAACATCGAGTTCATTTTAAACACCTAACGTATACATATCATAGCATAGCAGGGGAAATTGCTTAGCACAATAACAACACAAACACCATAAGATCGGTTCACACAAGGAACCTTCCACCATAGTTAGTATACATAGTGAGCCTAGAGATTATTGCCAATCTCATGCTAAGCTCGTTACCAACCTCGTTACCGTCCAGTTATATCGAACGGTTAACTTAAACCCAAGGTGTGTCGGATATAGTAATCCCAAGCACACCGAAATAACATTCGTATGCCCTGTGGCCCGACGTGAGTCAGTAACTAGCTTTGGATAAGCTAAGGGAAGGTAGAAACCAAATTGGAATACAACCTATACATACACCAAGAGAGCCGAACCGGATATGACATCGACTCCCGTCCATCACACGCGTGGCCGGAACAACCGGACTCCTCACCCCCATTAGTACATATATACTTATAAATAAGTAGTTAGAGATCCATTATGGAGCCTATCACATCCACACACCATACGGTATCATAACCGAGTTAAGCACACAAGGGAGGTTCACACACTTGCATACAACAACAATATCCAACTAACTCACACATAGCCGTGGTTAGAACGTTCCCAAGGTTTGGGCCGTTAACTCCGAATACCGATCACTCATGTGTTCCTAGATTTGGTTAGCTAAGGTTTAACACATATTTGAGGTTAAATGGTATCGGAGGCCAAATTCGCCACATAAATGAATTACTATAAACTCATTACATGTTTTAATCTTACAAGGTGGCAAACACTCAGAAAAACATATTGGCATACAAGCCGGTGTAATCCGGTAGGACACAGGTTGCAAGAAACCATACCTGTCACCGGAGTCCACTTTACCACGTCCACTTATGTTCCTCGAGCAATTCTCGAACAACTGTTAACATCACATGTGTTTTTATTAACATCGGGGTTCTTGATTAATTAATGTCTAATGCTTATAATTTTTCCCCGTTAACTTAGTTACATAACTTCACTTTTTAACTTGTTTTACTTTCACATTTTATTACAACTTTTCACCCACTTAATTGTCATTAAAACTCACCTAACATGTCCTTAACAACCTCATAACATCATTAACCATCAATCCCCATCATTAGACATCATTTTCCAACCTTATACAACATTTTTAGAGTGGTCCGGGACTTGGTCCTTACCTTAAGTCCCGGACCAACACATTAGAAAACTTTCGGGCGGTTTTAATAGGGTGGTCCGGGACCTTGTACTCACCCCAAGTCCCGGACCAAAACCTTGTTCAACTCTCGGCCCTTTTTAATGCCTGGTCCGGGACATTACCCATGACCTAGGTCCCGGACCAAAGCTACAGAATTGTCAAAATTGCATTTCCATGTCTTGTTGCATTAGTTCTCCACCTCCTTTAATGTATAACTTCCCAAATGATCTTAGGTATATTCTAATGCCAAAATATCATCTCAAACACACCTAGTTCCATGTTTGACTTGTTACTCAATTTCCACCCAAAATCCCATAACACTTGTAACATTTACATTTGGTTCCTATGTGGTGTTTCACCCTTAATAACCTCTATACCAAAGTGTTTCCTCACCATCATAACATCATCTCCCAAGCATCTTCTCTTACTAACCAAATCTTCTTTTCACAACTCCTAAAGTTCCTTTCTCAAACCTTATCTAAACATTATTCCCACCTTGCACATCAACATAACCTAAACCTTAAACAAACTTCTCCAAGACTTTAATACATTCTCAAAAACACATATTGAATTCCTAGAACTTCCAAGACAATGCCTAAATCCTTATAGCACCTTTGAACACCTTAATGCATGTTTTCTTCCTTAGTGAAGCATGTATCCATTCCTAACAATTCCTAGTTCACCCAAGTTCATTTAAGCACTTAAAACTCCTTATACATTTACAAATTTCGCCATGGGTTCTCTTAGCACATCATCTTTCCAAACTCATAGTTTTCACCACTAAACATTCAAGAACACCTAAATCCATCAAAAACACCATCACCCACAAGACTTCACCAAATTTACACTACATCACAATATAGTGCATAATTAAATTGCTTGGCACTTAGGCCCTTAAATGCATGGCTCTTAGCCCTTAATGCTCTCCTTAAATTGCATAATCCTTAACTGAATTTCCACAATATATAAGCCTTTGACCTGCAAATACACACACAAGGCATATGTTCTTTTACTATTCTCCTTGAGAACACTTTACTAAGTCATTCACCATTTGCTCTTTAGGTAGTTTTAACAAGCATTATAAGCTCATTTCTCCTAAGGCATTAAACCACATTAGGTTAGTATATTTACCTCTTTTCCACCCAAACTTCTTTCTTGTTTCCTCATAAAACCGGTAAGGCATTTCATTCCTTGTCAACTACTAAACAATATACCAACATTGAAATGAGTATATAAGCTTTAAGCTTCATCTCATTGTAAACCCTAGTTACATATATTGTTTTAACACATTAAGGTAATTGTTTTACCTTTGAATGGAAAGAGAGCTTGAATGATATCAAGAGAGGACTCCTCCTAGCCCTTAGAAGATTCAAATGAAGCTAAAACAAGACAAGAGAAGACACCATTACTAGGTGCATTTTCGGCCAACACCAAAAATGAAGGAAATGGAGTTTTCTTTGGTTTTTCCTTACCTTGAAGCAAAGGTGATCAACAAGGCATTAAATATAAGCTCAAGCTCCTTCCATGGAAGTTCTCCTGGCACCGAAATGGTGGTTTTGATGATTTGAAAAGACAATGTTGTAGAGCTTGCTCCAACTAAGAGAACGGTAGTCTCGGAATTAAATTCGGAGCATGGGGTCATAAGTTACAAGTGAAGGAAGATGAAGAATGAGATGGTGCTGTTGGAACCGATGGAGAGAGGAGGAAGAAGATGGCTACCGTGGGAAATGAAAGGAAAGAAGAGAATGAGGAGATAAGTTTGCTTTTGTTAAGATATTTATGTATAAAGCAAAATAGTACTTTACTTTAAGCTTTACTTTACTTATTTGATTTCTTTACAAGTTGCTGACTCACACTTGAAAAAACCGGCCCCCATTTAGTTAGAAGGGTACTTTAGTCCTTATTTGTCAATTTAATTACTTATGATAACATATGTTACAAACTAGCTTATAAAAATCACTATTCACAAAAACAAGGCACATAGAAGTGAAATTTTTGATTTCCCATTGATATAGACTTCCAAATGTGATACTATATAGTACACATGTTAATTAAAGAGTAATGATGGACATCTAGCCATACAAAACTCATTTACAAGACAATTTTTCAAAACGTGCTTTAAGACTCTTAAAGCACATTTTGTTTTAACTTGTTTTCAAGCTTGGTTTTCTTTAGTAATTGATTTAATATGTTCATTAACATATAAATAAGGCATAGGTATGACCATTAGGTCTTATACACATTTATCCCAAGCTTAGAGCACATTTTAGCCCATATTGACCTTAAGGTATTTATTTGTGTTTTGTTTGGTTTCATTGTCTACCAAGGTTTCCTAAGGACTTAATTAGCCTTATAAAATCATAATTTTATATTATCAAATCTTGGTAGGCTCTTTGGGTCCTAGCCAAGTTCACTCCAAGCTTAGAGCATGTTTTTGCTCAAACCGTGTCTTAGTGTTTTATTGTGTTTTACCATGGTTTAAATGGTTCCTTTATGTTTCTAAGGCACTTTTTAGCCTTTAAATACCATAGTTTAACATTTACACAACATACCAAGGTTTGGGGTATTTCAATCTACCCCCCTTAAAAGAACTTCGTCCTCGAAGTTCACATTTCCGCATCATTGGATTAGAATACGGGAATTACTTATAGCCATAAAAACTTCCATTACCAACCACCCTTTACATCCAACCTCGGACTTAATGGTCCGGGCAACATATCCACATTATACATAAAATATCATACTCACATGGTAACCTCGGACTTAATGGTCCGGGTACCTTCACCACACTTGCACTTACATAATATCCCTCAGACTCTTAGGTCTGGGTGACATAACCACATTTGGACTCGTAGGCCCGGGTAACACAATCAATTCATAACCCACCCACATTAGAACTCAAGGTCTAAAATAATATTTATTACTCATTCCACACAACATGTCTTAGCATGTATATCAAACAGAAATACCTTTTCCATCTCTCATGGGTTCGAATCCCACGTTGAGTACATATACACTGTGATCCCGCAGAACCCGGTCGCGATGGACACCTTCTGGTCCCCGTTCCTTTGGGAGATCAAAACATTCACTTATTTTTAACATATATACTTCTCATGTCACCGGTCCGAAGACAAAGGCTCATACGTCCTCAGCTCGTGAGCAAGTACTACAAAAATATTCTTTACTAGGTTAAGTATAAGGAGATCTTTTATTCAAAATATTAATCGATTGTTTGAAAACACCAATTGAAAATCCTTTTGAAAACACCACACAACTCCAAGTCCAATTTATGCTCCTTGTATTTTTCTTAACATGGTTGTTTGTGACCACTTACAGGGAGCTTCAAGAGTCATCCAACCCTGATGTGATCAGCATCAGTGTTGAACTATCTTTCCACCCCAATTTGTGTTCGGCTTCCCTTGATCTCATGATAATCAAGTTTCACCTCCCACTTCTTTTTCAACCAACAACTAATTCAAGCGTATCCCATTTTCTATCTTTAAATCCTTCTAGTCATAATCATTACATCTCCAAGGGATAGAACTCCGTCTATCAATCATCACCCAAATCCAACTTAATTCAAGTTACCTAGGGAATTTAATTCTCACTAGGTTCTATGTCGGTCTTATACCCCTCATAAATCACAACACAGTATATATATATACATATTTTTTTTATCAAAATACAATACATGGTCTACATTTATGCACCGTCGGGGTTTTAGTTCCCCGGGAGTTTCTTTACTCCCTTCCACTTGTACTCTCACACACCACTGTTAACAAAATAACACACTTCCCACAATGGTATTCGCATCTTCTGTGCGCAATTACCACAATTTAACCATAAATGAGTGCGTATGTTTGTATAACACACGCGCCAACCATCATAACAAATTATTTTTGTGCTATGCACAACATAGTTCACGTACACTTGTACGGTAAAACACACTAAGCGGCTTTACGCTCTACCCCCCTTAAAAGGGATTACGCCCACGTAATCAGTCATTGAACATTGGCTTAAAATGTTCTGCCGTCGTGAAGTATTTTAACTTCCACGCGGTCTGGTACACAATGCGTTTTGGTTAGAGGATTTTAACCATACTGGTGGTTTAATCCCTAAACCAAGAATTCTTATTAGAGTTTATCTAACTCATAACCGGTTTCGGTCCTGGCCTGTGAGGCTTCTAGGCATTGATGACTAGCCATCCATTCATATTCACCATGTATATTCGGCATTTGATGCATGGGCTCACTGGCCTCTGCTGCGCCATTCTGATAATTATAGGGCTAGTTGCCCCATTCCTTACTGTTACTGTATTGTACATCTCCAATGTATTACCCTTATCTTGGGAAGAATGGTTTCTCAACCGACGCATGGTATCTCTTACCCTGAGCGAATTCGGTGAGTTTCACAACTTTCCATCCACTTCTCCAATAGCTTACAGCGTAAACTACTATGTAATTCACAATGATTGACTTGCTTCTACCGACTTACTGTCGGTTGAGATTGAGCTACTACCTAATGTGTAGTGCTCTCTCAGTTATTTCTCACACCTAGGGTATATCTCATACTGACATTTGGTATTTAGTGTTACTGTAGTCACTTACTGTTAATCATGTCTCCACCTTTGGTTTTGTACATGTATTCTTTCATTCCTGCGGCCTTGCATTACCTATGCATCGGCCATTATAACATTATTCCTCCACAATTACCATGCTTCTGATTCCTAGCTATCCCACTTGATCATTACTGCGCAAGTGCAATACCAAAAACTCAGTCATACAGAGTGCAGAGGCGTAAACTCTTGACAGTAAATCTCTCATGCGATTGCGATAGGAATTTACACTGTGTTTTACCGAAATTCTTATCACATAATACTTGTCACCGGCTTACTGCTCGGTTCGTTTGCTATCATTTACTGTTGTGCCTCCACTGGGTTTAACTCCTAACTCTGCTCACTCCCCATTTTATCATCTAACAATACTCACACAACGGTCGCTTATTGCGCACCGTATCCTTACTCATTATACAACATCAACTTATACTGCATCCGCTATATATTAGCTTCCGCTATTACGCTGGGTTTATTTGGCCACTTATTTGGCTGATTTTTGATATACTACTATATATTTTTTTTCCTTGAGCCTTTATGTTTCTTGAGCGTTGTTCGCTACACATTTAGCTTCACACACCTATGGTGATTGCTATCGGACTTATTACTCTTCCTGTGTACACAACTGGTACGAGCACTTCTTTTCGTATTATTTTTCAAATCATCCTGGGGTAATAACAACGTGGTCCATCCTCCACATATTTCTTGAACTTGGTCCACACAACTACCGCTCTCGCGGTTTCACAATATCGAGAGGTATCCCCACTCTTAAAGCAGTGGTTCGTTCTCCGCTCTATTTCCTTGTGTAACATATACTTCTACAATCAATCTAATTTATATAACACATTTTATTTGTGGCCTATAAGCCTTATTGCCTTGAGCTGCGCTCATTGTAGGCTGTCCACATACATGTACTTCTTTGTGCAACATTACATAGTTTGGATATCATATTGAGCTCCATGACAAGGTCGTTGCATTCCGTTTCCTTTCATGGGATGCCCTTAGGATTGTCAGTCCGTCTTCTGACAACTTATGTCTAAACTGGGTGTTAGTTTCAACCCTCGTGTTTCTGTCATGCATTTCGTGCAACAATTGTTGATGCGAACACCCTTTAAGGATTGCTCCTGGGTGTTGCTAAGTCATGCCATTACATTGGCTTGCACTTATGGGTACTTTCAGTAAACTACGCCTTCTCCAATGTCTTTACATAACAGTCGGTGTACTTCGCACCTCCTGTATCTTAAATATTTCCTTGCACACATTCACTGATTCCTTCAGTCTCTTTAATTTAGCTGGGTTCCTTTACTTCATCCATTCATGGTAATCCTTAGCTCTTGTTTGACTTACACTGCTGACCGTAGAACGGAGTCGACTACTTCCCGTGTTCTGGACTCTACTCGTATACATATATGGGGTATCATACTGATACATTACTACTTACCCAACTAACCTATAAGTAGGTCTGTCAGGCCCACATGCTCCTATCGGAGTGCGGTCGTCCCACAACACAGTTGGTACACTTGTAGTGTCCGTCACACGCCTAGGTGAAGTATTCTGTTGTCAACTCCCTTATATTGTCCCGTGACAATATTCATTCCTTGCTTCCCGAACTTAATCGAGGGAAAGTTTATCCACTGTTGTATCCTTGTCAACTGCCCCTGGTTTCACTGGTTTGGTTATTAGAAGGTTGGAGGTTTGAAAAAGTGTTGGTAAGAAAATCTGGTTTTTGAAAGATCTGGTTTAAGGGTTTGAATAAATTTGGTTTGAAAGAAAATTTTCATGGTTTCACAACATCTTCTTACCTTAGCCAAGTCTAGCTTCTTGCTGACCGGTGTACTTCCAATTACAGAGGTTAGGCTAACAGGCCCTTCCACTGTTATGACAATCACATTTAACTTTATTGTACTTTTCAAGTACTTTGTAGTGGTTATAAATTTCCCGAATAGCCCTGTTATAGCAGCACTTGCTATGGCAAGTGCGCCATGCTAACTGGCTATCGGTTAACACATACCGGTTGTGGTATTGTTTTTACCCACACAATCATCAGTGGCCTTGTTGGCCCTTACTTGTTCTTACGGTCTCGACAATAACCTTTGGGTAACTTCTCACTGTATTCACATAATAGTTATCAACTGGGGTGTCTCCCATTCTTGGAGTCCCCTTTTTACTTAGCATTATTTTCTCTTTGTAGCCCGTTCCACGCATCGTCGTGGTTACTGAGACTTGTCTCTTGTTTGGGCACTACGTTATAGTTCCTTAGTTGGTTGGTATACCGTTGGTGTATTACTTACCAACTGTGGTCCCATAGACATTCGTCTCGGTTTCACTAATCCACTTCTTGCTTGTTGCACGGTCAGTGCGTTGCAAGCTGGTTATTCTCGACTGCTCTGCATGTCGACCCAGGTTGCCGGAAATTCTATTCTTCTGTACACTGATTCTTCGCTCTTCGCTATGAAATGCGGTTAACACTGTTTAGATGGGAACCGTCTCCGGGATTCCCAGTTTTCGGGATCTACCGTATGACAGGTTCTCCGTACCTTTAGATGTGTTTAATAACAGCCAGATCGGGTATTCCCGAGTAAGAGTGGACTTCCATCTCTCTGGCGTTGTTTCCAAGTTATATAACAGGGATTGTGGAGGGCGGGAAGGATATAGTAGGTTTCCAGTATTCACTGGTAGTTCCTTACTAGCGTATCTCTCACGCTATCACTCAACCCTTAACCCAAAGTACTAAAATCCTAACTCGGTACTTCCTAAGCTCGGTAATTCAGTCATCAGAGCGATACTTCGCTCTGATACCACTTTTTGTAACACCCCATCCAACTTAACATACTTACAATAAACTGCAGCGGAAATACAAACCTATCACATTACTTAACTCGTTGGTGTTACACGCCGTTAGCCACCCACGTGGCTAACAAGGCTAATCCATATACATTGTACCGGTCTGATGGGCTAAATTCCCGAGCAACTACACATTATTATCCCTTTCCATTAACAACACAACAACAACATACACCTTTCAACTATACCGAGTATTTATAAACTGATGCCGACAACAATATCGGTCTTACTACACCTACTGTATATATACACTTAAGGAATACCCATGTACAATGACTACCCCATCCTACTCTCGAACGGCTTCCAGCTCTCTGTACCTGAAATAGGAAAAGAAGAGAAAGGGTGGCCCCCAAGGGGCTCAGCACCTTTGCTGGTATGGTAATCCCGCAGCCCACATGCTACCGGGCCACGCACAACTAATTGTCGTCTTAGCATGCAGTTGATTATATTTAAATCATGCATACAAACCATAAACTCACAACACTTTGCATACACCCAACAATAGGGCTCAATATATATCCAACACATCCACGCTTAACAAATCATCCAATGGTTCCTTTAACCCTAGAGCGGCTCTCCTCTAAAACGGAGCTACTTCCTTTATGAACGATACGTACCCATTAATCGGGTTATCCTTAAACGCCTCTTGTCACAACTGGGATTCATTTCCATGATCCACACACTCCATATCTTACAACATATCACATTCCTCACATAGCAAACACAACAACCTTTTCTCGTTTCGACGTACACATGTTAACATCGAGTTCATTTTAAACACCTAACGTATACATATCATAGCATAGCAGGGGAAATTGCTTAGCACAATAACAACACAAACACCATAAGATCGGTTCACACAAGGAACCTTCCACCATAGTTAGTATACATAGTGAGCCTAGAGATTATTGCCAATCTCATGCTAAGCTCGTTACCAACCTCGTTACCGTCCAGTTATATCGAACGGTTAACTTAAACCCAAGGTGTGTCGGATATAGTAATCCCAAGCACACCGAAATAACATTCGTATGCCCCTGTGGCCCGACGTGAGTCAGTAACTAGCTTTGGATAAGCTAAGGGAAGGTAGAAACCAAATTGGAATACAACCTATACATACACCAAGAGAGCCGAACCGGATATGACATCGACTCCCGTCCATCACACGCGTGGCCGGAACAACCGGACTCCTCACCCCCATTAGTACATATATACTTATAAATAAGTAGTTAGAGATCCATTATGGAGCCTATCACATCCACAAACCATACGGTATCATAACCGAGTTAAGCACACAATGGAGGTTCACACACTTGCATACAACAACAATATCCAACTAACTCACACATAGCCGTGGTTAGAACGTTCCCAAGGTTTGGGCCGTTAACTCCGAATACCGATCACTCATGTGTTCCTAGATTTGGTTAGCTAAGGTTTAACACATATTTGAGGTTAAATGGTATCGGAGGCCAAATTCGCCACATAAATGAATTACTATAAACTCATTACATGTTTTAATCTTACAAGGTGGCAAACACTCAGAAAAACATATTGGCATACAAGCCGGTGTAATCCGGTAGGACACAGGTTGCAAGAAAACCATACCTGTCACCGGAGTCCACTTTACCACGTCCACTTATGTTCCTCGAGCAATTCTCGAACAACTGTTAACATCACATGTGTTTTTATTAACATCGGGGTTGCTTGATTAATTAATGTCTAATGCTTATAATTTTTCCCCGTTAACTTAGTTACATAACTTCACTTTTTAACTTGTTTTACTTTCACATTTTATTACAACTTTTCACCCACTTAATTGTCATTAAAACTCACCTAACATGTCCTTAACAACCTCATAACATCATTAACCATCAATCCCCATCATTAGACATCATTTTCCAACCTTATAACAACATTTTTAGAGTGGTCCGGGACTTGGTCCTTACCTTAAGTCCCGGACCAACACATTAGAAAACTTTCGGGCGGTTTTAATAGGGTGGTCCGGGACCTTGTACTCACCCCAAGTCCCGGACCAAAACCTTGTTCAACTCTAGGCCCTTTTTAATGCCTGGTCCGGGACATTACCCATGACCTAGGTCCCGGACCAAAGCTACAGAATTGTCAAAATTGCATTTCCATGTCTTGTTGCATTAGTTCTCCACCTCCTTTAATTGTATAAGCTTCCAAATGATCTTAGGTATATTCTAATGCCAAAATATCATCTCAAACACACCTAGTTCCATGTTTGACTTGTTACTCAATTTCCACCCAAAATCCCATAACACTTGTAACATTTACATTTGGTTTCCTATGTGGTGTTTCACCCTTAATAACCTCTATACCAAAGTGTTTCCTCGCCATCATAACATCATCTCCCAAGCATCTTCTCTTACTAACCAAATCTTCTTTTTCACAACTCCTTAAAGTTCCTTTCTCAAAACCTTATCTAAACATTATTCCCACCTTGCACATCAACATAACCTAAACCTTAAACAAACTTCTCCAAGACTTTAATACATTCTCAAAAACACATATTGAATTCCTAGAACTTCCAAGACAATGCCTAAATCCTTATAGCACCTTTGAACACCTTAATGCATGTTTTCTTCCTTAGTGAAGCATGTATCCATTCCTAACAATTCCTAGTTCACCCAAGTTCATTTAAGCACTTAAAACTCCTTATACATTTTACAAATTTCGCCATGGGTTCTCTTAGCACATCATCTTTCCAAACTCATAGTTTTCACCACTAAACATTCAAGAACACCTAAATCCATCAAAAACACCATCACCCACAAAACTTCACCAAATTTACACTACATCACAATATAGTGCATAATTTAAATTGCTTGGCACTTAGGCCCTTAAATGCATGGCTCTTAGGCCCTTAAATTGCATAATCCTTAAACACTGAATTTCCACAATATATAAGCCTTTGACCTGCAAATACACACAACAAGGCATATGTTCTTTTACTATTCTCCTTGAGAACACTTTACTAAGTCATTCACCATTTGCTCTTTAGGTAGTTTTAACAAGCATTATAAGCTCATTTCTCCTAAGGCATTAAACCACATTAGGTTAGTATATTTACCTCTTTTCCACCCAAACTTCTTTCTTGTTTCCTCAAAACCGGTAAGGCATTTCATTCCTTGTCAACTACTAAACAATATACCAACATTGAAATGAGT
The DNA here is from genome assembly GCA_023374045.1 of Limonium bicolor. Lineage (NCBI taxonomy): Eukaryota > Viridiplantae > Streptophyta > Magnoliopsida > Caryophyllales > Plumbaginaceae > Limonium > Limonium bicolor. Next base: position 113,928,916 of record CM041781.1, on the reverse strand, counting down.
ATATAAGCTTTAAGCTTCATCTCATTGTAAACCCTAGTTACATATTGTTTTTAACACATTAAGGTAATTGTTTTACCTTTGAATGGAAAGAGAGCTTGAATGAATATCAAGAGAGGACTCCTCCTAGCCCTTAGAAGATTCAAATGAAGCTAAACAAGACAAGAGAAGACACCATTACTAGGTGCATTTTCGGCCAACACCAAAAATGAAGGAAATGGAGTTTTCTTTGGTTTTTCCTTACCTTGAAGCAAAGGTGATCAACAAGGCATTACAATATAAGCTCAAGCTCCTTCCATGGAAGTTCTCCTTGGCACCGAAATGGTGGTTTTGATGATTTGAAAAGACAATGTTGTAGAGCTTGCTCCAACTAAGAGAACGGTAGTCTCGGAATTAAATTCGGAGCATGGGGTCATAAGTTACAAGTGAAGGAAGATGAAGAATGAGATGGTGCTGTGGAAACCGATGGAGAGAGGAGGAAGAAGATGGCTACCGTGGGAAATGAAAGGAAAGAAGAGAATGAGGAGATAAGTTTGCTTTTGTTAAGATATTTATGTATAAAGCAAAATAGTACTTTACTTTAAGCTTTACTTTACTTATTTGATTTCTTTTACAAGTTGGTGACTCACACCTTGAAAAACCGGCCCCCATTTAGTTAGAAGGGTACTTTAGTCCTTATTTGTCAATTTAATTACTTATGATAACATATGTTACAAACTAGCTTATAAAAATCACTATTCACAAAAACAAGGCACATAGAAGTGAAATTTTTGATTTCCCATTGATATAGACTTCCAAATGTGATACTATATAGTACACATGTTAATTAAAGAGTAATGATGGACATCTAGCCATACAAAACTCATTTACAAGACAAATTTTCAAAAACGTGCTTTAAGACTCTTAAAGCACATTTGTGTTTTAACTTGTTTTCAAGCTTGGTTTCTTTAGTAATTGATTTAATATGTTCATTAACATATAAATAAGGCATAGGTATGACCATTAGGTCTTATACACATTTATCCCAAGCTTAGAGCACATTTTAGCCCATATTGACCTTAAGGTATTTATTTGTGTTTTGTTTGGTTTCATTGTCTACCAAGGTTTCCTAAGGACTTAATTAGCCTTATAAAATCATAATTTTATATTATCAAATCTTGGTAGGCTTTTGGGTCCTAGCCAAGTTCACTCCAAGCTTAGAGCATGTTTTTGCTCAAACCGTGTCTTAGTGTTTTATTGTGTTTTTACCATGGTTTAAATGGTTCATTTATGTTTCTAAGGCACTTTTTAGCCTTTAAATACCATAGTTTAACATTTACACAACATACCAAGGTTTGGGGTATTATTTCAGTGCGATCGAACTGGAACCCTCGCTACTAGCCTATTAGTAGAGACTCTCTTCCGGGGGGTTGAAATTTTGGTATAACAGATTGCCCCCCGTCTACCTGACTTTGTAATGGAAATGAAAAGCTAGTTGATGCTTGAGTGATACCCCAAAATTTGGATCTTAAAAGATCCCACATGCAATTGAAATCCTACAAGTTGTGTCGAGCTGTTCTAAGGCGCTGACTACCTATGAGTAAAGTGGAAGGATGTCGAGCGATTCTAAGGCGTCGACCACCTAAGGTAAAAATGAAGTAATGTTGGACTATTCTAAGGCGCCAACTACCTATAATGAGATGATGTCAAGCTATTCTAAGGTGTTGACTACCTATGATGGGTGAAATGATGTCAAGCTATTCTAAGGCGTTGACTACCTATGATGGATGAAATGAAATAATCTCAAGCAATTATAAGACGCTGAGTACTTATAAGTAAAGTGAAATAAAGTAATGTCAAGCGATTCTAAGGTGTCTGTTATACCCAAAATTTTGACCCCCGGAAAAGGCTCAAGCGCACAAATGCAAAGACAGGGGCAAAAACGGTCAAAATGCACCAAGTCGGGTTTTCCAAGGACATTTTCGGGATTTTCTATTTTTCATATGACTTGTTCATAACCTCCAAACACTCCAAATATCATAGTCATTATGAAAGGTATTTCATCATTTTCAGATAATATTTATTCTGGAAATTAAGCTTTTAATTTATATTATAAGCTAATTTCTTCAATAATTAACACATGAAATAACCTCAAAATAGAAGTAAAATGTTTCCAAAATTAAAATAAAATTGTCACATGGTTAGCATGACTACATACAGTCATAAACCTGAAATTATTTTATTTGGAACCTTAACCCAAAATTTAAAAGAGAAATTCAATCATTTTTGCATTTTTCTCTCTCCTCTGGAAAATACCGAAATCAAAACAAAATGTCATTAAATTTTAACACAAGATATAAGATGATTATTAGAGACTAATGCCATTGGAATTTCGTTATTTTGACTTTCCAATAATAAGTTATGAATTATGGGAGATTCCAGATTGTGTGATTTTTATCTAATGGGTTATTTATCAAAATAACCCGCTTATAACTCTCAAAATTCTTAAAAATCATCCTTTATATTCAGTTAAAATTTCATAATTTTTCTCGGCCTGCAACATATTTAAAAAATCAAATTCCCTTAGAGCACAAAATCAGGGTTTTAGATAAAAATCTTGTTCTATCAACATGGCCTTGCTCTTTCTATAAAAGGACCTTCCAAAAACGACATAGGGCAGGGGAGAACACTTACAAAGTCAGAAAACACAGCCACAAACCTTCTCCCCACGTTTTTACACTTCCAAGCCTCAAGTCAATCCCGAAACACTGCAGAAATCACCCCGAAATCACCAAAAACATCATCCTTCTTCTCCTATTGAACCGCCAAGCACCAAAAACACACAAAACCACCACAAAAACAGAAGATAAACGTCCTTAACAGCATAAAGAAGAAGGAGTCAGAAGCTCAATTCGAGGTCAATCCAGAACTGGCATCAACGAAGCACCAAAGATCCCCGATGTGAAGAGTCTCATTAAATCCGAAGGTAAAACAGGTTAAAATCATCTTTTTCTGACTTTTTTAGACTTTAACCACTCTGTGTTAAAATTTAGAGTCGAATTGACTTTTTACCGCTTCTGAATTAGCATTTGTTTTCGTTTCTGCCCAATAACTTGTTTGCTAAGTTTCGTGTTTAATTCGAATTCAATTGTAAACTTTCGATCACTAACGTGTTTAGAATCTTTCAGGCTACCTACCCATATAATTTGAGCCAGAAACACCGCCGGGAGCCACCCAAATGCCGCCATCCGAGGGCAGTCCGCTCCCACGGACGCTATGTCCGGGGTCCGGACGCTCTGTCCGAAAGCCGGACGCCCCCGGACGGTGGCGGGATATTTTTATTTTCAAATTTAGGGTTTTATAAAACATGTCCGGGCCCACGGACGTCCTGTCCGTGGCCCCGGACTTTTCAAAATCTTGTTTCTGTTTAATTTGACTTTTCTGTGTAATTAGGTTAACTAGGGTCCGTGGGTTCGGACATTAGGTCCGTAGCCACGGACGGAAACAAAATTTGACCTAATTCTGCCTCTGAAACCCTAGCTTAGGTATTTTATTTCCACTTTAATTTTCTGTCAAAAACGCTAAAAAATAAAAAAAAAACAGAAGCTCACGCACATAGGTTAAAACGACTCGTAATAAGCCGTAATTAAACTAAGTAGAGGAAAAACGACTTCTAGGGTTAATGAAAGTAATTGAACCCTAATTAAGTCAAATATCAAGCCCCCAAACCTGAACTCTCCTTTCCTAATTTGATCTAGGTGAAAATTAGGTGGCGACTCATAATAGGTTCTAGTGAGCTAGCTTAGGTATTAATAATTAATGTTATATAGTTATTAATCTTAGGTTATAAGTGGACCTAAAACCCGACTAGATCCCAGTCAATCTAATCCACATAGGATAGGGTTTAAAATCGAGGCTCACAGACTGGCGACTCTGCTGGGGACAAAATTCTTAATATTAACTTGTTTAATTTTAAGAAAGAGGGCTTAACTTGAAAAAATGTTTATTTATGGCTTTTATTACATTGTTTGTTTACCTTTGTGCGCACTTTAATTCCCTGCACCTTTGCATCATATGAGAGCGAGGTCCCACACAACCGATTTCACTCTGGGACCCGTTTGAGGGTCCCCTGTCAGGGACTCATACCTTTTAGGTGATGTGAATAAGTGGGGGAAAGAGGAGGGTGTCGTCTAACCACACCCCCTTAATACCTGGGCTTTATCCCCAGCATTTTCCTCGCAGTGCCTTACCCAGCCCATTGTTTGGTCAGTCAAAGACCCGACCGTAGACACACACCTTCAGGTGATGTGAAAAGAGTGGGGAAGCCTAAAGAAAATAACGTGCAAGCCCTATTCCTTTGTGGTGACTTGGGCCCATGCCCTAAGCACCTCTCCGGATTGATCCATATCCGGTTTGATTTGAACGTCTAGTGAGGACATGTTGAATTTGTGTGGGCCTTGTTTGCTTGTATGATCGGCCCACTACCCAGCCTAGAGATCGATAGGAACCTCTCCTACATCAACTCAGCCCAAACTCGAATTGGCAACTTTATTCTTTGCGGCCCAGAGGCCCTATTTGGTTTGATATGTGAGTCATTTGGGCGTCGGCCCAAATGTTTAAACTTAGGTGATTTCTCTTTCAGCCTAGTTTGAATTATCAATTTAGTTCTAGGCCCATGAAAGAATAAATCTGCCTAAAGCAGTCCATAAGACATGAAAATCAATCAGGCTTTTCATTTCGGCCCAAGGCCCATTCTAGTCTAGGTAAACTTTTTGTTCGGACCCTGGCCCAAAGTCCTAGATCTAGGTGTCATACCTTTTAGGCCCACTCAAAGCCGTTTGTTAGGGTTTCTACCCATTCGAATTCAAGATAGTTTTCGTAACTCATTCGTTCTAGTTTCTGGCCTCAAGGGCCACAGGAACATCAAACAAATCTTAGACTCCAAAGTTTCTCTCTCGGCCCAGTTCATAGTTCATGTGGCTTCCTTCAGCCTGTATGCATCACTTCCAGATTAAGGGCATTCAGGCCCACACATCCATTCTAGTCTAGAAGTCCCTCTGGCCCATATGTCTCACTTCAATCCCAAATCATTCCGGCCCAAGAGCCACAATCCCAAATCATTCCGGCCCAAGTGCCACATTTCTAAACACATTCTGGCCTAAGCGCCCAATTCCTAAACACATTTTGGCCCAAGCGCTACACTTTCAACACTTTCTGGCCCAAGCACCACATCTTCACAACATTCTGACCCAAGTGCCACATTCTTTAAACATTCTGGCCCAAGCGCCACCTCTTCACAACATTCCGGCTCAAGTGCCACATTCTCACAACACTCCGGCCCAAGCGCCACATCCTCAAAATATTTCTGGCCCATGTGCCGCACTTTCAATTTATCTAGGCCCAAATGCCTATCCACTTCCATGACGGCATCATTCAGTTCGTAAAAGATTCAGGCCCAAGTGCTTCATGCGTCATCCATGGGCACTCCTAGTTCAGGCATTTTGCAGAGCCTACTCACAGTCCAAGAAGAAGGCGGTCACAGTCATCTCAGCAACGTCCCAATGGTCGAGAGCTCGAGTCTTCAGCAATGAAAGTCTCCACATGCATAACCTGCCATAACATTCATCTTTCAAGTGTATCATTCAAAGTTTTCAAAGAATGGCTGTTTTCCAAATCACTAATAGAAGACAGTGGTTTCATTAAACCGTCTTCACAACAAACGACTTTTTCAAGACCGATTTCAAATGCCTTTTAAGATGAGTTTACATTTTCTGACATTGGAGCATGAAGATTTGTCTTTTGTCTCCAAAAGTTGAACATGTCCGTCCAAACACCATCATCCAAAACAACCCATAAAGCTGCTCAAATTCAACATCTATTTAGTTGTTGTCATAAACCTCAGATCAACACTGGGGGCAATCTGAGTTTAAAGACCAATAACGATTATTTCTTTCGTTTAATTGTGTGAACAAGTCTCTGAGTGAACATTTCGCGGGAGTGCCTTGAGTAGTAAGACCAAGAGTGAAAGAGCGTGTCATTTTTACATGACTCAAGGGAGGCCACATTCAAAGGTGAGGCAAACGGCATAACTCCGGTCGAAGGAGATAATTTGTAGATTTGCGTTTAAACCTGCGAAAAGTAACAAAGAATGGATACACAACTATCAGGAATGACGAAGCACCTAGGTACAACACCACATAGCCAAAAGCTTGTGAACCCTGACATTAAACCCTAGGCACCCCCGCTGAGCCTTTCATATATCCCTTTTCAATATTATGAACTCCACAAAATAACCAGCCAATGATGAATAACTGACCCGGTGACCAAAGGAAGCAAGGAGCCCGACTTCCGAACAGCAACTTCACAAGTCCAAAGAAGCAAAACTGCTACCAGCATGATGAAACGATCCCAAATGGTCCCAAAGTGACACAGGATCCAAATGAGCTGACATAAAAACAGCTCTCAAAGTTCAAAACCGGGAACACAAGAACCCTGAAGGAAAAGAGATTCAAAGAAGGGCAAACCTGAAAAGCCTCAAAGAAATCCAAGATTGGAAAAAGAGAGAAGGTGCAAGGAACAACTCAAAAGTCCCAATGTAATACCCCAACCCGAAATCCAATAAACTGAACGGCGATCACTCCCAAATAAAATACAACTGCAGCGGAAATAAATACAACAACCGGGCGGTATTACAATGCCGTTGGCCACCCTTGTGACCAACAAGGCTAAGTCCAAATACAATCCTCAAATGTCACGGTCTGGAATACAGATACAACCCGATATACTAGGAATCAAACTCAAAGTGAAATACTGAAATAAAATAATTAACTAATAGTAGACTCCCAAAGCTTGGTCTACCCCACCTACACTCAGTGTGTGATCTTCTTAAACTTCAGGTACCTGAAAAATGGGGGTGCCCCCAAAGGGGCTCAGCAAACAATGCTGGTATGGAAAACGTGCAGCCCATCGTCTACCGGGCCACACCACCTACTTTGTCGAACACATGCAGTTCATTTTTATAAGGCTGTAAACAGGCAGCATAATCTGATATAACAAGTCATCCAAACAGGACAATAATGTCACATAGAACAACACAGAAGGTCAGTTACTGAACTGAAATGTCTGATAGCTGTCGGGTCCCACACGTGGACTGACAGATGTAAAAATTATATCAATATAGTGGAGGTATGGTGACCTCGTTATAGAGAAAGGTGGGTATAAAACCCCAGGAGATAACGTAGTTAAACCCTGAACTGAGGGCGCGGGAAAATGAATCCACTAGAGGACGAAAGTCTTCCTCAAACTGAACTGATGGGCATTTGAATCCCTGAAGGAATAGAGTCTTCCTCCCACTGAATGTTCCGTCGCGACGTAGTAGGAGACGACCTGAGACAGGTACAACCTCCTGTAGCATGCATGGCCAGATCCAACTGGGCTCCTCGTTCTCGAAGTATAGAATTGTTAAGTGTCATATAAGACGTTAAACAAGCACAATGTGTATTGTCAATTATCACGTTTAGGATAATGACGTTTGTTATAAACTGAAGTTAGTGAGAGACTTGAGTACAAGTCCTCGGTATACTGAAACGCAGGTATTTAATCCACTGGTATAGTAGTGTTTGTATGCGTGGGACATACACGTTGTAGTCACAATAATCACGCACATAAAAATACAACAGTGCACAAGAGTAAACAACATTTTACATTAATTATCTTGGTCGTTATTTCAAACAACAGATAGCACACAAGCCGGTGTAATCCGTTAGAAAACAGGTTGCAAGAATCCCATACCGTTCACCGTAGACTGTACTTGTAAATTCCCGGTCAACGTCTGGTCAAACAAGGTCCTAGAATAGATTAATTGAGAGGGTTAATTTATGTACCCTTATATAATAATTTTATTGGATCTTTCAACAAATCTTGTATTTGTTATTTCATGTGAGGTTTATTTCTTTTAATTACCTCATGATTGAATGTATATCTTATTTGTTATTCCTTTTTGATTTATTTATAAATTCTTTGATGTACATATATGTATTCATATATTCATGTACTAATTTGTTGTTTATTTTAATTGTCTAAGTGACATAACAACTTATAATTTTCTTAACTATATTTAAATGTCTTACAATGACATAATATTCTTATAATCTCATTATTCTCCTTTTAGTCATAAACAATACTTATTGTTTCTTTTTAACTTCCTTATAACTACATAAGCCATAGTTCTAATTCCATAATTCCTTTAATTAAAATTCTTTCTTCTAATTCCTCAAAATATCCATATAGGACCTATATTTATTTAAATCTAAATTATTACCCTTATTTCGGTTATTTATAAATCAACCACATTAATTCATAAACTTTATATTTAAATTCTAATCTCATTATATTATAGAGTTTTAACTTCTTATTAGCTAAATTACATAGTCACACTAATATTTTGGTATATAGCTTTTAAGTACTATAACTTTCAAAATAACAACTTAGCCCCTTAAATTCTCGGCAATAATATTTTATTTCCCATAATTACAATTTAACCACAAACCTTATAAACTTTGCATAATGCCTTATAAACTATAGTTTAATTTTAATTCTCCATAAATGCCGAATATATATAAATTCTTAAATTATCAAACTAACCCCAAATAATTCGGCTTTGGTCTTGAACTCTCCATAATTACATTTTCACCCCAAAACTTTATAATAATTCTTAATAACTTATAATCTAAAGTCTAAATATATAATCCTTCAAAATTTTGAAAGTGAACTCAATGATTCTCTTAATTATCAATTCACCCACTAATAATTTACAAACTTTCATATCAACTTTTATAAATTACATAATAGCCCAAAACTTTATAAAAAGTTATTTTAAAGCTTGTTTAAATTATCTAAAATTCTTAAACTTAATTCCTAACCTTATATTATATCATATATATTCCAAGAATACCCTTTACTCTCGGTTTTTAATACTAAATCACTAAACTTTGTAAAAATTACATTAAGCCACATAACTTAATTAATTAGCCATTTAAGCTCTAATAAAATATTTTTAACTCACCAAACTTTATGATATAAGTTTATATACCTAAGTAGGTCATTAATACCTATTTAACACTAAAACAATTCGGCCATATTTATTTAGTGACCATATAGTCTAATAAAGTGGATTATATGTCATAATAACTATACATAAATTCATATGACATATAACTCATGTAAAATTATTGTAATTCTTATATTGATTCTTAGCTCAAAAATAAGCATTTTTGCCCTTGATAATTCGGCTTGAATTAATATTATAACATAACTAAATTTTGTGACACAAAATGTGTCTTAAGGTAATATTTCCTATATAAGTTATAGATTGTATTTTTGGCATATAACACCATATAGTTTCGGTTTTATTAAACCTAGGAGATGTACATAATTTTTGTATAATTTTTTAGAAGCTTAACAAAGCTTATAACATAAAGATTCACTTAGTAAACTTACTTCTTAACAAAGGTGGTTAAGTGCTTGAACTCTTCTTGAATCTCCAAGCTTTCTCCAGGTAATATAGAGGCTCCACTTCGGTTATATGCAAGTGGTGAAGGAGTTTTAGGAGTTAGATCTTGAATAAAGATCTTAAGTAGATTTGTAAGTAGTTTTTCAAGAATTTACCTTAGCTTTTTCTCCTTATATTTTCGTCACACCAAAGGTAGATGAAGAACAAACTTCCTTCATGAAAATGAAGAAGAAAAGAGTCTTAGAAGAAGTAGAACTTGGTTACACTAAAAATGTGCTTTAAGGATTTACAAGCATTAAAACTACCTTAAGATAACCTTGAGATGCTCCTTGGTTAATGTTGGTTTGGACAACCTCCTTGGAGAACTAATTGATGTCGAACACTTGTTGTTAAGCTAGGAAGAGTTTTGCTTCAAGGCTTGACAAGAATGCTAAGAAATTACCTTAAAGATGAAGATAGAAGTTACATCTCCATTAATGGACTTAAGAGCTTCAAAGGAAGAAGATGAAGCTTAGAAGAGAGAGGAGAGAGCTTACCAAATTCGTAGGTGTGGAGTGCAAGAGGGGAAATGACACTAAACTTACGTATAAGGTAAGAGTGCCTTAGAATTTGATTTTTGTTTTGTTAATTTTTAATGTCAAATGACTATACTTTTTCCTTAGTTTATTACATGGTTTATTGGCTCAATAAATGCCCATGTTCTCTGCATAATTTCGGACATGTGGTGTGTGACAAGGCAAGAGTTGGAAGAAGATGATTGTGAGCTAGAAGACAAGGTAATTTAGGTAAGTTATTCTTTTGATTTTTCTAAGTTAGGCTTGTCTTCTTCCTCCTTGTAGAGTCACGAATTCAAGGGTCAAATGGGGTGTCTTAATTGACATTGAAGAGCCAAGGACAAGCATGTTAGGTCACATGGAAAAGAAGGAATCTAGAAAAGTGAATTCTAGATCCACTTTTTACTTTTTCTCATTTGTTTTTGTTCTAGCTCACATGGCCTTATTCCATGGCCTAATTTCGACAGCTTGCTGGTCAAATGAGACCTACATACTTAGACATTAAGTAATATAACACATGGGAAGGTGAGTCACCATGTTCTATGCTTTTTATAAACTTTTAATGCAATTTTTATACTAGTTTTTGCTCTCAAAATCGGCCCCTATAGAGAGTCTTGTTGACTAGTCACACCAACTGATTTAGAAGGTCATTTTAACCCTTTTTAATATTACCAATTCGTGGTATGTCAAAAACTACAAGGCAATTGCGTAAAACGCGTTTTCGTGACACCCGAAGGTGTGTTTTTGTGCTCTAAGGAAATTTTGGGAAACAAATTGTTTTATGAGTTCCAAGTGTTTGTAAACACTTATTATAGTAATTAAACATATATTAAGATGTTACATTGGGTTATATGAGGTTATATCAACCCATGACATAATTTACGGGCCATCGGGACACACCCGGGCAAAAAGGAGCGCTAAGAAATCCTCCTGTGGTTTTTGCTGAATTTTGAGAAACCACTTCGTGGGTTCTCTTTATAATGGTTAATAATGATGTTAGGAACTCAAGGAATTAATTTTATAGGAGTTCGTGCCACCTCGGCACTCCTCCGGACTTTTCGTGCTTTAAGGAGCGGCATGAGCACTCCCGAGCGTTTTGCGTTTTTGACTGAATTTAGCTTAGGGAATATATTTGTATATTCATATAATAATTGTATGACCATTTGGTTTGAATATTAAGGGTCATTCAAGGTCATGTTTGACCATATGCTTCTAAGGCGTTTTAGCGTTTATGGAGAAACGACTATTTTTACGTAACGTTCTCATGCATGGGTTTGCATGCGTACGTGAAATGATTCATATTTGGATTATATTCCAATAAGTAATGATTTAATAATATTATTTAGATTTGGGGTATTTCACCCAAGTTCCAAGCTCATAAGCGAAGTCATCACGAAGTAGCCAAACGACTTCAAGACAAAGAAGGCAAGTCCGAGAGAGGTGCAAGTTGCAGCTTTGGTCACCCTTATAGCTCCACATATCCTAAACATTCCTCCATTGTCCTGTTGTCATTCATCACACCCTATAGCCACATTATAGGCTTAAGAGACTTCCGACTTAGTAGTTGTGTATCCAATCACGTGAAAGTAACAGGTTGAACGCATAAATCTAACAAGTGTCAAATTCAATGGTTGAGAAGTTGTGACCGTAAGCGAGAAACGAGTGCAAACACCAAACACGTCGAGTGTAGGTTAGGAAGCACCACATCAAAACATAAGTCTTGACCCTGTGAGGACGAGACTTGTTCGCATGTTTAATCAAGAAAATACTGGGGACAATCGATCGGAACGATCGATTGCCATGAACTCTAGCTCAGATTGTCTTAAGGGAAAAATACTGGGGGCAATTGTTGGTTCCAACAATTGCTATGACAACACCAATTGGAATCCAAAGATCAAACATCATACACCACCGACCCGCATAAGCCCTTACCTTTCACATCATACATCACACAGGCTCGCACACATCATACACCACACATGCCCAAATAAGCCCTCACCTCCACACCACCACTACACAGGCCCACATAAGCCCTTACCTTCACATCATACACCATACCCCACCGATGGCATGTTCATCTCCTAGGAGATAAATTACAGGTCCAAAGTCTATAGTCAGGAAATGATAATTTCACTTTCTTTTTCAGTAAACAGAATTTTCTTCAAACATTGCCACGTTTGGCACCTTTTTCAACATTTATTGTCTTGAACAACTTTCCTTCAAACACTTTGGTTTCATAAACCTCATCATGGCCACATTTGGCACACTTTCTAGAAATGTCTTGATTTGGACAATTTTTATCCTTATCATTGCCATGTTTGGTACATTTTCCAACAGTTTCTTGTTTTGGACAAGTTTCCTACATACGCTTTGATTGTATTTTGACATGCACATCATCATTGCCACGTTTGGCACTTTCATAATCAACTTTCATCATGATCGTTTGCATAAAATTTACCTTGCATCCATCCGTACGAGACTACTCATCATAGACCAGAGATACAGATTCTCGCCACTAAGATACAGATTCTTCAGAGATACAGATTCTCGCCCCGAAGATACAGATTCTTTAGAGATATAGATTCTCGCCCCGAAGATACAGATTCTTCAGAGATACAGATTCTCGCCCTGAAGATACAGATTCTTCAGAGATACAGATTCTCGCCCCGAAGATACAGATTCTTCAGAGATACAGATTCTCGCCCCGAAGATACAGATTCTTCAGAGATACAGATTCTTACCAGAGTAGTAAAACTCACTCGAGTAGAAGACCCAACCCTTAGGCTCGTCATTAGGCCTAGATCCAACCTTTAGGCTCGTCATAAGACCTAGATCCAACCTTTAGGCTCGTCATAAGACCTAGATCCAACCCTTAGGCTCGTCATAAGACCTAGATCCAACCCTTAGGCTCGTCATAAGACCTAGGACCGTCCATTAGGCTCGTCATAAGACCTAGTTGCATTCCTTTAGGCTCGTAGTAAGACCTTTTAGCTTACCCACTCTCAACAAACACATTGCTTTCATCTCATTCATATAGGCTCGTCATAAGACCTAGTTGCATTACCCAGGCGCGTCACAAGACCTGGCGACAGAAAAGTTGGCGAGGTGATGGCAATAAATCCTCCTATACGATGTCAACTTATTTTGGGATCAACGAATGGTGGGCGATGGCAATAAGTCCCCAAGGTTTTTACCAGGAGCTATCCCTGCACACCGGCTTGGGGGGCGATGGCAATAAGTCCACATTGGGTCCAGCCAGGAGCATTGGCATGGGTTTCGGTCCCCAGAAGCATCCAAACATCATCAGCATCAACATCATCATCAGCATCATCAACATCATCAGCACTAACAACATTATTAGCATATTGGCATCATCCGCATCATTCCCCCTTCTGCATATCATCTTATCTTTGCTTTTAGGTAGTCGACGCCTTAGAATAGCTCGACAAAATCCAGGGTTTTCAGTAGCATTTCGATGAAAAAAGAGGGAATAGACATAACAAAGTCGGGCAAAATTTTTGGGATATCACTCAAGCATCAACTAGTCTTTTCATCTCTCATTACAAAGTCTAGTTGACGGGGGGCAATATGTTATACCCAAAATTTTGACCCCCGAGAAAAGGCTCAAGCGCACAAATGCAAAGACAAGGGCAAAACGGTCAAAATGCACCAAGACGGGGTTTTCCAAGGACATTTTCGGGATTTTCTATTTTTCATATGACTTGTTCATAACCTCCAAACTCTCCCAAATATCATAGTCATTATGGAAGGTATTTCATCATTTTCAGATAATATTTATTCTGGAAATTAAGCTTTTAATTTATATTAAAGCTAATTTCTTTAATAATTAACACATGAAATAACCTCAAAATAGAAGTAAAAGGTTTCCAAAATTAAAATAAAATTGTCACATGGTTAGCATGACTACATACAGTCATAAACCTGAAATTATTTTATTTGGAACCTTAACCCAAAATTTAAAAGAGAAATTCAATCATTTTTGCATTTTCTCTCTCCTCTGGAAAATACCAAAATCAAAACAAAATGTCATGAAATTTTAACACAAGATATAAGATGATTATTAGAGACTAATGCCGCTGGAATCTCGTTATTTCGACTTTCCAATAATAAGTTATGAATTATGGGAGATTCCAGATTGTGAGATTTTTATCTAAAGGGTTATTTATCAAAATAACCCGATTCCAACTCTCAAAATTCTTAAAATTAATCCTTTATATTCAGTTAAAAGTTCATAATTTTTCTCGGCCTGCAACATATTTTAAAAAATCAGATTCCCTTAGAGCACAAAATCAGGGTTTTAGATAAAAATCTTGTTCTATCAACATGGCCTTGCTCTTTCTATAAAAGGACCTTCCAAAAACGACCTAGGGCATGGGAGAACACTTCCAAAGTCAGAAAACCAGCCATAAACCTTCTCCCCACGTTTTTTACACTTCCAAGCCTCAAGTCAATCCCGAAACACTGCAGAAATCACCCCGAAATCACCAAAAACTCATCCTTTCTTCTCCTATTGAACCGCCAAGCACCAAAAACACACAAAACCACCACAAAACAGAAGATAAACGTCCTTAACAGCATAAACGAAGCACCAAAAGACCCCGATGTGAAGAGTCTCATTAAATCCGAAGGTAAAACAGGTTAAAATCATCTTTATCTGACTTTTTTCGACTTTAACCACTCTGTGTTAAAATTTGGAGTCGAATTGACTTTTTACCGCTTCTGAATTAGCATTTGTTTTCGTTTCTGCCCAATAACTTGTTTGCTAAGTTTCGTGTTTAATTCGAATTCAAATTTTAAACTTTCGATCACTAACGTGTTTAGAATCTTTCAGGCTACCTACCCATAAAATTTGAGCCAGAAACACCGCCGGGAACCACCCAAACGCCGCCATTCAAGGGCGGTCCGCACCAACGGACGCTATGTCCGGGGTCCCGGACGCTCTGTCCGAAAGCCGGACGCCCCCGGACGGTGGCGGGATATTTTTATTTTCAAAATTTAGGGTTTTATAAAACATGTCCAGGCCCACGGACGTCCTGTCCGTGGCCCCGGACTTTTCAAAATCTTGTTTCTGTTTAGATTTGACTTTTCTGTGTAATTAGGTTAACTAGGGTCCGTGGGTTCGGACATTAGGTCCGTAGCCACGGACGGAAACAAAATCTGACCCAATTCTGCCTCCGAAACCCTAGCTTAGGTATTTTAATTTCCACTTTAATTTTCTGTCAAAAAACACTATAAAAAAAAAAACAGAATCTCGCGCACTTAGGTTAAAATGACTCGTAATAAGCCGTAATTAAACTAAGTAGAGGAAAAACGACTTCTAGGGGTAATGAAAGTAAATGAACCCTAATTAAGTCAAATATCAAGCCCCCGAACCCGAACTCTCCTTTCCTAATTTGATCTAGGTGAAAATTAGGTGGCGACTCATAATAGGTTCTAGTGAGCTAGCTTAGGTATTAATAATTAATGTTATATAGTTATTAATCTTAGGTTATAAGTGGACCTAAAACCCAACTAGATCCCAGTCAATCTAATCCACATAGGATAGGGTTTAAAATCGAGGCTCACAGCGTCGACAACCTAAAAATGAAAACTAGGTGGTATGCAAATGCAAGAATGCTGAAATGCTAGCGATGCTAATGATGCTGATGATACTGATGATGCTGATGATGCTCGGATGCTTTTGGGGACCGAAACCCGTGCCAATGCTCATGGCTGGACCCAATGTGGACTTATTGCCATTGCTCCCCAAGCGGGTGTGCAGGGATAACTCCTGGTAAAAACCCTGGGGACTTATTGCCTTCGCCCACCATTCGCTGATCCCAAAGTAAGTTGACATAACATAGAAGGATTTATTGCCATCACCTCGCCAACTTTCTGTCGCCAGGTCTTGTGACACGCCTGGATAATGCAACTAGGTCTTATGATGAGCCAATATGAATGAAATGAATGCAATGTGTTTGATGAGATTGGGTAAGCTAAAGGGTCTTATTACGAGCCTAAAGGAATGCAACTAGGTCTTATGACAAGCCTAAATGATGGTTCTAGGTCTTATGACGAGCCTAAAGGATGGTTCTAGGTCTTATGACGAGCTTAAAGGAATGCAACTAGGACTTATGACGAGCCTAAAGGATGGTTCTAGGTCTTATGACGAGCCTAAAGGTATACAACTAGGTCTTATGACGAGCCTAAAGGATGGGATCTAGGTCTTATGACGAGCCTAAAGATGGGATCTAGGTCTTATGACGAGCCTAAAGATGGGATCTAGGTCTTATGACGAGCCTAAAGGGTGGTTCTAGGTCTTATGACGAGCCTAAAGATTGGATCTAGGTCTTATGACGAGCCTAAAGATTGGGATCTAGGTCTTATGACAAGCCTAAAGATGGGATCTAGGTCTTATTACGAGCCTAAAGATGGGATCTAGGTCTTATGACGAGCTTAAAGGCTGGTTCTAGGTTTATGATGAGCCTAAAGATTGGATCTAGGTCATATGACGAGCCTAAAGGGTGGTTCTAGGTCTTATGACGAGCCTAAAGATGGGATCTAGATCTTATGACGAGCCTAAAGATTGGATCTTGCACTGATTCTGGGTCTCGAACTAAAAATGAGTCGGAAAGATAATGATCTCGTGTAAATGCATGTGGTGAAAACTGCAAACGATTTATTTGGTATATTAAATACTAAGAAATAATCCTAGAATTCAATAGTTTAATATATCGTCAGGTTGCAAAAATCCCGGTCGAAATAGTATAGTAATTAAAGAAGCGACCGGGGTGTCAATCCACGGGACTCGATGAGTAAGTCTAGCCTTAGGTATTGGTTAACTCGAAAGGGGGTTTTTTTTTGGTTTTGGGTTGCAAATAAATAACAGGAAAGTAAATAGCAGATAAAGTAAAGTGATAGTTTTGGGAGTGTGAACGGTACTCTAGGTTCAGGGAGTTGTTTCACTAGCTAGGTTCTGCATATTTTACTGCTTAAGTGGAGACTTGGATCGGCTTGTAATTCTCAATTATCTATTCTGTATTAAGTCATAATTCCAGATAGCTCATCTAGACAGGGCATGTAGTTCTAGTCTAGACCTAGCAAGTATATCTAGATGGCTTTAATGCACAGAATTACTAGTCTGGTTGGTTCAATCCGGACTAAAGCTCCTAGTGACTAAAGTAATCTATCCGATTGCAATTATCACAGGTAACAGGTTAATAGGACCGTCAATGCTAATCACCTTATCTGATCATAACATGATTCGAGGGCTTATAATAACTTAGCAACGTTTATTAAAAGCACTTAAAAGCATTAACCTGAACAATCCAAATTGTCTCAACAAGCAGCAAAATAATGCAGAGTTCAACTAATTACAACATCCCTCCCCTAGAGTAAATCCTTTTGCTAGACATAGCAGTTATCATAAATAAGAGAGAGTTAGAAGAAATCATCTGTTATGAAGATCTTCTTGCTCGCTCCGTCCTTTGTCCTTGCTCCGTACTAGCTTGAAGGTTGATCTCGGTGATAATGGAGTGGATTGGGTGAAATGGGGCGAAAGTGGAAGTTTTGGTGATTTTTGTGAGGTGTCCGGCTGACTAGGGTCGGACAGGGGTCGGACGTGAGATGTCCGGATCTGTCTGGGTCGGACGTGATCCGGACGTGGGTGGAAGGAGCTTGTCCGGGTCCGGACAAGGGTCGACACGGCTAAATCTGGTGAATGGATGCGGGGTGTTGGCGTGGTGAAAGCGAATGGTTACGGGGGATTTTGAGCGAGGTTGATGATAACACTGGGCTGAGATATGGAGGAGATAGAGGAATGAATGGAGATGGAGCGTAAGGTGAGTGAGGAAGTTAGAGAGGGGAAGGACTGTGAAGTCAGGTGCGAATTGAAATGAAAGCAGAGAGGGGTTTATACAGGATTAGGGAGTTAGACATGGTTTAGTGGAGGTTTTGACGTTTGTGTGGGTGGAGACTCTGATTGAGGATGGAGCTGTATTAATCAATCTTCAGTGCGCCGCTCCCTTTTTCATGCCGACTGTCTGTTGATAATTAGCCGAAAGGCTAATTATCGGTGCGTGCATTTTTATTTTTCAATTCTGTGTGACGTCCGGATCGTGTCCGGATTGTGTCCGGATCCGGACGTCTCACAGAGTTTCAGATCTGGATCGCGAATTCTCGGATCTGGAATTTTAGTCATGTCCGGATTGCGTCCGTCCCATTAGATCCGGACAAGAGATGTCCGGCTTTGTGTCCGGCCAAACTGATCCGGACAAGACCAGTTTTTCTGTCACTTCTCCTGATTTGTTCCCCGTTTGTTGTGTTGTAATCCTTATGATGTATAATCTTTATTTCCTGGTTTTTTCTGCATTTAACATATATAACACATCAGTTTATCTTATCAAAGCAACAATCTTTAGGAAAAACACATAATAAGTGGGAAACATTGCCTGAATTGTTACAAATTATAAGGTATTTAAACCCTAAAAAGCCTATATGTTTCACACTTATCAAAAACCAATTGTAAAAGGGCCAAACGTGGCGATGATGAGGTGTATGCAAAAGTTTATAAAATGTAATCATAGTGCATGTAAGATACTTGTTTAAAGCAAGCAACTGTTGAAAAATGTGCCAAACATGGCAATTATGAGAATTAAAGATTGTCTCAAACAAGAAATTGCTGGAGAATGTGCCAAATATGGCAATGATAAGATTGAATATTGTTCAACGCAAGAAATTGCTGGAAAATGTGCCAAAGGTGGCTTAAAAATTGCTTAAAGCAAGAAATTACTGAAAATGTGCCAAACATGGTGATGATGCAGATTTGTCCAAAGTAAGAAATTACCAGGAATATGCCAAACATGGCGATCATGCAGATTTGTCCAAAGCAAGAAATTACCGGGAATATGATGAGTTTTATGAAACCGAAGAAATTGTTGAAAAAGATGCCAAACGTGGCAATGTTTAAAGAAAATTCTGTCTACTACAAAGGAAAGTAAAATTATCGTTTCCTGACTAGAGATTTTAGACTTATAATTTGCCTCCTAGGAGATGAACATGCCGTCGGTGGGGTGTGGTGTTTGATGTGGAGATCTTTTAAGTGGCGATCAGGGCTTATGACAGGCCGTGGAATTTATGTGGAAGTGAAGGCTTATGTGGGACTGTATGGTATGATGTGGAGGTAAGGGCTTATGTGGGCCTGTGTGGTGGTGATGGTATTAGTGGTGTTTAAGCTTTAGGTTCCAACTGCTGTTGTCATAGCAATTGTTAAAACCAACAATTGCCCCCAGTATTTTTCCTTAGGACAATTTGAGCTAGAGTTCATGGCAATCGATCGTTCTGATCGATTGCCCCCAGTATTTTCTTTGATTAAACGTGCGAATGAGTCTTGTCCTCACAGGGCCAAGGCTTATGTTTTGATGTGGTGCTTCCTAACCTTTACTCGACGTGTTTGGTGTTTGCACTCATTTCTCACTCATGGTCATAACTTCTAGACCATTGAATTTGATATTTGATGGATTTACGCATTTGATATGTTACTTTCACGTGATTGGATGCAAAACTATCAAGTCGGAAGTCTTTAAAGCTTATAACGTGGCCATGGGGTGATGAAGAAGACAACGGGACCATGGAGGGATATTTTAGGTGTAACACCCTGGATTTTTACCTCAAAACAAAGCTTATGAAAATACAAATCTAACGGCGCAAACGACATTAAAAATGGACTTCAAACGAGTCCTAAAAAGGCAAAACAGAATTGGTTCGAACTTATGTCCGGACATGGTAAGTTCGGACACAAGCCGAAGCGAAATAGACTGCGGAAAACAAAAATTTGAACTTGTGTCCGGACTTTGAAGTTCGGACACAAGTCGAGCTTCAAAACTTCAGAAAATCCTTATGTGGTCCGAACATTGGTCCGAACTTGCAAGTTCGGACATAGGTCGAGACTTGCAAGCTGAACCCGTCCTCGCATGCTGTCCGAACATAGAAGTTCGGACAGATGTTCGGACACAGCCAAACATTGAAAATGCTTGAAACTCTCGGGGCCTGTCCGAACATTGATGTCCGGACGGACGTTCGGACAGGTCCTTAAGTGCAGTTTTTAAAACGCAAACAGAAACCAAAAACCATAGAAACTCTTACATAAAACACAATAACAACAAGAGAACCTCTTGAACAGATGAAGTCCTTAATATACTCAATACAACCTCAAACTTAATAAAACTGATTCATAAAAGCCAATAAACTCAGTTAGCCAAAAACTCAAACGAACTTAACCTTTAACACAGCGGATCTCAAAACGTCCAGCGCATTACCACCACACCCAATTCCCATGGGTGCTCAGGCTAAAGAACTAATTCACACTAAAAACAAAAGTTAACTTCAAGTTACGCGGAAGCAAAATAACCATTCACTGTA
Organism: Limonium bicolor; assembly: GCA_023374045.1. Taxonomy (NCBI): domain Eukaryota; kingdom Viridiplantae; phylum Streptophyta; class Magnoliopsida; order Caryophyllales; family Plumbaginaceae; genus Limonium; species Limonium bicolor. The sequence continues at coordinate 113,908,456 of CM041781.1, read as the reverse complement.
TAAAACATTGAGAACAACACAACATCTCTTTATCACTGAAACTCAAACATTGCCTTAATTATTCGCAGTCCCTAAACTATGTGATTCGCCGTCCCAATCCCCACAATTAGTCATCCATACCTGCGATCATAAAACATAGACAAAACACAGAAAGGATCGCACAAATCAGAAAAACTGAGTAAATTCCACCTCAACCTGTAAAATACATTTTAGAACTCATTTGCCATTAATAAACAGACGAGAAGGTTTTTATTGAACAGTTGATGATTTTCCAGAAAGCGTATCAATACCAAAATCGCAGTAGGGAGCTTTCAACAGGAGATAACCACAATTCCAAACACGGGGTCACCTATGGGACCCCAAACAACAATTCCAGGATAGTCACCTATGGGACCGTCAACCAACCACCTCACCCTAAGTCCTTAAGTGTGCACACCCCCTATGAAACAGCAGTAACATAGAGTAGATCATAGAGCTTAACTGCAACAATGTGTGCAGCGCAAATAATAACAATAATGGGGAGCACCTATGGGCTCCCAAACAACAGAATACAACCTGTGAAAGACTCCCAAAAACCATAACTGAAATACCACAATCTCAATCCAATTCCTCAATTCCAAAACGTGGGAAACAATCCCAAATCCACAAACCACAATCGAGAACTCATAAAACACAGCGGAACCTTTTCCAATTCTTTTACAAAACATCAGTCAAACAATCATTGAGCATAGAATTTACCTGGAACAACCAAGTCCCTCAAGAGCCCAACTGCTCCGGACTAATGATAGCACTCGTCGAGGTAATCGGCGTCTAGATAACCAAAATTAGCAATCAGAATTCATCGAGCAACGAGCAAATAACTAAACAACTAAGTAGAATACATTACCCGACAATCTACCAACTGGACACCAGGGAATAATCAGACCTCGACGGCACTAGCGAGAAATCACCAAGGGTTTGAAAAGAAAGAGCGTGAAAACAAAGAGCAGAGAGTAAACGCAAGAGTGGCGTATTAAGATGGTGAATAATGAAGAGAAATCAACCCTTAAATATAATTATTTGTATAATAAAAAAGAATAACTAATTAAAGATTTATGCTAAAGGAAATACGAATAAAATAATTAAGAGAGTTCTAACTCTCGGTAATTAAAATATTTCCAAAAGATAGATCTCGTTAAATTATGAAGATTAGTAAAAGAAGATTGGTGAAGTAATTCAGGAAGGAATAAATCAAAAACGAGAAACAATATCAAGAAGTCAATTAATAGACATTTATTTGGAAGGAAATAATTTAGAAAAGAGGAGAGATGTTGTAAATAATTTAAAGGTTCAACAAAGGAAAAGAACAACCCGTTAAAAGAATAAAAGAAACACACCAGTAACATAATTACTAAGAGAAGAATAAGGAGAGTTAACAGAATAAAATTTTGAGTAGTCAAATAGAATTTGAACTCTTAAATCAAATAACCACAAGAGAAAGCCAAATTGAATTCGAACTCTGAATACTTAAAATAAGTTGGAAAGAATACTCTGGAATAGTAATTTGAAGTTTAATTAACTTAGAGAAATTAGGAGAGAGAAATAATACCATATCATATAGCATTCGAAATATAATTAAATCCATTAAGGCAAAACGTTACCAATATTCAGAAACACTTTAAAGAGAAAGATTAATTCCCTGGGCCACCTTAACTAACCTCAGACATGCTACCCATACCATATACTATATTATTCCCAGCTTGGAATTTTCTGGGTATTTCATCTCATCCCCCATAAAAGAAAGCTTCGCCCTCGAAGCTATAACTTATCCATAAGGTAAAAACTGCTAAACGAATTACTGACTTGAGCGGTTACCTGATCGAAGAGCTGTGGGTACCCCTTCCTCATTTCCTCCTCTACCTCCCACGTAGCCTCTTCGGTACCATGATTAGACCATAAGACCTTGACCATACGGATGGACTTTGATCATGTCTCCCTGGTCTTAGTGTCCATTACTCTGATGGGATACTCCTCATAGATAGATTCTGCTCTAGCTCCAAGACCTCTGGCTACAACACATGCGAAGGGTCGGGAACATACCGCTTCAGCTGGGACACATGGAAAACGTTGTGAACTTTCTCCAGCTCACAAGGAAGCGCTAGTCGGTATGCCACCTCTCCAACCCTCTCTAAGATCTCATAGGGTCCAACGAATTTGGGACTGAGCTTCCCTTTCTTCCCGAACCTGGTCACTCCTCTCGCCGGAGATACTTTCAAGAAAACTCTATCTCCCACTCGAACTCAACTGGTCTGCGCTTGAGATTAGCATAGGACTTCTGCCTGTCCTGGGCTGCCTTCATTCGTCTCTGGATCATCCGGACTTGCTCCACAGTCTCTTCAATCAACTAAGGCCCCAAAACAACAGTCTCACTAACGTCGCTCCAACATAACGGTGTCCAACACTTCCTCCCATACAAAGCCTCATAAGGAGCCATCCTGATGCTGGTGTGGTAACTGTTGTTATAAGAAAACTCTATCAGATGTAGCATATCAGCCCACGAACCCTGGAAGTCCATCACACATCCCCGAAGCATGTCCTCCAAGGTCTGGATGGTTCTCTCTGTCTGACCATCAGTGGCTGGATGAAACGTAGTGCTCAACTTCAACTTGGTGCCCATCGCTTTCTGAAATTGCTGCCAGAAATGGGCTAAGAACCTCGAGTCTCTGTCTGAAATGATGGTCTCAGGTACTCCATGATATCTCACCACATTTCTAATGTAGGCATCCACCAACTGGCTCATGACCACGTCTTCTTCATGGGTATGAACCGTGCAGACTTAGTGAGTCGGTCCACTATCACCCAAAATCTGATTGACTCCTCCCTTCGCCGGTGGTAAACCCATCACGAAGTCCATGGAAATGGAGTCCCACTTCCACTTTGGGACCTCCAACGGCTGCAATAAACCTCCCATCCTCTTGTGCTCGAATTTGACCTTCTGACAGGTAAGGCACTTCGACACAAACTCTGCAACCTCCCTCTTCATCTTGGGCCACCAAAACATCTTCTTTAGGTCCTTATACAACTTATCACCGCCTGGATGAACTGAATAGGGAGTATTATGAGCCTCCCTCATCAGTCTCTCCTTTACCTCCTCGCACCCCTGAGGTACACACCATCGACCTCTAAACCTCAGGCTGCCGTCACTGTGGGTCTCGAACCCCTCAGCTTTCCCTTCCTTCATCTTTTCCCTGATGCGCTCCAGCTTCGCATCACCAGGCTGTCCTTTGAGTATCTCCCCATAGATGTCGGAAGAGACACTCATGTGGTACAACCTCACCTCGCGCTCTACTCCTCCCGCCTCCATCACCTCCAAATTCATCTTCTCGAAGTCACGAACTAACTCGTCTGGGAGGACCCACATCGAATTCACAGAATGGCTTTTCTTCCTACTCAGAGCATCAGCCATTAGGTTAGACTTCCCCTCATGATATAAAATCTCCGGATCATAATCCTTGATCAGCTCCAACCATCTCCTTTGCCTCATATTTAGTTCCTTCTGAGTGAAGATGTACTTGAGGCTTTTGTGGTCGGTGTAGATCTTGCAGGAAACACCGTACAAGTAGTGCCTCCAAATCTTCAGGGCGAAGACCACTGCTGCAAGCCATAAGTCGTGCGTCGGGTATCTGGTCTCGTACTCCTTCAGCTGTCTCGATGCGTAGGCTATGACTTTCCCACGCTGCATCAAGACACATCCCATGCCATACTTGGAAGCATCGCTGAAAACCTCAAATCCGTCTATCCCCGAAGGCAAGGTCAACACTGGGGTTGTGGTCAACCTTTCCTTCAATGTCTGAAACGCCTTCTCACAATCATCATCCCATTGGAACTTGGTCACCTTCTTCATGAGGTTTGTGAGGGGTCTAGCTATCTTTGAGAAATCCTTCACAAATCTTCTGTAGTACCCCTAGACCCAAGAAGCTGCGAACCTCCGTCAGATTGCTCGGTCTTGGCCACTCTTTCACTGCTTGGATCTTGGCCGGATCCACTGAGATTCCGTCCTTGGTGACGATGTGGCCTAGGAATGCCACTCGATCCAACCAAAAGTCACACTTAGTTAGCTTGGCGTAAAGTTGCTGCTCTCTCAAAATCTGCAAGACTGATCTCAGGTGCTCCTCGTGCTCTTCCTCATCCCTGGAGTAGATGAGGATATCGTCTATGAATACCACCACAAACCGGTCTAAATAGGGATTAAAGATCCGGTTCATGAGGTCCATGAAGACTGTCGGCGCATTCGTCAATCCAAAGGGCATCACCAGAAACTCAAAATGCCCATATCTGGTCCCGAAAGCAGTCTTCGGAATATCCTTCTCTGCAACACGTAGCTGGTGGTATCCAACCTCAGGTCTATCTTGGAGAAGACTCCTGCACCCTGAAGCTGGTCGAAGAGGTCGTCGATTCTGGGCAAGGGATACCGGCTCTTTACAGTGATCTGGTTCAGCTCCTGGTAGTCTATGCACAACCTCATGCTCCCATCCTTCTTCTTTACGAACAAGACAGGAGCTCCCCATGGTGATACACTCGGGCAAATGTATCCCTTCTCCAGTAACTCCTCCAATTAGACTTTTAGTTCCTTCAACTCTGATGGCGCCATACGGTTTGGGGCCTTGGAGATAGGCGTTGTTCCTGGCACAAGGTCGACGCTGAACTCCACCTCCCTGTCTGGCGGCATACCAGGAATCTCATCTGGAAAGACGTCAGGGAACTCATTCACCACCCGAATCTCTTCTAATGGGCTCGGCGCTCGGCTCAGATCCTGGACATGGCAAAGGTATGCCTGCTGTCCCTTCTTCACTTAGGAGAGAATTGACATAGCTGAAACTATCTTTACTCCCGGTTTCTTCTCCACGCTACTGTAGGAGACTTTTCGGCCCGCTGGCCCTCTCAGGATGATCTTCTGCTCTCCACAATCGATCTTCCCCTTATACTTGCTTAGCCAGTCCATCCCTAAAATGATATCGAAGTCGGGGAGGACGAACTGGATCAGGTCAGTTACAAAAGTTTCCCCTTTATGTCTACCCCCACATCCTTCAATACATGATTACAAGAGATAACCCGCCCCGAGGGTATAGATACTGCTATGGTAGGAGTCTTACAAGTTTCTAGACCCAGTTTCTTAACAAGTTTCTCAAAAATGGAGGAATATGTAGCTCCAGTATCGAACAAAACACGGACAGAAGTACCATGAACAGAAAAGGTACCTACTAACACCTCTGCTTCGGCCTCCGCCTCGGCCCGGCTCATAACATTGATCCTCCCAGGAGCTCTACTGTTGTCTCGGTTCTCCCCTGGACCTCGGTTTCCCCCGTTTCCACCCCCGCCATTGCCACGCTGGGGCGCATCCCCTCGCTGACTCTGGCCTTGGTGCTGATCTCTGCCTCGAGACTAGGGGTCTGCTGGTCTGTAGGTCTGGTCTCCACCATTTCCCTTCTGCTGAATGCCTCTCTGGGGATCCTGGAAGCACTCAAAAGCTCTGTGGCCCTTCTTGCCACACCGGAAGCACGCCACCAGGTTTCCTTCATAGTCCTTCCCTGGGTGATCCTTGTGGCATCTCCTACAGTGGAAGTGCCTGCTACGCCCGTACTCTGCTCTATGAGCCTGCCCCTGGGGCCTATCATTCCGCCTCTGATCAATCCTTTGGTTCACATCGAACCTTCTCCCATCACCTGAGTTAGGCCTCCACCTCTTGTCCTGATAGGACCTCTGATGTCGGTCGTCTCGACTCCGGGATTCTTCCCCGTCCTCCATCTTCCTCTTCTGGCCCGCCTGTACCTCCCTCCTTCTGCTGCACCCTATACAGGTTAGCAGCCTTTCCATATGCGTCCTGGAGGGTAGGTATCACCAGCACGCTCAAAGCCTCCTCGAGACTCCAGTTGAGTCCCCCCACAAATCTCTGCACATTCGACGCCTCGTCAGGGACCATCGTCGGCGCGAATCTCGCCAGCTCTAGGAACTTGGAGTGATACTCCTTCACACTCCGGGCCTGCTGTTTGAGCTCAGAGAACTCCAGGTATTTCTGCATCCGGACATGCTCGGGGTAGAATCGCCTTCGCATGGCCTCCTTTAGTGCCTCCCATCCAAAGTCAGGTCCCCCAGAAGTGTATCCTTGTTGGCAGACCACCAGATGTTAGCCTTAGTCTTGAAGTAGTAAACGGCGGCGTTGACTCTCCTATCAACAGGGCAGTTGACCGCCTCAAAGATCTTATCAAATTCACGCAGCCAATCCTCCAGCAGTACCGGGTCCTCCTCCCCCTTGAATGCAGTCGGCTTCAAGTGGGCAATCCTCTTCGTGTAGTCTTCTGGCACATTGTCTCGCTGGGCTTGGCATTGCACAATCTGGCCAGGTTCAAAGCAAGCTCCTGAAGCTGTCTCATCGGGTCGTTGGCTGCCATGATAGTCCTTCTACTTCGACTTCTAGTGTTGTAGGAGAAGTTCAGTCGGTCTGCCAGTCTACCCTACTCAAGGTGGACTCCTGATTATGAGTCAAAAATTTCAAAGGCTCTTAAATCCCCCATAACAATCCCCTTCTAGTTATACTACAATCTTACTACCCTATCCACGGGTAGATTATTCAGATATAACATATATACAGTATGTACAATACCATTCACACATGAGTAACTAATACACAATAACCTTGTATAATCTTCAAATCCTCACACCAGGAGGTCCAATATAACTCAACAGCTCACAATACACCATATAATTCAACACAACTTCCCCAACGGCTTGTCCCTATGTTTTTAATCCGGTTTACTCAAGTTTTATCTTATTTCGAAAACCAAGATCTGATACCACCTTGTAACACCCTGGATTTTTACCTCAAAATAAAGCTTATGAAAATACAAATCTAACGGCGCAAACGACATTAAAAGCTGACTTCAAACGAGTCCTAAAAGGGCAAAACATAATTGGTCCGAACTTGTGTCCGAACATGGTAAGTTTGGACACAAGCCGAAGCAAAATAGACTGAGGAAAACCAAACGTCCGAACTTGTGTCCGGACTTTGAAGTTCGGACACAAGTCGAGCTTCAAAACTTCGGAAAAATCCTTACGTGGTCCGAACATTGGTCCGAACTTGCAAGTTCGGACATAGGTCGAGACTTGCAAGCTGAACCCGTCCTCGCATGCTGTCTGAACATAGAAGTTCGGACAGATGTTCGGACACAGCCAAACGTTGAAAATGCTTGAAACTCTTGGGGCTTGTCCGAACATTGATGTCCGGACGGACGTTCGGACAGGTCCTTAAGTGCAGTTTTTAAAACGCAAACAGAAACCAAAAACCATTAGAAACTCTTCATAAAACACAATAACACAAGAGAACTCTTGAACGATGAAGTCTTAATAAATACTCAATACAACCTCAAACTTAATAAAACTGATTCATAAAAGCCAGTAAACTCAGTTAGCCAAAAACTCAAACGAACTTAACCTTTAACACATCAGCGGATCTCAAAACGTCCAGGGCATTACCGCCACACCCAATTCCCATGGGTGCTCAGGCTAAAGAACTAATTCACACTAAAAACAAAAGTTAACTTCAAGTTACGCGGAAGCAAAATAACCATTCACTGTATAAAACATTGAGAACAACACAACATCTCTTTATCACTGAAACTCAAAACATCGCCTTAATTATTTGCAGTCCCTAAACTATGTGATTCGCCGTCCCGATTCCCACAATTAGTCATCCATACCTGCGATCATAAAACATAGACAAAACACAGAAAGGATCGCACAAATCAGAAAAACTGAGTAAATTCCACCTCAACCTGTAAAATACATTTTAGAACTCATTTGCCATTAATAAACAGACGAGAAGGTTTTTATTGAACAGTTGATGATTTTCCAGAAAGCATATCAATACCAAAACCGCAGTAGGGAGCTTTCAACAGGAGATAACCACAATTCCAAACACGGGGTCACCTATGGGACCCCAAACAACAATTCCAGGATAGTCACCTATGGGACCGTCAACCAACCACCTCACCCTAAGTCCTTAAGTGTGCACACCCCCTATGAAACAACAGTAACATAGAGTAGATCATAGAGCTTAACTGCAACAATGTGTGCAGCGCAAATAATAACAATAATGGGGAGCACCTATGGGCTCCCAAACAACAGAATACAACCTGTGAAAGACTCCCAAAAACCATAACTGAAATACCACAATCTCAATCCAATTCCTCAATTCCAAAACGTGGGAAACAATCCCAAATCCACAAACCACAATCGAGAACTCATAAAACACAGCGGAACCTTTTCCAATTCTTTTACAAAACATCAGTCAAACAATCATTGAGCATATAATTTACCTGGACTAACCAAATCCCTCAAGAGCCCAACTGCTCCGGACTGATGATAGCACTCGTCGATGTAATCGGCGTCTAGATAACCAAAATTAGCAATCAGAATTCATCGAGCAACGAGCAGATAACTAAACAACTAAGTAGAATACATTACCCGACAATCTACCAACTGGACACCAGGGAAAAATCAGACCTCGACGGCACTAGCGAGAAATCACCAAGGGTTTGAAAAGAAAGAGTGTGAAAACAAAGAGCAGAGAGTAAACGCAAGAGCGGCGTATTGAGGATGGAGAATAATGAAGAGAAATCAACCCTTAAATAGAATTATTTGTATAATAAAAAGAGAATAACTAATTAAAGATTTATGCTAAAAGGAAATATGAATAAAATAATTAAGAACGAGTTCTAACTCTCGGTAATTAAAATATTTCCAAAAGATAGATCTCGTTAAATTATGAAGATTAGTAACAGAAGATTGGTGAAGTAATTCAGGAAGGAATAAATCAAAAACGAGAAACAATATCAAGAAGTCAATTAATAGACATTTATTTGGAAGGAAATAATTTAGAAAAGAGGAGAGATGTTGTAAATAATTTAAAGGTTTAACAAAGGAAAAGAACAACCCGTTAAAATAATAAAAGAAAACACCAGTAACATAATTACTGAGAGAAGAATAAGGAGAGTTAACAGAATAAAATTTTGAGTAGTCAAATAGAATTTGAACTCTTAAAATCAAATAACCATAAGAGAAATCCAAATTGAATTCAAACTCTGAATACTTAAAATAAGTTGGAAAGAATACTCTGGAATAGTAATTTGAAGTTTAATTAACTTAGAGAAATTAGGAGAGAGAAATAATACCATATCATATAGCATTCGAAATATAATTAAATCCATTAAGGCAAAACGTTACCAATATTCAGAAACACTTTAAAGAGAAAGATTAATTCCCTGGGCCACCTTAACTAACCTCAGACATGCTACCCAAACCATATACTATATTATTCCCATCTTGGAATTTTCTGGGTATTTCATTAGGTTTGTGGAGCCAAAGGGGTGACCAAAGCTACACCTTATGTCTTCTCTCGGAATGATCTTCCTTGTCTTGAAATCGTCTCTGCTTCGTGTTGACGTTGTTTTCGACCTTCTGGACTTAGACTTTTGGAGTCGTCCTTTACACCATTTCTCCTTTTTTTTGTCATTCGGATTTCTTTGAGGCATTTCGGGTTTGCCTTTTTGTTTTATCCTTTCTTGACTTTGCCTTCGGGGTTCTTGTGTTTCCCGGTTTTGGGCTTCGAGAGCTGTTTTGATGTGAGCTCTTTAGATCCTGTGTCACTCTGGGACCATTTGCGGATCACTTCGTCATGCCGATAGCGGTGTTGCTTCTTTGGACTGATGAGAATGCTATCTAAGAGTCTAACTCCTCACTTCCTTTGGTCGTCGGGTCGAACATTCATCATTGACTGGGTTATTTTTTGGAGTTCATAATATCGAAAAGGGATATATGAAAGGCTTAGCGGGGGTGCCTAGGGTTTAATGTCAGGGTTCACAAGCTTTTGGCTATGTGGTGATGTACCTAAGTGCTTCGTCATTCCTGATAGCTGTGTATCCGTTCTTTGTTACTTTTTGTCGGTCTAAGAGTAAATTTACAAATTATCTCCTTCAGTCGAATTTATGTCGTTTACCTCACCTTTGAATGTGGTCTCACCGGAGTCGTGTAAAAATGACAGGCTCGTTCACTCATGGTTTTTCCGCTCAAGACACTCTCATGAATTTCACTTAGAGACTAGTTCACAAGCTTAAACGAAAGATTAAAGATGACGATCCTGAACTCAGATTGCCCCCAGTATTGGCCTGGGGTTTATGACAACACTTAAACAGATGTGGATTTTGGAATGCTTTGTGGATATTATGGGATAGTCTATGGTGTGAGGACAGACATGTTCACCCTTTTAGAAATAAAAGACAAGTCGTTCTATTCCATAGTCAGGAAATGATTACTTTATGACTGTGAGCCTCGATTTTAAACCCTATCCTATGTTGATTAAAGCTGATTAGGATCTAATCGGGTTTTAGATCCACTTATGACCTAATATTAATAACTATGTCATATAACAATAATTATTAAAACCTAAGCTAGCTCACTGGAACCTATTATGAGTCGCCACCTAATTTTAACCTAGATCAAATTAGGAAAGGAGAGTTCGGGTTCGGGGGCTTCGTATTCGACTTATTTAGGGTTCAATTACTTTCATTACCCCTAGAAGTCGTTTTTCCTCTACTTAGTTTAATTACGGCTTATTACGAGTCGTTTTAACCTAAGTGTGCGCTTCTGTTTTTTTTCGTTTTTTGGCGTTTTTTGACAGAAAATTAAAGTGAAATTAAAAGCTACCTAAACTAGGGTTTCAGAGGCAGAATTAGGTCAAATCTTTATCACGTCCGTAGCCACGGACCTAATGTCCGAGACCACGGACCCCAATTGAATTAAGTGATTTCGAAAACAGAACCAAAATTAAAACGCAAACTTGAAAAGTCCGGGGCCACGGACATGGTGTCCGTGGGCCCGGACATGTATTGACAGAAACCCTAAAATTTGAAAAATATAAAATCCCACCATCGTCCGTGGGTGTAACACCTCTACCGCTAATACTGTCATTACTGTACAAATACTTACCTTCGCAACGGATAATACATACACAACGGCGGGTGTACAATGCCGCTAGTCACCCACGTGACTAACAAGGCAGCTACACTACTACATACTATCGATCTGATGAATTGAACATACCGAGTACTCTACACAATACATTACCTTCCCTTGCATACTCAACCTTAATTCAATTACAACTCCAATACAATACTATACCGAGTATACTACAATCCTTAAATTACCGATACAGTTTGGACTTCCGAATTCGTATTACAATACAAGTACAAATCCTATAATTCAACTACCCATGCTTACATAGCAGTCCCCGTCCTACTCTCTCGAACGGTGGTCAGCTTCGAATACCTGCACACTAAAAACGTTCCCCCTAGGGGGTCAGCTTACGCTGAATATGAAATTCACATATACCGTGTGCTAACCGCGGTACGCCGACTACTTTGGGTCGGATATACATGGTGTTCATTTTACATGCATACATACATACTATTACTACACAATGCAATCAACCATACTTACTTACTTATGCAAGGTTCAATACCTACCAAGGAAAACAATTTGTTAGTCAACCGTTCATGTAGTTATTCGTTCATCCGGTTTCATCGGATGCTCTCTTTCTCCTTACACGGGTTCTCAAGGCTTACACTAAGCTTAATCTTCTTACCCGTTGTTTTACTTACACTATGCTCAATACCTTGCTCGTTATTTCACTCATGCTTTACTCAATACTCGCTGCTACCATCACTTACTCTTACTCAGTACTCGGGACTTGCTCTCACATGCTCCGTACCCATACTCTTCTCCTTACTCATACTTACTCATTGCTCGATACTCATTACGTACTCATACTTACTCATTACTCAATACTCATTACTTTACTCATACTTACGCAATACTCAATACTCATTACTTTTTGCCACTGGGCGGGGTCATACACAAGACTCGCCACCGGGCTACTCAAATTCCCAACACCCCTCCCTTGGAGTATCTTACAATCTCATGGATTAGCCTAGAAGCATCTCTCTCGATAAACTCCACTAGCTTAGGAAATTGCCACCGTCTAGTATTCTCAGATTTAAGGGTTTCCCCAACGTATCGAATACTCTCATGTTCGGGACATTACTCACATCAGTCAGGTCCTCTCATAGTGGGTCGACTAATTTGCTAAGGGGTTTGAAGATCCCTCGTCATTCTTTACTACTCTCATGGTTCATGCCTTGCACCAACACTAATTCCTCGAATAGGGTTCCCTTATAGGCTTCCACTACTTATTGTTTGTGGATTGTTCATTTCAGTTCTCCTACCGTTATCGGGAGGTTACTACTCCCGTGCACTCTCTCACAATCTAGTGAGTTCGATGGTTTGCGTTATCGTGTGTTGGTTCGTTAGTTTAGTGTGTTTCCACATTTCCGTTAGTTCACAACATACCTCGTACTATGAGTCATTAAACAACAAGACTCATCTATGAGTCGGTCTACGCACTAAGTGAAGCCACACAATCAATCAAGAAGGGTTAGCTCATACAACATACAGCAAGACATACAATGAAAGGCAATAAACCGTTTTCATGCTTTAGTCATGATTACCAGCATACAGCACACAAATCAACGTAACTCGGCTAGCATACGGGGCATGAGAAAATCATACCTTTCACCGGAGTTAGCTTTACCATGTGTTCCCTTGTTCCTTGGTTCACACTTGTTCCACTGGTAATGTTTCAAACATGTTATTAATACTATGTTCATACGGTATGTAAATAATTACTACTCCCGTACTTACCCCGTTGTCCCGTTATGCTTAGTTTTACTTATGTCAAATTATATCCTTGCTTCTCACTCACTTCCTACACTTGTTTACACTTCTTAGGACCTTTAAATATCACCAATCAAGGCCTTATTAACTTCTAAAACCATTACCAATCAATCCCCCATCATTTAAAGCCTAAAAAGTACTCACGGGTGAATTCTGGGGGTGGTCCGGGACTTGGTCCGGACCCTAAGTCCCGGACCAATACTAAACATGACTTTCGGCCATTTTTTTTACCTGGTCCTGGACTTGGTCCTGGACTTAAGTCCCGGACAAATTCCTGCATTCACTATCGGGCCTTTTTTTGAAGCGGTCCGGGACTTGGTACATATCCTAAGTCCCGGACCCTGCTAAAAACTGCTATTAAGGTCATTTTTCAACCCCAAATCAACCCTTAATCCACCCCTAATCATTCCATAAACTTTCCACAAGTTTCCTACATAATTAAACACCTCCAAACACTCTTTAAACCACCTCAAATCCATGGTCCAATCCATACTCAACTTCTTGCCCAATTTCTACAAATTTCCATTCTCATTTTTACAACTTGCACACTTGTGCATTTCTACACTTTCCTTTGCACTTTGCATCTTTTCCTAACTTCATTTTACCATACCAAATCATTTATAGACATATGCACTACCTATACCCGAGTCAAATCTCCATCTTCAAGATTACAAACACTAACTCATTTTCTTGAAATTCCAATGTCTTTATAACTCATTTTGCTACAGATTTTTCTCACTACTTTGCTTACATCTAAAATAGCTCATAAGGGGTTAACTAACCAAATTGGTTTCTCTCCAAACACCAAGTTAACCCTTAGTCATTTTCTTACTCTCTATACACCTAAAACTCCTTCGGTTTCTACTGAAATTTTGCCATAGCTCCGTTGTTTTTCTAGCATTGTCCAAAACTCATCTCATCACCAAATTTCATTCACATCAATCCTAATCTAGCCACACCCACAAGGGGTCCTACCAGCACATATAGAAATCACAATTCCATCTCAATACATCAATACTCCATCAAACAACAATACTAATACTCATTCACAATATACTTGGCTCTAAGGCCTACAATTCACTTACTAGTTCCCAAATACTCAAAACTTCATAAACCTCAATACTAATACAATTGTTTAGGTTTTTTTATTCGTTTACCCATTCTCATTACTCTAATGCATTAAAATTAAGCATTAAGAAGGAGCTCTTACCTTGAGCTCATTTTTCCTTCATTTCTTTTCCAATTCTCCTCTTCTTCTCTTTCTTGCACAAATTGCTATATGGGGAATGGAGTTGCCAAACTCCATTCCCATCACCCAAAGCACACAAACACAAGTATAATTAATATATTAACCCTTAGATTTATGCTAGTTCATTGAAATGTTTAAAGCAAGGTTTCTAGGGTTTACCTTTGGAGTGTTTTAGGAGGGGTTTTAGCCCTTGGTTCAAGAAGGAAAATTCACCACCATTGCAAGGTGAAATTGCAAAGAGAGAGAGAGAGAGAGAGAGAGAGAGAGAGAGAGAGAGAGAGAGAGAGAGAGAGAGAGAAAACAAGGAATTACATAGGGGTAAAAATCGGTTATGAAGAGAGATGGAGAAAACATGAAGTTTTCATGGAGATTTTTACCTTAATGGATAGAGGAGGCTCCAAGCTTCAAGATGGTGTAGTTTACTCTTCAAATGCCCAAAACCCATGGAGGTCAAACTCCTCCATTTGGAATTTTGAAAAGATAGAAATGTAGAGCTTGATGAGGGGAAGAAGAATATGCAATTTATTTTTGATTTGGGGCTTAAATGACGCTTGGGCAAGCTTGGAAAGATGGAGAAGCTATGGAAGCTTTTGAGGAGCTTCAAAATCGTCCCCAGCAGAACAAAGAAGAAGGATAAGTCTGGTGGGGGGAAAAACGTGGGTGAGAGGATAGGAATAGGAGAGAGAGAGTGTTAAAGTGATTTTGTACTTTTTCCTTTCTACTTTTTGCTTTTCTCTTTCTTTTCTTTTCTTTCTTTCTTTACTAACTTAGTGTGTGTGTGAGAGAGAAGCTGACTTATATTGTAAAAACCGGCCCCCACTGTTCACACCTGCTGGAGCGTTTTTCATCTTTTACAGAAAATGCTCGTTATTTTACCCGGTTTCGATACTATTCACTAACCGGGCCCGTTTTCCGGAATTTTCTCGTTTCTTTAATTTTATTGGTTATTAAGCTTCCATTAATGCTTAATTATTGTTATTTAATGATTTATAATTTTTACGGGTTCGTTTGACCACTTAAAATCACGTTTTCGGGTTTTCTCGAAAAACGTGCGCTAAAGCTCTATTAGCGTTTTAATACATTATTTGGATCCGTTTTCTTCGGGAGTTGTTCCCATATACTATTTTGGTCTTATTAAGCCCTAGGAATCCATATAATACGCTAACCGAGGTCTCATACCTCCTATGCTTATTTAACATTTATTTAGCATTTTTCGCTTTTTAAGCGTTTCTTTATTTCTTTTGGATTTATTTTCCTTACCAAAATTACTTAGGAACTATTAGGCCCTTAAATACCATATTAAAATATTTTAATCACCATATTTAGGTTTGGGATATTTCAATCTACCCCCCTTAAAGAACTTTGCCCTCAAAGTTGGTGAATCTATTATTGTTACTCACATACGTATTCTATAATAAGGTTATGACCTCTACATATAACTTTGTCAAACTCCAAATGTCTGACATGATACATACTACACATCCAAACAGCATGTCACTGCATGCATAACAATCAAAAATATCCGTTACAAGCTCTCCATGGGGTCCGTCCGCAGATAAATGAGGTACCATCCTCTCCCATGTCAAGCGATCCCTAAGGTACCGGTCACGTTTGAACACTTACGCTTTCTGGTTCACGGCCGTCATGACTTTGAGCACTTACTCTCTCTGGCTCTACGATCCTTTGGTTCAGATCGAATTCATTTGCACATATAGAGATCCTCAGGCACTTACTCATACTTACGCATACTTACTCATACTTACTCATACTTACTTCGGTACTACGCTGCCCCAGTGCCTTTGGAAAAATACAAAACACACACTGTCACCGCACGAACGGTGTAGTGGTTTCAAAACTAATCAACATTTCCACTGACTCAAAACTAGCTTCACCTCCTACGGTTTCGACCGGATACCCGTGCCTAGGCATGGAAGATCCACTAGCGCCCGTGGGAGCGGTTTCAAAACCAATCCTCATTATCAAGTTAGAAGAAAACATTGTACCAAATTAGTTTTGGAAATTCATTTTGAAAACTTGCATACATCTCCCAAATTCCAATTTATGATAATTTCACCTATTACTAGTGTTATTTCTGTGACCACTTAAGGGAAGCTTCCAGAGTCCTTCAACCCCAATGTGATCAGCATTGGTGTTGAATTATCCTTCCACCCCAATTTGTGTTCGGTTTCCCTTGATCGCTAGCAAATCAAGTTCCACCTCCCACCTCCATTCAAACAGACAGCTCGTCAAACATTATTTCGTTTTCTCTCTTTTTAATCTTGCTAGTCATAATCACACACATGCATTTTTCAATTTATATCATTCACCTACTTACTTACTAATCATCTCACCAATTATTACTACATCTTCTCCAACTACTATACTTAGGAAATTCATGGGTATAATATCCCATTGATTTGCTATACTCAAATTTACACTCATAAAATACATCGGCTTCATACCGATTGATACTCATCAAGTCTCCCATACGTACTCATCCCTCATACTATTACCAATCGGGGTTCTCATTCCCCTGGAGTTTCTCTACTCCTTTTCCTATACTCACTTCTCAAATAACCACAATTACACGATGAGTGGATACATATGTTTATGTAACATAGGTATCAACCATCAAAACGAATTCTCTTGCGCTATGCGCATTGTAGTTTACGCCCTTATCACGTAAAACATACATTTCGTGGTTTTCGCTCTACCCCCCTTAAAAGGGATTACGCCCACGTAATCTACCATGTGTCAATGTTGAACACTGGTCGAAGGCATTCAGCCGTCATGGAGTGGTTCAGCTTCCATGTGGTATATTATACAATGTTCATTGATCAATGGGTCTTAGCCGTATTACCGGTTAGTCCCTGCATCAAGAATTTTCATCGGAGTTATTCAACACTTAACCGGGTTCGGTTCTAGCCTAAACGGCTTTAAGGCATTGATGATTAACCTTTTATTCACTAGGTGTCTTTCACTTAGAATTTTGGGCCCACTAGCTTCTACTGCGTGACCCTGATAACTTGGGTTATTCATCCTTCTTGTTATCCTTAACGTGTTACACATCACCCTTTTATCCCTCTTATTGTGGGAATAAGGTTTATTGACCGAGTGTGGTGTTCTTTTACCGTGCGTGAACTCAATGAGTTTTAGATTTATAACCGGCTTTCTGGCAATCTATATGTATACTGTTGTACTTTGTAGTGATCATTCACTTGGTCCTCTGACTTATTGTCGGGTGAGGTTAAGCCACTACTTAGTTGTAGTGCTTCCTCGGTTATCAGTGGATTCTGAATTATGCCTGTTTCTCTGGTTCTGTACAAGTGTTCTTTATTTGTATGACCTTGCATTTTCTATGCATCGGTCCTAGTGACTTTCTTAAGTCTCCTTTCACTTTTTATTCCCATGGAATTCACATCTTGTGATTATCGGTGTGTTTCACACCCCTCGTGCTTCTTTAGCCTTGGGCCGCGTGGTTTGTTTCTAAGCTTTTGCTTAAATGGCTTATGCCATGTTCGTTGGTGAAAGGAAGAATTTGCCTCGATTTACATTTTCTATATTCCTAGTTATCCCACCAAATCATTAACTGCACAAGTGCAATACCAAAACACTCAGTCCTACAGAGTGCAGAGGCGTGAACCCTTGGTAGTAACTCTCTTATGAGATCGTAATAGGAATGATCGTTACTCCTTCAGGTGGTGCTTCATCATTTTGCGCAGACTCCTGGCTTGTTGCTCGGTCTGTCTACCATCTTGTATTAACAACTCCATAGCATTGGGTGATTATTCGCATTTGGGTGCTTCATCATTTGGTCGCCTGCTGCGCACCATGTTCTTACGGATTCCACAGTATTGGTTTACATGGCATCCGCTGTTACTAGCTTTAGCTCATGCATTTTCACCATTTATACCATATTTCGGTGTTTATACTTCTGAGCTCCTTGAGCGTCATTTACTTATACTTTACGTTCCCACATATCGTGTTCCTTCTGAACCAATTACTCCTTGGTTGTCAACAGTTGCTATTTGAAGCTTATTTGACATCGCTTGGCAGTAATTTCATGCTCAAGCGTCACTACATTAGTAGTTCTGAAAGAGATGTGTTATCAGGTATTTATTGACAGTATCCTCCTCTTAAAATCCATGTGTTCACCGCTTTCGAGGTCTCACATTTATGAGGGGTATCCTTGCTCATTGGTTATTAACCTTTTATTGGTGTCATGCCTGATGACTTTCCATATGGTTCACAAAGGGTTTTGCAACCGTTGAATTGTGTATTGTGACAGTTTCATGGCATACTAGCCATATTACCTAGAGCTCTACTCATCATAGGCTGTTTCCAAGTGATTATTTCTCCGTAAGCCATCGCTGGATTTGAAGGTGATACTGGGCTCCATAACAAGATCGTCGCATCACGCTTCCGTTTATTGAAGACCCTTTTGTATCTTGGTATAAATCGATACCATTTATTAATTTGGGTATCCCTTGTCAAGTGGGATCCCTTCGGTGTTCTAACCGGATATTCTCTTCGATTGTGGTGTTCTTACCACGACATCTCGTTCAACTGTGTTAACTTGATACCCTATATGGATTGCTCCTGGGTATTACTGATTATACGGTGGCATCTGACTGACATTTATGAGTATGTCTAGTTTGTTATCCTACCTTGCGGTTCTGGATCTGAGTTATCCCATTGAGGGTTATAACATCTCCCGTTCTTAGGGTAGACCATTGGTGTTTTCCCTTGTGTTATAACGGGTTTGATATTCCCTTCGGTGATGAATGGTATTTCTCGGTACCTTATGTGATCACCTAGTGTGTTTGTGGTGGTTGTTCTGGGAATCCCATCCCGTCCGTTGAACACTTATGTGTTAATGTTAGGCGCTTGCCTTACAGTGTTTAGACTGGGTATTCCTCCCAGTTATCATGTCTTACCTCGATATCTTCGAGACATATCCAATGTCTTATTCCGTTGTTAGTGCTTCCCGCACTTTTAACTCTTAATGGTTCTCCTAGAGTGAGTTTTTGACTCCTTAGCTTGTAAGCTTATCTGAGTCCCTTCTTTGCTCGTTTGAGGTATCCAACTAATCTGCTTTGAATTTACTTATGGTCCGTAGAACGGAGTTGACTACTTCCCGTGTTTCGTACACTACATGTATACATACGTGGGGTACCTTGTTGGTACGTTACCACTTACCTGACTATTTGTCGGGCCCGCAAGCTCCTTCGGAGTGCGGTCATCCCGCATCCCGTATTTAGGTACACTCGTAGTGCTCGTTACACGCCTAGGTGAAGTATTCTATTGTCAACTCCTCTTGTATCATTCTATGATACTCACCGTAATTCTGTTGGTTTGGTTTTAAAACAAAATCCAAGGTTTAAAGAAGGGTTTGTGGTTTTAGAAAGAAAACTTTGAGTTTTGAAATAACAGTTCGGTGTTAAAAGAAATCCTTCATGGCGTTGTCATGTCTGAGGTCTTGACCAAGTCCAGCTCCTCGCTGACTGGTATGTTCTTAATACAATGGTCGGGCCGTTAGGCCTTTCTAAGGTTTTGTTATTTAAAATCCTGAGGATTGGTGATCCTAGATTTACTTCATTCGTCATAGCGGTACTTTAGCAAGTATTTGCGGGTTATCAAAAGTCTTCCAACCGCCTTGTAGTTGCTGCACTTGCCCTAGGCAAGTGCGCGGGTAGGTGGTTTTTCGGTTAACGTATACCGGTTACAGTATCACTTCCATCCAAATTTGTTGGTTTTTATTAGATCTTCCTTTGATCTTTTGATCTGGGTGATCGATCTCCTGAGTCGTTTCTCAGCGTTCTTGACATGGTTGTCGTCAATCCGGGTGTCTCACCTCTTCACTGTGGTTAACGAGACTTGACATATCCTTAGGAACCACGTTGTAGTCCTATAGGTGTATGTTTTATGAACACTTTCATTGTCATTTGAACTATGTCGTTCGGTTGTTATAGCCTCTTGGCGTGTAGGTTTGGTATTAATCCAACCTCGACTAATTCCTTAGTCGGTTTGTATACCGTTACTGATATTAACAAGCGTTACAGTCCGTAGACTCTCTTGTCTCGAGCTTGTTGCTCTGTCTCTTTCGCTTCACTGCGCGGTTGTGCTCCTCTTCTTGCGGGCTACTCATGGTTCTTGCGACTGCGAAGCATGTTGCCCTATGGTGCCATAAATTTCATTATCCTGTGTTTAGGATCTTCGGTCTACGATCATCAAATGCGGTTGTTGTTGTTCCAAAGGGAACCGTCTCCGGGATTTCCGGTTCTCGGAATCTACCGTATGACAAGTTCCTTTCCTAATAAGGTTTATTTTACAACAGCCAGATCGGGTCTTACCCGAGTGTGAGAGGTCTTTCCATCTCTCTGGCGTTCTTCTCCCAACTTAATACCGTGGGTTGCGGAGGGCGGGTATGGTTGTTATAGGTTTCCGGTTCACGGGGAAGTTCCTAACTAGCGTACCTCACACGCTAACACTCAACCCTTAGCCCTAAGTCTCTAATTCCTAACTCGGTATTTTCTAAACTCGGTATTTCATCCATCAGAGCGACACTTCGCTCTGATCCCACTTTTTGTAACACCCCTACCGCTAATACCCTCATTACTGTACAAATACTTACCTTCGCAGCGGATAATACATACACAACGGCGGGTGTACAATGCCGCTAGTCACCCACGTGACTAACAAGGCAGCTACACTACTACATACTATCTGGTCTGATGAATTGAACATACCGAGTACTCTACACAATACATTACCTTCCCTTGCATACTCAACCTTAATTCAATTACAACTCCAATACAATACTATACCGAGTATACTACAATCCTTAAATTACCGATACAGTTTGGACTTCCGAATTCGTATTACAATACAAGTACAAATCCTATAATTCAACTACCCATGCTTACATAGTAGTCCCCGTCCTACTCTCTCGAACGGTGGTCAGCTTCGAATACCTGCACACTAAAAACGTTCCCCCTAGGGGGTCAGCTTACGCTGAATATGAAATTCGCATATACCGCGTGCTAACCACGGTACGCTGACTACTTTGGGTCGAATATACATGGTGTTCATTTTACATGCATACATACATACTATTACTACACAATGCAATCAACCATACTTACTTACTTATGCAAGGTTCAATACCTACCAAGGAAAACAATTTGTTAGTCAACCGTTCATGTAGTTATTCGTTCACCCGGTTTCGTCGGATGCTCTCTTTCTCCTTACACGGGTTCTCAAGGCTTACACTAAGCTTAATCTTCTTACCCGTTGTTTTACTTACACTACGCTCAATACCTTGCTCGTTATTTCACTCATGCTTTACTCAATACTCGCTGCTACCATCACTTACTCTTACTCGGTACTCGGGACTTGCTCTCACATGCTCCGTACCCATACTCTTCTCCTTACTCATACTTACTCATTGCTCGATACTCATTACGTACTCATACTTACTCATTACTCATTACTTTTGGCCACTGGGCGGGGTCATACACAAGACTCGCCACCGGGCTACTCAAATTCCCAACACTTCTCCCTTGGAGTATCTTACAATCTCATGGATTAGCCTAGAAGCATCTCTCTCGATAACCTCCACTAGCTTAGGGAATTGCCACCGTCTAGTATTCTCAGATTTAAGGGTTTCCCCAACGTATCGAATACTCTCATGTTCGGGACATTACTCACATCAGTCGGGTCCTCTCATAGTGGGTCGACTAATTTGCTAAGGGGTTTGAAGATCCCTCGTCATTCTTTACTACTCTCATGGTTCATGCCTTGCACCAACACTAATTCCTCGAATAGGGTTCCCTTATAGGCTTCCACTACTTATTGTTTGTGGATTGTTCATTTCAGTTCTCCTACCGTTATCGAGAGGTTACTACTCCCGTGCACTCTCTCACAATCTAGTGAGTTCGATGGTTTGCGTTATCGTGTGTCGGTTCGTTAGTTTAGTGTGTTTCTACATTTCCGTTAGTTCACAACATACCTCGTACTACGAGTCACTAAACAACAAGACTCATCTATGAGTCGGTCTATGCACTAAGTGAAGCCACACAATCAATCGAGAAGGGTTAGCTCATACAACATACAGCAAGACATACAATGAAAGGCAATAAACCGTTTTCATGCTTTAGTCTTGATTAGCCGGCATACAGCACACAAATCAACGTAACTTGGTGAAATACCCCGAATAATTACTACCTTAATTAATAAGGATTAAATTTAAATCATGAGCAATAATTGCTATAAATATTGTTGCATAAAATGTATAGTCCAAAATGGACATTAAATTATACATTAAATCTTTAATCAAAGATAAAATATTATTAGGGAGAAATAAACTCCTAAGTGTAAATGTCACATGTAACATATCAGTACATGTGTTAAATACCACTAGTGTACCTTAATAAATTATATAAATATTTTATATACCCTAGACAAATTATAGACACAAACATATACACACCTCTAGATCAAAATCAAAATTAATAATAATAATAATAATAATAATAATAATAATTAATAATTAATAATAAATAATAATAATTAATAATAATATAATAATACTATAAGTAACAATGGAACATTATAATTAGCCATATATATACAAAGCATCATTATATATAATAAGTTAATAATATAGTACAATTAATTCCAAAATGTTAGCCAAGGGAAAATTTAAAACCCCCTTCCAACGCCAGTCGGGTACCTGCATAAAAAAAAAACACCAACTTAGGCCCCGTTCTCTGGAGACATTAATGCCCAGCTTTATCAAAAAACAGCAAAACCAACCTTATAATAAGTTATAAGATAGTACAATTAATTCAAAATGTAGCCAAGGGAAAATTAAAACCCCCTTTCCAACGCCAGTCGGGTACTGCATAAAAAAAACACCAATCATTAGATTAAATTAAACAAGTAAAAATAGTACAAGTTACCGTCAACTTCCTCAATCTTTTCATAACAGAGCAGCCCACTTTTGCTGTCCAAGCTATCGACAGACTATAGTCTATACTACTCCAGCCCCTCCTATTTCTTTTCTCACGCCAGAATACCATCCTCTGCTCTATTCCTGAATTCTGGCAGCAAGTAGACCACAGCACAGGCCAGGCTTTGAACTTTCTACTACCGGCTGCAACAACAAGAAAACAGCAAGGATGAACTAGCTGGAAAACTGAGTAACAGTGACACACCCACAATCCCCTGGAATTATCGGTAGAAATTGCTACCGGAAAGCAGTAGAAAGGAAAAAAGAAAAAAAACGGTGATGTTCCAGTCCGTTTCTCCTCCTCCATACATGCTGAATCTCACGCTTCTTTCCCTTCCATCATTCCCCTTCTGTTTCTTTTCTTCCTTTCCCTGTCCACAAGACAACAAGCTTTTTTTTTCTTCATTAGCTGCATTCTGTTCCTTCCTTGTTCGACGGTAGCAGCAGACATGGTCAAGGAATGAGCATCAGTTGAAAATTGCTGCTATCTTCAATATACTCCTCTCGACTGAAACTACAAGGACAGGCCAGACCCTTCTTTTTTCCTTCTCTTTACGCCAGTTTTCCCTCCTTCCATGCTCACTTACGGATAGTAGCAGAGAACCAAGACAAGAACTGCAAGCCATCAGTAAACTTCCTACTCAGTTTCTGTAGAAACAGGGAAGCGAACAACACCAAATAAGACGGTAAGTGTCGCAACCTCTTGCCTCCTTGCCCCTCACAGTTCTAGTTTGTTTTCTTTTTCTCTCATTGGAATCTTTACTCCATTATTGTCACCATTAAACAGTCATCTTCTTCTGCGTGAAAACATAGCAAGTTCCCCAACTTGAGCTTGTTCTCGGTCTTACTCAGCAGAGCGACGACATGACAGAAACGGTAAGCATTTTTCCTCCCTGGCCTTGACGGTTTCACACTTCCCACCAGACCCTCCTTCCTCTTTTCTTTCATGACTTATAGCCTGTTTTTCACCACGCTTTACCCCATTCTTGCTAGTTATTACAGCAACCAAAAACCACAAGAAACTCTTGCTAGTCACCGGTATTAAGAGAGGGCCAACAACAGAAAAAAAAACGGTACTAGCCAGCTCCTTTCCCTCTTCTTACTTTCGTTCTTTCTGGTCTGAGAACCAACCATCTCTTCTCATTGGTTTCCCATGTTACAAGGCTTAAAATCTCCCCACTGGAGGCTCCAAAACACCAACCGAGACTACACAAGCAAGAGGAGGACCTTCTCTATCTGCAATGGTAAGGGAAAAACCACTCCAAACACCACTTTCATCCTTCTGTTTTGTGAGTCTGAAAATGATAGTTTGATACTGCTTTTCTGTCCTCCTTAAGCTTCACTCCAGTCCTCTGTGATGAGCCAGAAACCCGCACCTGAGCACACCTAAGAAAGGATGTATAAGTGAGGTAAAAAGCTGGGAAAAACTAGTATGTTCAGGTTCTGTTTTCCCCCTGGTTTTGCTCAAGAAACTGAGCTTGTTTTTCCTCTGTGCTAGTTGCCGAGAAACAACATGAAACCTCTGCACAAAAATAATCTGAGGTTGCTGGCATGCTGAGAGCTGTTACAAGGAAGGATAACACATTCTAAGAAGGTAAATACTCGTAACCAAACTCTTGAAGCTGGTAGGCAGGATTAACGAGAGTTATGTGCAAAAATAAAATTAAAAAAAAATCTAACTTATACATATATATATGTATGATACAGCCGAGGAAAAAGAGAGTTGTGGCTGATGTGGTGGGTGAAGAAAAACAAAATTCTTCTTGGTGATTTTAACTAAGGTAATGGTACTTATAATCTTTATTTCCTTAACTATTATTAACTTGGAAAGGATTCAAGGAACCGAGAATACAGGGGTGTTTATGAAGCTAGAAGTTAATGACTTTTTAAGTCAAGTTTACGTGTTAAAAAGAAAGCAAATGACTTAAGAAAATAATACACAATGTATATAGCCGTGAGGATTAGTTTATATATGTGTGCTAGTTAGGTCCTAAAAATGTGTAGAGAATAAAGGACTAAATACTTGATTAGTGAAAGTAAGTGATAATGGCATATCTAAGTTTATTTTATAAGTAATTAACGGAGGAAAAATAATTTAATGGCGTGGAAATAAATCTGTTTGCAAACCGTGACATAATATAATTTAGAAAACATTTTAATGCCAAAAAAATTATTATGCTATTCTTAAAGCCATGTAATTAGGCTATGTTATTATAGGTATTTTGAGCTTTAAATAACTATTAATAAATTCTTGGATTGATTTAAAAGGTTAAATAAGTTTCTGGTGTAAAATTATGATTCTAGTAAATATAGCTACTTAGGCATACACTAGAAAGATAATGGTATATTTATAAGCTTATGACATGGTTTAAATAATTTTTAAAACCTTATAAAATGTCTAAGTAAATAAATAAATTATATATGGGGTCAAAATATAATTAAAAACAAATATAGAGCATTAAATATAAATAAAAACCTAGAGGAATGATCTTAGGAAGTTTATAAATATAAAATATGAATTTAATGAGGTTAGGGATGGATAAATAAAACTAAAAAGAGAGGGGTGCTGTTCGTAATATACACATATATACGTATATTATAAGATTGGAACATTTTAGATTATAAGGTAATAAGGTTAAGAATATAACAAGTATGGAATATGGGGTAGTTTTGTAAATAAACAAAACATATGGGGTGACATAAGAATTTCTGAAAAAGAAAAGAGTATATTAGTACTATTCAGAAATTATACATATACTATAGGTATATAGTAGTGTTTGGAAACCTTAGTTTATAAATTAATAAGGTTAGAAATGTAGGAGTTATAATATATGGGTCGATTTTGTAAATAGGCAAAAGAGAATGGGGTGAATATGAGAATGACCGAAAATAAAAAGGGCTGTTAGGGAAATATATATAAAAAAACATGGGCAGGTTATAATACAAAGTTTTGAGTGATATAATGAGACATTACATTAAAGTATGAAAGGATTTGTTATAAAGGGATTATTAAAGAGCAAATATGCATTATATACATTTACTTTAAATGATAGGGTGAGTTGGCGAATTTTGGAAGTATAAGATATGGTTGGAATTTTATTACAAGGAGAACCCTATAATTTATATCATGGGAATTTATAACGTGACATGAAGATATAATATGAATAACGAGTTACATACGGGATTATACGAGTATATGTAAAATACGAGTGTAACGAAAATAACGTTACACGCTTATACGAGTGTATAGCATCTTACATGTGTGTACAAGGGTGCGTGAACGACAACGCATAACTACAACTATAATACTTGCGTACTTGTAAATATATAAATGTCCGCGTACGTTCGTAAACAGATTACATAAACTATTTCGAATAATGAAATGTTTAGACTTCATACATGCGCGCACGTAACATTATTTCTACGTGCAACCCGACAATACGTAAACAAATTGTGAACGAAACTTCCACGTGACAAGTACTACTATCGTAACAACAATTACACACTCGTAAAGAATAACGAGTAGCTGAAATGTAAACCCCTAAGATTAATGAACGTCGAGTTGAATAAACAGTTAACTAAGGGTTTGCTACGGGACGGAAGTAAGGGTTGATCTAAGTTGACTTAGTAAGTTCGAGTTAGATATATGTATATTAATATTAGAACAATGTGTGTACCAGAGGTACGAGTTGGTAGACACGAGCGTTGTGAGCGCTAGAGACTACGCGGGAATTGTCACGCGAGCGTCCGACGGTGTACGGTATGTTCATTGTGTGGTCTGAACCTCTAAGGGAAGCCTCGGTTCGGGTATTGATTGACTATGTGACAAGAGCGATATGTTTACTATACATGACTGTGTGGAGTATTTATAAGGTTGGTAAGCGATTATTATTGTGTGCGACGTCTTCGGGCAATATTACTATGATTGTTTATGCGGCTGAAATACTAATATTCGGGAACTTTATCCCTAACTAACCTAAGTAAAAACACTTAGGAACGAGACTCGGGATCCCCAGTCTCTAGAGCTTGATACTCGAACATGACTATAACCTAGACTATGTCTAGGGAAGTACATAAGACTTCAAAGGTAATAATGGTATAGACTTCTTCAAGACCTAAGTATTTTCTTAGGGTAGTTGATTAAAGATTAATCATACATTGGAGAGTGTTGGTTATGGTAAATGGTATAGGAATCCAATTAGTTTCGACTAGTTGGTTGCACATTGGTGATCACCGGAGTATAACGTCCGTATCGAACCGACTCCCTCTATATTCCGACGGGCCTAGATAGACTGTTGGACCAGGGTGCCGACTTTGGCACACGGCTTCGGCCATTCATGGATGCCTTTATTAGGCAAGTGGAAGTTCCAGGATTGAATGATCCTTGGCAATGAGCACTTCGTGTGTACGGGAGGACTACTGTCCAGTGAGGTTATTTACGGGTTGTCCCAACACGACACCCATGGATATTGAGAGTAAGACTTAATGGTGGCTAACATAATTTTAAGGAAAAAATTACTAACATCTCGATGGAAGTATCTACGCGTTTGTATTAATGTTTACAGTACATTGTATGAACTTTTATAACACATGGCACCTGGTATGTTGTGGATTGTATGTAACGTATGGGTTGTCACTTGATGGATTACTGTATGCTTATGCATGTTATTTACTGCTGTTATATAAACTGTAAAATGAACCAGCATGTAATCAACCTCATGTTCAGACGGCTAATTGACCTAAGTGACCCAAAGGGTCTAGGATTATACTTTAGCATACCAGCATATAGTTTGCTGAGCCCCTTTTGGGGCCAACCCATTTCAGGTTGTGGATCGAGAAGTGGAGCCGGAGTGCGGGAATATGGGTAGACGACCTCAACTTTTATTTATCGCATATTTATCATTAAATTGGTTAGCACGTTGAAATTCTGGGAACTCTTTAAATGCTCACTTGTCATAGGTATTGGTTTGTGTTATACCCAAAATTTCAACTCCCCCGGAAGAGAGTCTCTACTAATAGGCTAGTAGCGAGGGTTCCCAGTTCGATCGGCACATTTCAGGGTACTAGGGACAGCTTGAGTCATCTCCATTGGGCATTTTTCGTAATTTTTTCAAGGCTCCTAAGCCCCTATAGGCTTTCTCTCTCCTCCAAATAAGGGTCAAATCATTCAAAATGCTTTGAAATTTTAACCCATGATAGAGATGACATTTGAAGCGTAATGGCGTTGGAATTTTGATTTTTCGAATTTCCAATAATTTTCTAGCAATTTCTGATTGAATCTGACGAGAAATTGAATTTAAAAATATTCCAATATCCAAAAAATTTGATTCCACTTTAGAAAAATCAGAAATATCATCCTTTACCCATGTGTGAAATTTCATAATCAAATTCCTTTTGGAAGCCCTTGAGCTAAAACGTCGGTAAATCTCGGTTTTTACCGGATTTTTCTATCTTTAAGGAAGCCTATATAAGGAACCTTATCCCATGATCAAATCAGAACCTCAAGAGCCCTAAACCATCAAAGAAGGCAGCTGTCTCATTCTCTTCACGTTTTTACACATCGAAGCACCAAAATCACATCAAAAATCCCCCGAAATCACCATATAAACACATTTTTCAACTCCCAACACATCAACAATCATCAAACATCAACCAAACCACCTCCAACACGTGAAGAACACCTTCAACAATCAACAACCAGAAGCTCGGGTCGAACTCAATCCGGAACCGGCACCATCGGAACCTCTGAAGAATCCCGACGTGAAGAATCCTCCTGAATTCGAAGGTAAAACAGGTTGCAATTCTACTTTTCTAACTCTCCACGACCTTATTAACTCTGTCAAATTTTGGGTTCAAACTAACCTTTTTACGCTTCTGTATTGCTAATTACTTTTGTTTCTGCCTTGTTACTTGTTCGTCAAGTTTCGTACATAATTCGACTTCAAACTGCAATCTTTCAATTACTAACGAATTGTATACCTTTCAGGCTACACGTGCATAAATTTTGAGCCGAAAACACCTTCGGAACCACCATAAAACCCCTGTCCGTGGGTGGTCCGGGATCTCGGACCTATGGTCCGGGACCACGGACGGGTTGTCCGTGGCCACGGACACCCACGGACGGCGGCGGGATTTTAAAATTTTAAAAATTTAGGTTTGTTAAACTATGTCCGGGCCTACGGACATCCTGTCCGTGGCCCCGGACTTTTCGAATTTTTGTTTTCTGTTTAATTCGATTTTTATTTTCACATAGATTGACTAGGGTCCGTGGTTACGGACATTAGGTCCGTGGCTACGGACGGAAACAAAATTTGACCTAACTCTGCCTCCGAAACCCTAGTTTAGGTAATTTCAACTTTCACTTTTATTTTCAGTCAAAAAATGCTAAAAAACAAAAAAAAAAACAGAAGCTCGCGCACTTAGGTTAAAACGACTCGTAATAAGCCGTAATTAAACTAAGTAGAGGAAAAACGACTTCTAGGGGTAATGAAAGTAATTGAACCCTAATTAAGTTGAATATCAAGCCCCCGAACTCGAACTCTCCTTTCCTAATTTGATCTAGGTTAAAATTAGGTGGCGACTCATAATAGGTTCCAGTGAGCTAGTTTAGGTTTTAATAATCATTGTTATATGACATAGTTATTAACCTTAGGTTATAAGTGGACCTAAAACCCGGTTAGATCCTAATCAGCTTTAACCAACACAGGATAGGGTTTAAAATCGAGGCTCACAGTTTGTATATAGGATAATGTAATAAATATCTCGTTCATCACTGCGGTTAGTTGTTGTTGTTGTTCATTGTTAGATTACGGTTAAGCTTCTTTACTTGCACGGGCGACTAATGGCATGTGACACCCAAGTGAGGATTGATGTAGTTTAACTTCCGTTGTAAGACGTCTCTAATTATACTACGTGAGTGATTATACGAGAGTGATTATTAAGAGGTTAGCGAGTGGGGTGTTACACTCGGCTAGCATACGGGGCATGAGAAAATCATACCTTTCACCGGAGTTAGCTTTACCATGTGTTCCCTTGTCCCTTGGTTCATACTTGTTCCACTGGTAATGTTTCAAACATGTTATTAATACTATGTTCATACGGTATGTAAATAATTACTATTCCCGTACTTACCCCGTTGTCCCGTTATGCTTAGTTTTACTTATGTCAAATTATGTCCTTGCTTCTCACTCACTTCCTACACTTGTTTACACTTCTTAGGACCTTTAAATATCACCAATCAAGGCCTTATTAAATTCTAAAACCATTACCAATCAATCCACCATCATTTAAAGCCTAAAAAGTACTCACGGGTGAATTCTGGGGGTGGTCCGGGACTTGGTTTGGACCCTAAGTCCCGGACCAATACTAAACATGACTTTCGGCCATTTTTTTTACCTGGTCCTGGACTTGGTCCTGGACTTAAGTCCCGGACCAATTCATGCATTCACTCTTGGGCCTTTTTTTGAAGCGGTCCGGGACTTGGTACATATCCTAAGTCCCGGACCCTGCTAAAAACTGCTATTAAGGTCATTTTTCAACCCCAAATCAACCCTTAATCCACCCCTAATTATTCCATAAACTTTCCACAAGTTTCCTACATAATTAAACACCTCAAAACACTCTTTAAACCACCTCAAATCCATGGTCCAATCCATACTCAACTTCTTGCCCAATTTCTACAAATTTCCATTCTCATTTCTACAACTTGCACACTTGTGCATTTCTACACTTTCCTTTGCACTTTGCATCTTTTCATAACTTCATTTTACCATACCAATTCATTTATAGACATATGCACTACCTATACCCGAGTCAAATCTCCATCTTCAAGATTACAAACACTAACTCCTTTTCTTGAAATTCCAAGGTCTTTATAACTCATTTTGCTACAGATTTTTCTCACTACTTTTCTTACCTCTAAAATAGCTCATAAGGGGTTAACTAACCAAATTGGTTTCTCTCCAAACACCAAGTTAACCCTTAGTCATTTCCTTACTCTCTATACACCTAAAACTCCTTCGGTTTCTACTGAAATTTTGCCATAGCTCCGTTGCTTTTCTAGCATTGTCCAAAACTCATCTCATCACCAAATTTCATTCACATCAATCCTAATCTAGCCACACCCACAAGGGGTCCTAACGGTAAATTGTGCTGGGGGTTTAACCTAACGGCAAGTGTACCGGTCGATTATAGCAAGTTTAAATCTGGGAGTATTCCTGGTAGGATCGAATCCAAGGAGGCAGCAGCTAGTTTAATTTCTACTTTCACACACAAACAAGGAAAACTATAAATAACAGGAAATTGGGGGTTTTTGTTTGTGATGGTGAATGTTTGTAAAAGAGTTCACTAAACAATAAATAACAGGTAAATAATTGTTTTTGGTTTTGTTTGATAAAGGAAATTCCGGTTTACTACTTCTCTCTAGATTGCAATTTCTTCCCCTAAGTGATTTCTACAGTATTCTGAATAAAACCCTAGAATAAAGGTAACTCGTATTCGGTCTCCCGCTCCACGAATTCTAATTAGCAAAGACCGAATCCTAACTCTCGTTATGAACCCACTGTTTACTAATTGCTTTAAGCATAGTCTAGATTCAGCTAGTGTTTCAGAGGAATTACCATCTCTATACTAGCCGGTTCTTTCCCTGTAGTCAATTGATAGCCGCAGTTCTCACTTATAAGCTAACAAACTGATAACTTATTTAATTGATCAGATTAATAAGTCTAGGAATTCATAAGGGCAAAGAACTTTATTCTATTGTACTGCAGAAAATCACAAAGGTTCAGAAATAATTATTCTAGAGATACATAGTAAACCGAAATTAAAAGCGACTACTCAGCCATGGACAAAATAACAATGCTCAATATAAACATAAGGATAGAGGGATTTAGCAGAAAAACTGGTTTTAGAAGCCGTCGAGACGATTCTGCAAATTCCACTCATGTCCGGCTGTCTTGGGTCGGACGCAATCCAGACACGTTCTGTCCGGATCCGGACGTGGGTCGGACAAGGGTAAATGAAGCACAGTGAGCAGGGTTCTGTCTGTGAGTGAGGGTGAATGTTTACGGAGAAAGATTCGTGAATGGAGATGGATGGTTTTATCGTGGAAGAGAGGGTGGTATGTAGAGAGGATGAAGAGAGGATTAGACTCTGAGAGTCTGGGACGATTTCAAATGAAGGCTAAGGACTCCTTAAATAGGCTGAGGAAATAGACAGATGTTGGTGGGAGTATTGGCGTGTTGTGAGTAATTGAGTATGGGTGATGCTTAATAAAAACTGAGGTCTGATAATTGCGCCGCCCGTCTGATAATTGCGCCGAAAGCCCAATTATCAGTACGAGTGCGTTTTTATTTTTCATCGCTGTGTGACGTCCGGATTGTGTCCGGGTTGTGTCCTGGTCCGGACGTGACACAGAACCTCTAGATCTGAAACTCGAAACATGTCCGGATCGTGTCCGGATCCGGACGTGAGACAGCGGTTTTGGATCTGAATCTCGGAATATGTCCGGATCGCTGTCCGGATCCGGACAGGGCACATAATTCTCGTTTGGGTCACGTCCGGCTAACTTGACCCGGACACAGATCCGGACGTGAGACGTCCGGTTCTGCGTCCGGCCAGGTTGACCCGGACACGACCAATTTTTGTGTCTCTTTCCCTGATTTGTTCCCCGTTTGTTGCGTTGTAATCCTTATGATGTAAAATCTTCATTTCCCTGGGTTTTTTCCTATATTTAACATATAAAGTGCATTAGTTCATATCAAAACATCAATCTTAGGAAAAACACAGAATAAGTGGGAAACATTGCTTAAATTATAGCAGATTATAAGGTAATTAAACCTTTAAAAGCCTATATGTTTCACACTTATCAACTTCCTCACACTTAAGCTTTTGCTTGTCCTCAAGCAATTAAAGAATAAGAATATCTCTAAAACCGTCACATAATCTCAAGATTAAATAGATGCAGAGGGAAATCAAGCAAAGTGACAAATGAAAGAATAATCTTGCTCTTTAGAGGTAGGTTTTCACAAACAGTGAAAGAAGAACAATTTTGTAAAAGCATAGAGAAACTAGATTGTAGAAAACAAGTTAGTTTAGCTTGGGACTTTCCACCAATTTTCATTCCTCTAACCTTTGGATGACAAGGGGTGTGAAGTAATGCCTTATTCCGCAATACCTTTCAACACCACGCACTCATGATCAAAAATTTAAACTGCAATCAATTTTTCGCCTGCATGAACATTCTTTTTCAAGAGATATAAAACAATTGAATTATTGCGAATTGTAGAGTTATTCCATAACCCAGACTTTTCTCTCTATCCATGTAACGGTGTTGGGCCAACTATCCCAGATCCTGAGACCTTAGGTAGATAGGTGTTAAGGCACCCTTAAGACTTAATAACCGGATAGACGAGGCCTGCTATTGTTAGGAAAAAAAATTTTTGATCAGTGGAGTACCTTGCCTTATCCTTTTCATTCCAAACATTCACTTCATTTCCAAAATCCCAAGCTAAAATAATCTGGTTTCCACAACTAGCCAATCTACCATATTTTAGTGAAAAAGGAAGTATTTTTACATAAAATTATTTATACAAACCTCATTAGGCAAAAAGATTCCTCCAGTTTTCACTTGGTTTAATTTCACTCGGTGTGCACAGGTATTAGAGCAGCAAAAAGCAAGTGTGGCATTAAAGAACAACTAGCATGTTTTCAGGGAAAGGTCTTTCCTTCCTCACACTTAAGAGGAGCAATGTCCTCATTGTTCATAAAAAAAGAAGTGAAAAGAGCTTTCAAAACATGCTATACTCATAATGGATGCATATGCATTAATTAGCCCGTAATGCAACAAAGGTGGAACATCAATAAGTTAAATAAGGAACTGAGACTCCCCTGGTGTTATAGATTGAGGAAGATGTTCTTCCTCACACTTGAAGTTTTTCTGGGGTCGAGATATTCCTCATGAGTCACAGACAGTATGCGTGTCGTCCAGAGCAAAAGTTGCGAGTTTCTAATCGATAAACAAATGCAGTGAGAAACCTAAACAGCAAGAAAAGAGAAGCAAATAATGCACCAATACCCGAAACCGATCGAGCAGCATGTTCTATTTGAACATATTCTGGCACATAGTTGTTCTATGAGAACCAAGGCATTAAAACATCCAAACATGGCAAATAATAACAATAAACAGTAGAACATTAACCTAGAAAACAATCGCAATTTTTTTTTTTGTGTGTCCGGATCAACTTGGCCGGACGCAGAACCGGACGTCTCATGTCCGGATTTGCGTCCGGCTTGATTTAGCCGGACACGTTGAAAACTTTTTTTATATATATATATTAATTAATATTATTAAATTAAAAACCATTAATCTAAAACACCTCATTATTTTAAAAATAAAAACATGTCCAAAAATAATTAAATAAAACAAACACAAGAAATGCAGAAATGAAATAGCAAGAGTGTTAAGGGACTCCCTGATCCGTGATGAACATTGCCATGATATTTCCTCACACTTGAGTTCAGTGTAGCATTAGAATGAAGTACCTGAAAGATTAAATCTGCCAAACCAGAAGAACTCAAGTGGAACCAGGCAGAGTTTATTTATTAAAATCGGGGAGTCGGGGCTCATGCTAAAAATTATAAAAACTCTCAATAGATTAAAAGTAAAGTATAGCAGGTAAAAGGAAAGTGTAAAAAGAAAATAGAGAGAAGTTTTATACTGGTGGGCTGCCTCCCACCAAGCTGCCCGTCTTTTCGGTCTTTGGCTAGACCTTGGTGCATCAGTTTGAAGAGTCAGGATCCCGGAGCCAAAGTGTTGAATGAACCATATCAACATCGCTCCCTTGGTACAACTTCAGCTGTGATCCATTAACCTTGAATGCTTCCCCTTTCTCGTTGACCACACCAATGACTCCATAAGGGGAAACATCTGTAACTGTGAATGGACCGGACCAGCGAGATTTCAGCTTCCCCGGAAATAGTTTCAGTCTTGAATTGAACATTAGCACTCGGTCACCAATTTGAAATTCTCGTTTCACAAGCAATTTATCATGCCATCTCTTAGTCCGTTCCTTGTAAATCTTGGCATTTTCATAGGCCTCTTCTCTGAATTCATCCAGTTCACACAACTGTAGTTTCCTTTCCTCACCGGCCTTCTGAAGATCACAATTCAGAACTTTAAGTGCCCAAAAAGATTTATGTTCCAGTTCCACCGGAAGATGACATGCTTTTCCAAATACCAACTTGTAAGGAGACATTCCCAAAGGTGTCTTATAAGCTGTCCGGTAGGCCCACAAGGCATCATCCAATTTCATAGACCAATCCTTACGGGATGAACTAACAGATTTCTGTAGAATCCACTTAATCTCCCTGTTAGTTACCTCAGCTTGCCCATTGGTCTGTGGATGATAGGGTAAGGATACCTTATGTCTCACTCCATACTTTTGCAGCAAGGCTTCAAACTGCTTGTTACAAAAGTGAGATCCTCCATCACTTATGATTGCCCGTGGTACACCAAACCTAGTGAAAATGTTTTTCTTCAAAAATCTCAGCACAACCTTTGCATCATTAGTAGGTGCAGCCACTGCTTCAGCCCATTTAGTCACATAATCTACAGCTACCAAAATATAGAGGTTCGAATGTGAAGAAGGAAATGGCCCCATGAAGTCAATCCCCCATAGATCGAATGGTTCAACCTCCAAGATGTAATTCAAAGGCATCTCAAGCTTACGTGAAAGGTTACCTTGGCGCTGACAGCTATCACATGTGGACACAAATGCATGGCAGTCTTTATGTAGCGTCTTCCAAAAGAAACCTGCCTCCAATACCTTAGCTGCTGTCTTGGCTGGCCCGAAGTGTCCTCCAGCTTCTCTTGAATGACAGTGGATGAGGATGTCACGAATCTCAGTCTCTGGAACACACCGACGAATAATTCCATCACCACACACCTTGAATAAGAATGGATCATCCCACCGGTACTGCTTAACAGTAGAAAAGAATTTCTTCCGCTGCTGATACGACATTTCTTGTGGTAAAATCTGCTTAGCAAGGTAATTCGCAATATCGGCATACCAAGGGTCCTCCTTAAAACCAATTGCATACACTAGTTCATGAGGAAAATATTCATTAATTGGTATACCGTTATCTGGAACTTGCATCCGTGATAAATGATCAGCAACTCCGTTCTGCACTCCGGGCTTGTCTCTCACCTCAATGTCAAACTCCTGTAAGAGTAGGATCCATCTGATCAACCGGGGCTTAGCATCAGCTTTCTGGAACAAATATCTTAAAGCAGAATGATCAGTATGTATGATGACTTTGCTCCCGATGATATATGGTCTGAACTTGTCACAAGCAAAGACAATGGCCAACAACTCCTTTTCTGTGGTGGCATAGTTTTTCTGGGCGTCATTGAGTGTCTTGCTGGCATAATAAACAACTCGCAGTACCTTCTCGTGCCTTTGACCGAGGACCGCTCCCACAGCAAAGTCACTCGCATCACACATGATCTCGAAGGGTAAGGACCAATCAGGAGCAATAACTACAGGGGCAGTCACCAACTTTTCCTTTATTGTGTTGAATGCGTCAAGACAGACCTGCGTAAACTCAAACTTTGCATCTTTCATTAGTAAATCACACAGAGGTTTTGAGATTTTCGAAAAGTCCTTTATGAATCTTCTATAGAACCCTGCATGACCTAGGAAGCTTCTAACATCTTTTACTGAGGCTGGTGGTGGTAACTTCTCAATGACCTCAATTTTGGCTTTATCGACCTCAATACCTTTGCTTGATATCTTGTGACCCAACACAATGCCCTCTTGCACCATGAAGTGGCACTTCTCCCAGTTCAGTACTAGATGAGTCTCTCTGCACCTGGCTAGAATTTGATCTAAATTTTCTAAACATGAATCAAACGTTAGTCCAAACACAGAGAAATCATCCATAAATACCTCGATACATTTCTCAAGATAATCAGAGAATATGGCAGTCATGCATCGCTGGAAGGTAGCTGGCGCATTGCACAATCCAAAAGGCATGCGTCGGTAGGCATATGTTCCATAGGGGCATGTAAACGTGGTCTTTCTCTGGTCCTCTATGGCAATAGGAATTTGAAAATAACCAGAATAACCATCCAAGAAACAATAATACTTATGCCCTGAAAGCCTTTCCAACATTTGGTCAATGAAAGGAAGAGGAAAGTGGTCTTTCCTAGTTGCAGCATTTAATTTCCTGTAATCAATACATACCCTATGCCCTGTAATAGTCCTTTGAGGGACTAGTTCACCTTTTTCATTGGGGATGACAGTAAATCCCCCTTTCTTTGGTACAACCTGTGTAGGACTCACCCATTCACTATCTGAAATAGCATAGATGATACCTGCATCCAAAAGTTTGATTACCTCGTTCTTCACCACTTCTTTCATGTTAGGATTCAAACGTCGTTGAGGTTGAACCATTGGCTTGCAGTTTTCCTCCAAGTGAATGCGGTGGGTACAGAAATTTCCTGATATCCCCTTGATATCAGCAACAGACCATCCAATTGCTTCCTTATTTTTCCTGAGTACCTGCAAAAGTTGCTCCTCCTGCGAATGTGTTAGATCTGCAGAGATAATTACAGGTAAACCAGAGGGCTCAACTAAAAAGACATATTTTAAATGACTAGGGAGAGGTTTTAGCTCTAAGGTGGGTGGTGCTTTGATGGAAGGAATCAACTCCTTAGGCTCTCGCTCTAATCTCTCCTTCTCCATATGAGCACCCCTGCGAAATGGTCTACCAGCTGATAAATGGAATGCAACCTCAGCAATCTCTGGATCCTCATGAGCTCCATCAAAAGAATTAATTAAACATTTTTCTAACTCATCTAATTCAGCTGGACCAAAGATATATTCCTGCATCAAAGAGTCAATAGCATCTAGACTAAAACAGGCATGTACGTCAGAAGGATGTTTAGTAACCTTGGACATGTCAAAGACTAACTGCTCATCATGCATTCTTAAAATAATCTTACCACCCTCAACATCAATGAGGGTCCTAGCTGTTCGCATGAAAGGGCGTCCAAGAATTAAGGGTACTTCCTTGTCTTCCTCCATATCTAGAATTACAAAATCAGCAGGAAAAACAAAGGTACCAACAGAAACAACTAAATCTCTAACCACACCCTTTGGAAAGATAATAGATCTATCTGCTAATTGTAAAGTAATGCGAGTAGGGTTACACTCTCCTAATCCAAGTTTAAGATACATGGATAAAGGCATCAAATTTATGCTAGCTCCCAAATCACAGAGACCCTTACCACAATCGACATTACCTATTGAGCATGGAATGATTGGCAAGCCGGGATCATCGAGCTTTGGTGGGAGGTTCTTGCTAAGCACTGCAGAAACTTTTTCTGTCAATTGCACCGTCTCCTTCTCAACTAATGACCTTCTATTTGAAAGGATGTCCTTCAAGAACTTCGCATAGATGGGCATCTGCGTCAAAGCATCTGAAAAGGGAATATTAATTGTTAGTTTCTTAAAGATGCTAAGAAACTTACCAAACTGCTCGTCGAGGTCTCTCTTTTTCAGTCGATTTGGGAATGGCACTGGGAGCTCAGGGACCGCTCGTCGTGATGATCTAGAAGACTGGACAACTTCGCCGGTCAGCTCACCATCTTTCTGTGCACTATTATCAACTGGAGTATTTTCTGACTCTGGCCCTCTGATGATTTCTACCTCTTTACTGACAACTTTGTCTTTTTCAGCCGGAGTGCTTTCAGCCTCAGGGATCGAGGGATCAAGCTGCTTGCCACTCCTCAAAGTCACTGCTTTAGCATATTCGCGAGGATTCTTCTCTGGCTGGCTAGGTAGAGCCCCTGCAGGTCTATCAGAAAAATTTTCATTCAGCTGGGCAATCTGAGTCTCAAGATGTTTGTTGAAGGCTTTCTGCTCCAAGATGAATGTCTTGTTCTCATGATTTATGCTCTCTTGCTGTTCGAGTTTCCTATTGGTTGACAGGATAAACTCTCGCATCATATCCTCCAAACTTGAACTCACACTAGCTGGCTGTTTCTGTGCCTGCTGGTTCTGCATTTGCTGATTTTGATGAGGTCTCTGAAAATGCTGAGTGTTCTGCTGTGGGGGCCTCTGACTGTAGTTATTTCCCTGGAACCTCTGCTGCTGATACCCTTGATTGTTTTGGTTGTTGTAGAAGTTCCCTTGCCTGTTTCCCAGATAGTTTACCTCTTCATTTTGCTGAGGATTACACTGACACATATTGGAACTTCTACCACAATACTCACACTGTGGAAAAGTCGGTCACAACAGCTGCACTTGACTGAGGTTTCATCATTGCACACATCTTCTCAAATTGTTTAGACATGCTATCCATCCTAGCAGCTAAAAGAGTGTTCGAATCTACCTCATAGATCCCAGCGGTCTTTCTTGGGGGAACCTCAGTAGATGCCCTAGCACCTCCCCACTGATTAGCCGAGTTGGAGAGAGTTTCCAACAACTCCTGTATCCTTTTGATTGGAAGCTCCATAAGACTTCCTCCTGCACAAGTATCCACCAAAAGTCGGCTCTGGGGATCAAGATCTTTGTAGAAGGATTGTAACACGACTTCCTCTCCCAGACCGTGGTGTGGTACTCTTCGAACAATTCCCTTGAATCTCTCCCAAGCCTCTGAAAGAGTCTCCCCACTGTATTGCTTGAAGTTGGTGATCTCACCTCTCATGGTCAGCATGCGAGATGGTGGGAAGTATTTTGCCAGGAATGTGTTTGCTAGCTCGGTCCAGGAGGTGATACTATTTGGAGATAGGGAGTTCAACCACTCTGCAGCCCTGTCCCTGAGTGAAAAAGGAAATAAAGTTAGTCTGGCTACCTCTTGAGAAGCTGGTGTTGAACATGCTCCAACCAATCGCAGGAAGGAGGTGAGGTGAACATTTGGATCTTCAGTGACTGTTCCACTGAACTGCGGCGCATTTAGGACCATTGTGACATAATGGGTCTTGAATTGCCATTCTACCCCTTCCGGCAGTGCAGGGATTACTATTGGTGATGTGAGTCCCTCCACATTCGGACGAGTGTAGTCGTTCATCCTTCTCTCTCTGCTGATACCGTCCATAAGATTTTCTTCTTCGGAATCAAAGGTATCCCCTGGTGAGTCCTTGAGAAACACCTCTGGTTCAATTGCAGGCTCCAGTACTAGTCCCTGGCGACTTCTTCTCGCAAGTCGTTCTATCTCGGGTTCCAGATCAAATTCAGGAGTTCCTTCAGAACGAGTTTTAACCATAAACCAAAATCAGATAACTGACAGTAAAGTAGTTGTAAAAGTGAACTCAATCGGGTAAAATCAAAAATAATACTTAGAACCAAAAATAAGAAATAAATTGCACAAAGCTAAGAAAATAAACAAGGGAAAATAAAATAAAACAAAACAAAACAAAATTAAATGAGACAATACCAAAATAAAAATTAAACTAAGCAACCGTGCCTCCCCGGCAACGGCGCCATAAACTTGTTGGGGTAAAACCTAACGGTAAATTGTGCTGGGGGTTTAACCTAACGGCAAGTGTACCGGTCGATTATAGCAAGTTTAAATCTCGGAGTATTCCCTGAGTATCGAATCCAAGGAGGCAGCAGCTAGTTTAATTTCTACTTTCACACAAAACAAGGAAAACTATAAATAACAGGAAATTGGGGGTTTTTGTTTGTGATGGTGAATGTTTGTAAAAGAGTTCACTAAACAATAAATAACAGGTAAATAATTGTTTTTGGTTTTGTTTGATAAAGGAAATTCCGGTTTACTACTTCTCTCTAGATTGCAATTTCTTCCCCTAAGTGATTTCTACAGTATTCTGAATAAAACCCTAGAATAAAGGTAACTCGTATTCGGTCTCCCGCTCCACGAATTCTAATTAGCAAAGACCGAATCCTAACTCTCGTTATGAACCCACTGTTTACTAATTGCTTTAAGCATAGTCTAGATTAATGGTCAGCTAGTGTTTTTAGAGGAATTACCATCTCTATACTAGCCGGTTCTTTCCCTGTAGTCAATTGATAGCCGCAGTTCTCACTTATAAGCTAACAAACTGATAACTTATTAATTGATCAGATTAATAAGTCTAGAATTCATAAGGGCAAAGAACTTTATTCTATTGTACTGCAGAAAATCACAAAGGTTCAGAAATAATTATTCTAGAGATACATAGTAAACCGAAATTAAAAGCGACTACTCAGCCATGGACAAAATAACAATGCTCAATATAAACAGCATAAGGATAGAGGGATTTAGCAGAAAAACTGGTTTTAGAAGCCGTCGAGACGATTCTGCAAATTCCACTCCTGTCCGGCTGTCTTGGGTCTGACGCAATCCGGACACGTTCTGTCCGGATCCGGACGTGGGTCAGACAAGGGTAAATGAAGCACAGTGAGCAGGGTTCTGTCTGTGAGTGAGGGTGAATGTTTACGGAGAAAGATTCGTGAATGGAGATGGATGGTTTTATCGTGGAAGAGAGGGTGGTATGTAGAGAGGATGAAGAGAGGATTAGACTCTGAGAGTCTGGGACGATTTCAAATGAAGGCTAAGGACTCCTTAAATAGGCTGAGGAAATAGACAGATGTTGGTGGGAGTATTGGCGTGTTGTGAGTAATTGAGTATGGGTGATGCTTAATAAAAACTGAGGTCTGATAATTGCGCCGCCCGTCTGATAATTGCGCCGAAAGCCCAATTATCAGTACGAGTGCGTTTTTATTTTTCATCGCTGTGTGACGTCCGGATTGTGTCCGGGTTGTGTCCTGGTCCGGACGTGACACAGAACCTCTAGATCTGAAACTCGAAACATGTCCGGATCATGTCCGGATCCGGACGTGAGACAGCGGTTTTGGATCTGAATCTCGGAATATGTCCGGATCGCTGTCCGGATCCAGACAGGGCACATAATTCTCGTTTGGGTCACGTCCGGCTAACTTTACCCGGACACAGATCCGGACGTGAGACGTCCGGTTCTGCGTCCGGCCAGGTTGACCCGGACACGACCAATTTTTGTGTCTCTTTCCCTGATTTGTTCCCCGTTTGTTGCGCTGTAATCCTTATGATGTAAAATCTTCATTTCCCTGGGTTTTTTCCTATATTTAATATATAAAGTGCATTAGTTCATATCAA
Source organism: Limonium bicolor (assembly GCA_023374045.1). Taxonomy (NCBI): domain Eukaryota; kingdom Viridiplantae; phylum Streptophyta; class Magnoliopsida; order Caryophyllales; family Plumbaginaceae; genus Limonium; species Limonium bicolor. The sequence continues at coordinate 113,866,232 of CM041781.1, read as the reverse complement.
AACATCAATCTTAGGAAAAACACAGAATAAGTGGGAAACATTGCTTAAATTATAGCAGATTATAAGGTAATTAAACCTTTAAAAGCCTATATGTTTCACACTTATCACTATCACATATAGAAATCACAATTCCATCTCAATACATCAATACTCCACCAAACAACAATACTAATACTCATTCACAATATACTTGGCTCTAAGGCCTACAATTCACTTACTTGTTCCCAAATACTCAAAACTTCATAAACCTCAATACCAATACAATTGTTTAGGTTCTTTTATTCATTTACCCATTCCCATTGCTCTAATGCATTAAAATTAAGCATTAAGAAAGAGCTCTTACCTTGAGCTTATTTTTCCTTCATTTCTTTTCCAATTCTCTTCTTCCTCTCTTGTAACACCCCAACTACAACAATACACTTAATAACCATTTGCAGCGGAAAACATACATCATCACATTACTTAAACCGTTGGTGTTACACGCCGTTAACCACCCACGTGGCTAACAAAGCTAATACATATACATTGTATCGGTCTGATGGACTAGATTCCCGAGCAACTATACATTACTAACCCTTTCCATTAAGAACAACCAATATACATATACATTCCAACTGTACCGAGTATTTACAAACTAATGCCGACAACAATTTCGGTCTTACTACACCTACAATACTTAAGTAATTCATTAGCTACCTGTGTAGAATCAACTACACCGTCCTACTCTCGGACGGTCTCCAGCTCCTTGTACCTGAAATAGAATTGGAAGAAAGGGTGGCCCCCAAGGGGCTCAGCACCTTTGCTGGTATGGTAATCCCACAACCCACATGCTACCGAGCCACACACAACTAATTGTCGTCTAAGCACGCGGTTGATTTTATTTAAATCATGCATGTTAACTGTAAACACATAACACATTACATACCCATAACAAGGGGCTCGACAAAACAGTCAACACTTCTTTACTCATTAGAACACTCATTGTGTCCTTTAACCCTAGAGGGTTTCTCCTCTATTGGAGCTATTTCCTTAATAGACGACACTTACCCACTAGTCGGGTTATTCGCCAAAACGTCTTATAATAAACTGGGATTCATGTCCATGGTCCACATACTCCACACAACATCCTATAACACATATTGACATCCATCTTACATAATACCGCAATAAGAATTGTGTCACATCATTAACACATAACATAACGGGAACGGTTCTCTTTAGGAACCGACCCAACATAATTCGTTCACTTGGTGAGCCTAGAGAATGTTGCCAAACTCATACTAAGCTCGTTACATAACTCATTACCGTCCTGTTAAATGAACGAATAACTTAATCCCAAGGTGCGTCGGATATAGTGATCCAAGCACACCAAACAAACATAGTATGCCCCTGTGGCCCGACGTGAGTCAGTAAAATAGCCTTGGTTAAGCTAAAAGGAAGGTTGAGAACCAAAATGGAAAACAACCATAACATACGGAGAGGATCGAACCTGATGACAACACCCCCATACTCCACGCGTGGCCGGAACTACCGGACTCCTCACTCCCCGGTTAGCACTTGTTAGAAGTCTCATTATTGGACTTAGTACATTAATTCACAAATAGGTGGTCAGGTCTAGTTAGACACACACAAGGGTAGTGAACATACTTACACACACAAACAACACATAACTAACACACACATAGTCGTGGTTAGAACATTCCCATGGTTGGGGTCGTTAAATCTGAATACCGATCTACTATGTAATCCTAGAGTCGGTTAGTTAAGTTTAGCACATATTTAAAGCTAAACGGTATTGGAACTACACACGCCACATAATTAAACAATTGTAAACTCATTACGTGTTTTATCTTAAAAGGTGGCAAACATACAGAAAAACACATTGGCATACAAGCCAGTGTAATCCGGTAGGACACAGGTTGCAAGAAAACCATACCTTGGTCCTTGCTGCGAACGTGACCCGCCAAACGTGGTCCCTAAACATAATTAATAGTATCGGTTAATTTACCATATTTGACTTCAAATTTTACTAAGTGATTATATACCCATATGACATGTTTTACAACTTAGCTCACATCCAATTGCTCTCATTATACCCACTAGGGTTACTACATAAGTCATATTCTTTTCCGTTTTTTTTTTAACTTTTGGGTCCGACCGACCCACCGACCGACCCAACCAACTGGGTCGGTCCATTCCAGTAACTCTCGGGTTTTCAAAATTCCATTTCGACCGACCCAAGTCCGACCCAAGTCCATTGGGTCGGTCCCTTCCAGAAATTTTTCCGTCTTTTAAAACTTACCCGACCGACCTAACACCATTCCGACCGACCCAACGCTCTCTGGGTCAGTCCTTTCCAGAAACTCATCCGGCTGGTTTAACAGAGACCGACCGACTTAGACAGGGTCGGTCCCCTGGGTTGGTCCACAACAGAACATGTCCAAAACTTGTCAAATCTTCTCCAAACTTTTCCTCAAACCTCCTAGTATGTCCTAACACCCTTAGGCACTTCAAACACACCTTTAGCCATGCACTAAACCCCTTAAATCACACACCAAAACCATCTTGACGATTACACAAATTTCTTACAAAATTCCTAGCACTTGTAATGTTTTCTCCTTAGGATTTCTAAGTGGTGAATCATGCCTATAACTCCACTAACCAAAATGTTACCTTACCACCATTACCACTACTCCAAAAAGCACTACTTCTCACACAAACATCTCCTTCACACAACTTCTACTATTTCCACAAGTTTACACTTAGATCCTTACAAGACATTGTTTTTCCTTTGTATACCAAAACTTGCACAAGACTTTATACTTCTCATAACATGACTTTGATGTGTATAAAACACTCATTTAACTACTAAATCCTCCAAGACTATGCCCAAGGCATCATAACACTTAAGAACACCTTAATTTACTTTCTTTCACCATCTAAACACTTAACCATTCCTAGTACCTTCTAGGTCATAAAATCTCATTACAACATATAAACTTCTTTGTTTATCAACTAAATTTTGCCATAGCTTCCCTTGTATATTCTCACACCCAAACACTTAGGTTCTCACCTTTTGACAACCAAGAACACTTAATCACTTAATACACATTCCTTACACACATACATATTGTTTTTTTTTTTCATCCTTTAACCATCCAAGATATTCATCTACACAAGAGATGTTCTTTACACACAGCTAAACCCTTAAACAACACTACATCACAATATAGTGCATAAACTTAAATTGCTTGGCACTTAGGCCCTTAAATAGCATGGCTCTTAGGCCCTTAAATTGCATTAAACTTAAACACTGAATTTCCACATTTAAATGCCTTCAACCTGCGAATATACACAAAAATGCTCCCATGTCCTTTTAGTCCACCTTGTGGATAGTTTTCTATCTTATTTCCCATTGGCTCCTTAGGTTATTTATTAAGCAAATATAGCTCAATTTCCTAGTACATGAAACCACACCAAGAGAGATAATTTACCTCTTTGTTTTCCAAGTTTTCTCACTTGTTTTCTCTTGTTCTTTCTTGATTGAAAATCGGCAAGGAGCTTTTATCACTTGTCAATCTTCTAACCAATACACATATAAGGGTAATGAGCATTAAGTTTAATACCCAAACTCATAGTTAAGCCCTAGGTTTACATATGTGTCTTAAAACACCAAAATTTGATGATTACCTTTGGAATTCGAAAGAGAGCTTGGTTAAGTAGCAAGATAGGACTCCTCCTAGTCCTTTGAAGTTTGAATTAAGCTATGAAGAGAGCAAGACAAAACACCATTGTGAGGTGAATTTTCGGACATATACAAAAATGAGAGGAAACTTAGATTTTCTTTGGTTTTCCTTACCTTGAAGCAAAGGAGAATGACAAGGCATGAAAATATGAGCTCAAGCTCCTTCAATGGTGAATCTCCATGGCACCGAAATGAAGCTTTTGATGATTTGAAAAGAGGAAAATGAAGAGCTTGCTCCAACTAGAAGAATGGTAGTCTTGAAATTGAATTTGGCTCATGGAGTCATGAGTTACAAGCATTCATAGATGAAGAATGGTTACTTGCTGTAGCAAAACGAGATGGAGAAGGGAGGATGAAGATGAATACGGTGGTGAGTGAAGAAAATAAAGAGAGGAGGTGAGAGGTAAGCCTTTAGTTAAGATATTTATGTTATAAAAGGTAAATAGTAACTTTTACTTACTTTTCTTCATTCCTTTAATTAACTAGCACATGGTGGTGTGTCACCACATAGAAAACCGGCCCCTTTAGTATAATGGGATATTTGTGGTCTTTGTTGACCAATTAATTGACTTATGTTGACTTATAACTTAAACTAGCACTATTTGAGTACTATTCACAAATTAAGGCACATAATTGTGAAATTTTTTATTTCCCATTGATTTATACTTCCTAATGTGATATTAAGTAGTACACATGTTGATTAATGAGTAATTATGGGCATTTAGCCACTCAAAACTCATTTCCAAGACAAGTTTTCAAAAATGTGCTTTAAGACTCCTTAACACACAATGCTTTAAGACTCCTTAAAGCACATTTTGTGTTTTAACTTGTTTCCAAGTTTGGTTTTTTTTAGTAATTAATTTAATATGTTCATTAACATGTAAATAAGGTCTAGGAATGACCTTTAGGTCTTATACAAGGTCACACCAAGTCTAGAGCAAGTATTTGCTTAAATTGACTTTAAGGTGTTTTCTTGTGTTTTGTTTGGTTTAATTGTCTACCAAAGTTTCCTAAGGACTTAATTAGCCTTATCAAATCATAATTGAATATTATTGAGTCTTGGTAGGTTCTTTGGGTCCTAACCAAGTTCACTCCATGCTTAGAGCATGTTTTTGCTCAAACTGTGTTTATGGTACCTTATTGATTTTCTATGGTTTAAATCGTTCACTAATGTTTCTAAGGCACTTTTTAGCCTTAATATACCATAGTTTAATGTTTAAACAACATATCAAGGTTTGGGGTATTTCATCTCTTTCTTGCACAAATCGCTATATGGGGAATGGAGTTGCCAAACTCCATTCCCATCACCCAAAGCACACAAACACAGGTATAATTAATATACTAACCCTTAGATTTATGCTAGTTCATTGAAATGTTTAAAGCAAGGTTTCTAGGGTTTACCTTTGGAGTGTTTTAGGAGGGGTTTTAGCCCTTGGTTCAAGAAGGAGAATTCACCACCATTGCAAGGTGAAATTGATGCTCAAAAGAAAGAGAGAAAACAAGGAATTACATAGGGGTAAAAATCGGTTATGAAGAGAGATGGAGAAAACATGAAGTTTTCATGGAGATTTTTACCTTAATGGAGAGAGGAGGCTCCAAGCTTCAAGATGGTGTAGTTTACTCTTCAAATGCCCAAAACCCATGGAGGTCAAACTCCTCCATTTGGAATTTTTGAAAAGATAGAAATGTAGAGCTTGATGAGGGGAAGAAGAATATGCAATTTATTTTTGATTTGGGGCTTAAATGAAGCTTGGGCAAGCTTGGAAAGATGGAGAAGCCATGAAAGCTTTTGAGGAGCTTCAAAATCGTCCCCAGCAGAACAAAGAAGAAGGAGAAGTCTGGTGGGGGGAAAAACGTGGGTGAGAGGATAGGAATAGGAGAGACAGAGTGTTAAAGTGATTTTGTACTTTTTCCTTTCTACTTTTTGCTTTTCTCTTTCTTTTCTTTTCTTTCTTTCTTTACTAACTTAGTGTGTGTGTGAGAGAGAGGCTGACTTATATTATAAAAACCAGCCCCCACTGTTCACACCTGCTGGAGCGTTTTTTATTTACAGAAAACGCTTGTTATTTTACCCGGTTTCGGTACTATTCACTAACCGGGCCCGTTTTTCGGAATTTTCTCGTTTCTTTAATTTTATTGGTTATTAAGCTTCCATTAATGCTTAATTATTGTTATTTAATGATTTATAATTTTTACGGGTTTGTTTGACCACTTAAAATCATGTTTTCTGGTTTTCTCGAAAAACGTGCGTTAAAGCTTTATTAGCATTATAATACATTATTTGGATCCGTTTTCTTTGGGAGTTGTTCACATATATTATTTTGGTCTTATTAAGCCCTAGGAATCAATATAATACGCTAACCGAGGTATCATACCTCCTATGGTTATTTAACGCTTATTTGGTGTTTTTTCGCTTTTTAAGCGTTTCTTTATTTCTTTTGGATTTATTTTCCTTACCAAAATTACTTAGGCACTTTTAGGCCCTTAAATACCATATTAAAATATCTTAATCACCATATTTAGGTTCGGGGTATTTCAGTGGGTGTCTGTGGTCACGGACAACCCGTCCGTGGTCCCGGACAATGAGTCCAAGGTCACAGACAACCCACGGACAGTGGATTTTTGATGGCTCCCGACGGTGTTTTGGGCTCAAATTTTATGGGTGTGTAGCCTAAAAGATCATAAACACGTTAGTAACTGAAAGAACTCAATTTGAAATCAGAATTAATACAAAACTTAGCAAAAAAGTAACAAGGCAGTAGCTAAAACAATTAGTGATACGGAAGCGAAAAAGAGTTAGCTTGAAACCAAATTTTGAGGCAAGACTGATAATACCGTAGGGAGTTGGGAAAGTGGAATTTCTACCTGTTTTACCTTCGGGTTCACAATGATTCCTCACACCGGGATTCGTTGAGTGCTCCGTTGATGGCAGACCCGAAAGGTTTTTGAACCAAGCTTCTGGTTGTTGGTTGTTCTTGCTGTTCTTCACGTTTTGGTGATTTTTTTGTGGGGTTTTGATGATTATCGGTGCTTTGGGGATTGGAAAACGAGTTTAGATGGTGATTTAGGGGGATTTTCGGTATGATTCGGGTGGCCGGGTGTTGAAAAATGTGAGAGAGATAGAGGAGGCTCTGCTTTCTGTCTTCCTAGGGTTCTTGAGCATATGAGATTCTGATTTTATCAAAAAACCCATCCCTTTATATAGACTTTCTTAAAGATAAAGAAAATATAGTAAAAGTAAGATTTTTTGATATTTTAATTAAATGACTTCCCAAAGGAACTTTATTGTGAAATTTTAACCACATGCCAAGGATGGAAATTATGAATTTTCTGAAGTGGAATCGGATTTTTTAAATGTTGGAATATTTTTAAATTGAATTTCTCGTCAGATTCAGTCAGAAATTGCTAGAAAATTATTGGAAATTCGAAAAATCAAAATTCTAACGCCATTATGCTTAAAATATCATCCCCTATCATGGGTTAAAATATTGAGGCATTTCAAGCTGATTTGGGCATCTTTTGGAGTAGAGAGAAAGCCTATAGGAGGTCTCGGGAGCCTTGAAAATTACAAAAACGCCCCTGACAATGACGAAACTACTCCCCATGCCCTGGAATGCGCCGATCGAGCCAGGACCTCTCATTGCTTGATTGAAATGCCCCTCGCAACACCAAAAACTCATAGACCCTAGCCAGGGGGGTCAAAATTTTGGGTATAACAGATTGCCCCCCGTCAACTGGACTTTGTAATGGATGTGAAAAGTCTGGTTGATGCTTGAGTGATGCCCCAAAATTTTGGATTCTATAGAATCCTCCATGTTGTGCGAAATCGCATTGACTACGTCCAGCTATTCGGAGGCGCCGACCACCTAAGCAACAAAACGTTGTCGAGCTGTTCTAAGGCGCTGACTACCTATAAGTGAAAACGTGTCAAGCTATTCTAAGGCGCTGACTACCTAGGTGACAAAAATGAAATAATGTCAAACGGTTCTAAGGCGTCGACTACCTATAATACATGAAATGATGTCAAACTATTCTAAGGCGCTGACTACCTGAAATTATGCAATGTCAAGCGATTCTAAGGCATTGACTACCTAGGATGTGAAAACTGTATGCAAATGCAAGAATGATGAAATGCTAACGATGCTGATGATGCTTATGCTGATGCTGATGATAATGCTGATGATGCTCGGATGTTTCTAGGGACCGAAACCCGTGCCAATGCTCCTGGCTGGACCCAATGTGGACTTATTGCCATCGCCCCCCAAACCGGTGTGCAGGGATAACTCCTAGTAAAAACCCTGGTGAAATACCCCTAAATTAATTTAAATTAATTTAGAGGATTTCTTTTATAAAAACCCTAAATAATATTATTAAACACTACATTAGTATATGGTATTATTTAAAAATTATTTAGGGGACTTCATATACTAAATTCTAAATAATAATACAATTTAAATTAATTTATTATATGGTATTATGAATTTAATAACAAGGTTTATAAGTCAATAAATCTTGGAAAAATTCCTAGACACTCCAATTATATTATAAAGATTTTAGAAATATTTGGAGCATTAATTTGAAGCATAAAAGTCAATATAAAATTCTAGAAACCCTAAAGCTACATAAGCCTTGCTAGGGTTGACTTTTTGAGAATGGTCAAACCAGCCCATGAAAACTATACCAATAAATAGGTTATGGAAAACCATGAAGATCGATAAAAAGAACGTCAAAAAAAGATCAACCTAGCCAAAGTTATGATAGAATGAAGTTTGGAGCCAAAATTTTGAAAACTGCCACGTGTCAAGCTCACACGGGTCGCCTGTACTTAGCACGAAAATCGGCCAGAATCCTGACCTGCAATCAGCGTTTTTGCCCTAACTTTAGACACTTATATCTCACTCATCTTACGAATTTTGCAACGCCGTTTTCTTCATTCTACTCTCCTTACTCTCCTCTTTGCAACCATAGCTCACACTCAATCTAAATCTTCCTAAATCCACCGGAAAATCAATCCAAAGTCGCCTCCTTGCTCATCTGCAACCCAGATTCCCAATTTTTTCCGAATTCAGTCTAATTCCCAGCCATTTGTAAGAACGAGGTGCCCAAAGTTCGTGATCCGACATCACATAAAATCATAGGAAAAACATAAGTGTTGCAAAGTTGGCTACTCAATCAGCTCGTAAAGGTTGAGTTTTTCCAGAAACCGAAGTCGATTTCTTTCGATTCGTGCAATTCCGATAAGTTTCCCTTCAAATTCTTTCGATTTTGCTAATCGACATTGCATTACCGGTCAAAACCATGTTCCAATTTCAACTATTATGCGTTAGATTGAGAGAATTTGTGAGAATTCAAATCGGAAACCCGAAATAAACCCTAACCTCGAACCAAAATCGAAAAACACTGAATTCTGCATGTTAGCTAGCGAATTTGGTATCATTGGAACCGGAATTGAATTTCGAATCCATAGAAACAAAAATCATCGAATTTGGTTCTGTAGATTTTGAGGAATTGGCAATTTAGTACTCAGGTAGTCGCTGGAGATTGGGGATGAACTCGAGGATTTTCGGCCGTCCGATCGTAGGTTTTGGAAACGGATGGCCGAGATTAGATCTGAGGAGTTTAAGTTGGTTATTAATTATAATATTTCCAGAATTAAACCCTAACTTGTTGAATTAATTTAAATACCTTCCCGAATGTATTTTGACTTGAAATTTTAACCATAGATTCCTTATAAAATCTAGTTTAATTTGATGTAAATTAATATGGTTTTGAAGTTTTAAACGTAAGTTATAATTTTTGCAAGTTATGAGTATTATGGAATTATTTGGATAATTTAAATAGAAATTTTTATGAAATAAATTTTTTTATAATATGTCTAAAATGTTATAGCTACTATATACTTAATTTGGGAATTTTTGGATAATGGTAAATGGGTTTAGAAATTGTGTTTATGAATTTTTCATAAGAATAACTTATAATATATGGTTTTTAATGTAACAAAAATTAAAGTATAGTTTACTAATAAACTTTTTAGGTTGGGAAATAATGAAAAATTTAACTAACATTTAGTAACAGTATGTTTATAAATATTTAGGGAATTTCCCTTTAAGTGAAGTAAAAATTATTTACATATATATATTTATATATATACTTATATGAGAGAGATAAAAATAGAAACTGATGTTAAATTAAGGAACTAAACTAATCTACATTTTAATTATTATATAATTTGGAAGTTAACATTCTTAATTAAAACTAAGGAAATATATATATATATATATACACACATATATAAAAGGAATAAAATAGTAACTTAGGTTAAAATAAGGAGCTAAATAAATCAACACCTATATTAACTAAATACTATAGAAGCGAATATTCTAAAATGTAACAAAAGAAATACTTTATAAAACATACATGGAATGCAGATGAATGGCGAAGTTAATAAAGATAATTAAATACAATAAAACTACATGAAGGATGTTGTAAATAAATTCTAGTATCTATATATACATTAAACATAATTAAAAGAAATGAAATACCTTATAGAAAATATAATGCGAAGGAATAAATAAGTTCAACTAAACCTCTACATAATACTAATGAAAGAATATTATATGAGGTGGTATTAAATTGGGGTTATGAAATTGAGTTTTGAGTTACCTTTGAATTTCTAGGATTTAAATAAATCATAATTAAATACATATGTAATATTATTTGTTAATGACCAGAATGTAAATCTATAATTGGGTTAGGTAATTGATAAGTCGAGACTTAGGGAAAATTGTAATTAGATTACATAAAATATTACACAAACAGATCTTATTATATAATCAATAATGAAATAGATGAAATACTTTTACATCTAATTGAGAAGTGGATTAATAAGCCTGGATTTAATCATTTCATAACATATATAGTTTTGGATAATAACCTAATGTTTTAAGATGAAATCATTAAAAGGATTATGATTTATAAACTATGATTAGGAAATTAATCTAAATAATATTCCTTAAGTTTGTTAAAAATTAGATAAGCCATATAAAATACATTTATTACCAATATTCAAATGGGAGATTATAGTTAAGTGATGTATTTAGTTGTAGAACTTGTAAAAGAGTTGTAAATGGAAATTGGATATTTAAAACTTTTGAACTTTAATCGGATAGAACTAAGTTACATAAGATATTATATTGATGTACTTTACGACACTAGAAATATTAATATGTTGTTGAATATAAAATACGAGAACTTTTCAGAATAGATTATCTTATTAAATAGTTGTCAATTTCACTTATGAATGAGGATTTAATTCTTATTTGTTTTTACCTTATGTTAAGATATAATGCTTATCCTAAAACATAATAAAGGAAATTAATTTATTAAGTTATTCCTTTGAAACCTTAGGTTTTGTAAGCAATTTAAAATGTATTTATGACTTAAGTTTATCGAAGTTAGTGAAAGGATTATACAGTCTATGTATGGAAGGTGTGTAAAGATAAAACCTTTAGGAAATTAAATGTAAGTAAGGATACCTAAAACGTTATCTTAAAACACTTTATTATATAGGTGATAATAAAACCAATAATATATCTTGTGAATACTAAATGTAAGAGTTTGATAAGTCTAAGTTGATTATAATATAGTTATTTCAATATGAGAAGTAATTCAACATCTTATGACAAGATTATCAGATGGTTATAATAAAAAAAGTCACTCTGAACTAAGGATATGATAATTGAGTTTAGTGGCTCAATTAAGTTATAGTAAAATGTATATACAACACTATGATTTCTATATACAAGATGTAGATCTTAATTAAGTTAAGGGGAAAACTTAATCATAATGGATTATTTAATAATATTGATAAAATACATAATCATTACATTGTAAATAATAGTATAATAGTCTAAGATAAACACTATATAGGTCATAATACGTTTTGTTCTAATTAATTAAAATAAAAGTATTGAGCTTAAGAATTGTTATTGAAATTCTAAGGTTTATTGAATAACATAAAATGCATTTGTGACATAAGGGTCTCAAGAGTCTTGAATTGAGAATTGGGGTTAAGTATGAGTAAAGTGGATAAGAGTGTAACAATTAACAAGTGTTAATAACATACATTCCCTAGTCATACAACCTTGGGTTATACAACATTCTAAGATAAGTCAAAGGTTATACATAACATTTAAGCGAGGGCTTAAAAGACAACTGAGACTTAGGAATAAGAGTGAGGAATTTATTTAAGTTAACTCAGGCTACAAGTTATTGATGTTAGACTACCTTTAATATTCCTCAGAGTATTGTTGCTTATTTGCACAAGTCGACTAGAACTGCTACAACAATTACCAGGTACGATTTCTCGTACTCGATACTTTTGATGATGGACTTTATGGAATGTTTTGGAACACCAACTGATCTTGAATGGATTTCAAAAGGAAACTGTTGTGTGACTAACTAAGCTTGATGTGACTAACTGAGCCTTGAATGAGAAACTTCCTTGGTTATTGGTTCCTCCTATCTAGTTGTTTCATTAGATATTAACTGCCAAGGGTTTACGATTCTGCACTCTGTAGGACTGAGTGTTTTGGTATTGCTCTTGTGTAGTTAATGATCTAGTGGGGTGACTGGGAATATAGGAAAATATCTGGTATTGGTAAATTCTTCCTTTGGACTATGGGTATTGTTTCATCCATGAGTCGAGTTTGATCAGCCTTATTGGGAATGGATTCTTTCTATTAGATATTAATTGCTGAGGGTTTACGCCTCTACACTTTGTAGGACTGAGTGTTTTGGTATTGCCCTTGTGCAGTTAATAATCTAGTGGGAATATGGGAAAATGTCAATCTTGGTACTGAGTATGGATTGTTTTTATTAAGTGGTGCACACACTTTTCACCAATGACTAAGAACGGGTCGGTGGCAGCGGAGGTCTGCTATACCTCGTCCATATGGACAACTGACAGCGGAGGTCTGTTTACCTCGTCCTTGTGACAACTGAATGGCGATGGGGGCTATCTCTCCCAATTGGTTTTATTCCACTCTTGAGTATGTTTGCCTATGGGAATCAATCTTCAGAAAAGGTGGAGACATAAACTGTCTATCACGGGTTATGGATATTCATGTCATTCCTAGTCCTTTGTGACTACTTAAGTCTTTCTCTTCTTAACCAGAATTGGTTCTAACATCAGCAATGGATGCTTACTGACTATGTGGTGTGACTTCTTAAGTGGATGACTTGGTTTGGAAGTTCTTTATCTCTATCTTTGTCTTGTTTTCTTTTCTCTTTAGCTTGATTGTTTTGAAGTGCTTTATCTCTGTTATACTTTTAAGAGTTTCTTTTCATGTTACTGTGTTGTTTGAAGAAGTATATTTTAATTTATTGTTTTATAGAATTGTACCAGTTCCATTCCAGGGAACTGACTCACCCCTTCCGGGGTGGGCTGCTTGATTTCATCTTGCAGGTACGAAATTGTTTATACAGGTGGCCACGAAGAGCATGAGTGATTAGGACGGGAATTAGGAATTGTGAAGAGTTATTCTGTTTTAGGTTTAGTTTTGTTTACGTTGTTTTCTTGAGTTTAGACCGTAACTTAGATAATTGTAATGGTTGTAATTGGTGAGGTTGGTACCGGGTGTTTGGAACCCGATGGTCTGTAATCGCCTTAGGATTTTAATTCCGCTGTAAATACGTTAAATAGGGGCGTTACACCTGGGGACTTATTGCCTTCGCCCACCATTCGTTGATCCCAAAAATAAGTTGACATCACAAAAGGAGGATTTATTGCCATCACCTCGCCAACTTTTCTGACGCCAGGTCTTGTGACGCGCCTGGATAATGCAACTAGGTCTTACGACGAGCCTATATGAATGAGATGAATGCAATGTGCTTGATGAGAGTGGGTAAGCTAAAGGGTCTTATTACGAGCCTAAAGGAATGCAACTAGGTCTTATGACGAGCCTAAAGGTTGGATCTAGGTCTTATGACGAGCCTAAGGATGGTTCTAGGTCTTATGACGAGCCTAAGGATGGTTCTAGGTCTTATGACGAGCCTAAAGGTGGGATCCAGGTCTTATGACGAGCCTAAAGGTGGGATCTAGGTCTTATGACGAGCCTAAAGATGGATCTAAATGAAGGTGGGCTAAGTGTATGATGGATCTAGATGAACGTAAGAGGATTAGGGCTCAAGACGGGCTTGTGGATGTTTGAGTACAGATTTAGGGCTTAGGACGGGCCTGAGGAAATTTGATGTGGAGGTAGGGCTTAGGACGGGCCTGTGTGATATGAGGAGGGTTTGATCCTTTGGGTTTCGGGTTTTTGGGCCTCAATCGGTGTTGTTGTTACAATTGTTGGGACCAACAATTGCCCCCAGTATTTTTCCGTGAGGCGATCTGAGTTTTCAGGGCTTTATGGCAATCAAACAGAATGATCGATTGCCCCTAGTATTTTCTTTGATTAATTGCGCAAGAACAAGCCTCATCCTCACAAGGTCAGGGTTTATTTTGATGTGGTGCCTTCTATCCTACACTCAAAGTGTTTGATGCTTGCACTCGTGCCCTCCTTTTGGTCAAGACATCTCAACCATTGAATTTGACATTTGTTAGATTTACGCGTTCAACCTGTTACTTTCACGTGATTGTATACACAACTACTAAGTCTGAAGTCTTTTAAGCTTATAATGTGGCTATAAGGTGTGATGAAAGACAAAGGGATGATGGAGGAATGTTATGGATATGTAGGGCTATAAGGGTGACCAAAGCTGCAACTCGCACCTTCTCCCGGACTTGCCTTCTCTGTCTTGAAGTCGTTTGGCTACTTCGCGATGACTTCGCTTATGAGCTTGGAACTCTGGATTTTGAGTTGTTCCTTGCACCTTCTCTGTTTTCCCGATTTTAGATTTCTTTGAGGCTTTTCAGGTTTGCCCTTCTTGAATCTCTTTTCCTTCGGGGTTCTTGTGTTTCCCGGTTTTGAACTTTGAGAGCTGTTTTTGATGTTAGCTCGTTGGGATCCTGTGCCACTTTGGGGCCATTTACGGATCGTTTCATCATGTTGGTAGCAGTTTTGCTTCTTTGGGCTTGTGAAGTTACTGTTCGGAAGTCGGGCTCCTTGCTTCCTTTGGTCACCGGGTCGGTTTTTCATCATTGGCTGGCTTGTTTGTGGAGTTTGTAGTGTTGTAAAAGAGGATGTACACGAAAAGCTCAGCGGGGGTGCCTAGGGTTTAATGTCTGGGTTCACAAACTTCTTGGCTGTGTGGTACTGTAACTAGGTGCTTCGTCATCCCTAATAGTTGTGTATCCGTTCTTTGTTACTTTTCATAGGTTTAAGCGTAAATTTACAAATTATCTCCCTCGGTCGGAGTCATGCCGTAAGCCTTACCTTTGAATGTGACCTCTTTGGAGTCGTGTAGAAATGACATGCTCTTTCACTCTTGGTTTTACCACTCAAGACGCTCTCACACTATGTATGCTCAAAGACTTGTTCACGCGCTTAAACAAAAGAAATTATTATCTTCAGTCTTAAATTCAGATCGCCCCCAGTATTGCTGTGGGGTTTACTTAAGAAACCTTAGAATGCCCAAGTTATTTATGGAGGGTGATTGCATGTGTGATGGTAAACGATGGTGGTGAGTGGTGATGGGGTGATTGCTGAAAGATTTATCTTTTTGCTCTTTTGGCGGCAGCAATTTTATTTTTATGTGCCTGGTGAAATGTGTGGCGGCTGTAATGGAGGTGGTGAATGCACGGATGGGAAGGTGGTTTTGTACAAGGGGTTTCGCGAAGAACAAAGGTTTCCCCTTTTATATGCTTGCAGCCATGCTTTGTGAGAGAAGGTTTTCCTTCTTCTTTTCTTTTTTAGCACATGAACGAATGTATAAACATTAAAACATGAGCAAAGAAGAAATTTTATTGATAACCAAAAGAAGTAACAATGGCATTGAGTACCAACTAAATGAGAGAGACAACTAAACTAGCCAAAGAACTAAAAGAAAAGACAGAGGAAAAAGACAAAAGCTACGCAAAAAAACTAAAGGAAGAAGAAGAACAACAAAAGACTCCTAGTGATGCTCCGGCATAGGATTCCCGAAGATATTCCCGCCCTCTGAGAACTGAAGTCCTTGGTCAATCAGGTCTTGGATTTTATGCTGTAGGGCCCTGCAATGATCGGTGTCGTGACCTGGTAACTGATGGTAGAGACAGAACTGATTGGACTCCTGCCCAAACCGGTGACTCCTGGTCGGGGCGGAAGAGGCTATAAGATGTTCTGCTCCTGGAGCTTTTTCAGAGCATGACTCAAGGGCCGACCGATATCTGTGAATTCTCGTTGACTGAAATCCGGTCTTGGAGG
The DNA here is from genome assembly GCA_023374045.1 of Limonium bicolor. Classification (NCBI taxonomy): domain Eukaryota; kingdom Viridiplantae; phylum Streptophyta; class Magnoliopsida; order Caryophyllales; family Plumbaginaceae; genus Limonium; species Limonium bicolor. Next base: position 113,850,140 of record CM041781.1, on the reverse strand, counting down.
TGGTACTGCTCAATAGCTCCTCCCTTGTTCCCTTGGCTGCTGGACTGCATTCACCTCGTACTGTCCCGTGTACCTTTGCGGTGCGCTCTGCGCGTAAGCTGCGCTTGAGTAGAAAGCCTTTGCTGGTTCAGATTTTGGGAACTTTGAATTACTCCCGGATCCTCGAGGATATCCCAGCTTTAGGTCTCCCTTGTGGATCTTCTCCTCCAAAACTCCTACCTGGCCCATGAGCATATCAAAGCTTGGAAAGTACATATACTTTAATTCATCATTGTACTGCTTTTGCATGTTCTCAACAATCATGCGAATTTGTTCCTGCTCATCCATCCTTGTAGGCATGCCTGCTGCCTTCCTCCTCCACCGCTTTATAAAGTCGGACATGGACTCACTTCCCGTTTGGCGCGTGCTGGCGAGGTCAGACCAGGTGATTTCCAAATTTTTAGCATACTCAAAATGAGTCAGGAAAGCTTCACATATCTCCTCATATGTCTTGGTATTCATTCTCTGAGTTAGGTACCATCGTTGAGGGATCTCATCTAGGTATCGAGCAAAGACTTTGGCCTTCTGCATATCATTGAGCCTTAGGATAGACATCTCCCGATCAAACATTGCCAAATGAATTTGGGGATCGGTCGAGCCTTTGTAGAGAGCCAAGGTGGGGAGCTTCAGCTTCGCGGGTAGCTCAACATCTGGATAGGATCCCATGGAGAGATAGTCAAAACCAGCGGGTTTACCGGCCTTTTCCATGCGCTCAATGCACCTCAGAGCCCTCTGAACTTAAGCGGCTAACTGGCTCCCGGGAGCCCCGCCCTCGTATCCAACTTGGGTGTCATGTCCCTCCAAGGAGATATTGTCCATGCCATATAAAGGATTAACAAATCCTTGCAGCGGTCTTTCTTGTCTTGCCGCCTCCAAAAATCCAATTTTCTCATGGAGCTCAACTGTTGCTGCTGTATGCCGTGCCTCCAAGGCTTCAATGGCAGCTTGATGTTTCCGTACCAGGCTGGCTATTCGATCCTGCTCCCCTGTCGGACCCTCAGTGGTCCTGCTTTGGGTTGCCGTTTCCAACGCGGCCAACTTATCCTCCAGCTTGGCAATTGTGTCCACATATTTATTTTTGAGTGCCTAGATTGCCTCCTGGTGTTTCAAATCAAAATTTTTCATGAGTTCTTCAACAGAGGTGTTCTGGTTTTCCCCCCCTGCTTGCTGATCCTCATGAGAGATATCGTCATGTGCCTGGACTGACATGTCAGATGAGCTGGGGTCTACCTCGGGCTGGAATAACGGAAGTTGGGGAGTAGGCAGTCGGGTCAAACGTCCAGAACTTCTGTCCCAGCGCCTTTCTGAAATCTTGCCTTCTTTCTGTTTTAGGACATAAAAAAAGACATTAGGGCACGGGCTTTCAATGACGCGGAAAAGGTTTTCCTCTGAGGGCCCTTGTATTCTAATTACAGGACTCTTTTGCTTTCTTTTGGACTGTTCGGGCCGAGCGGGCTGGAGATTTTTGGCATGTGAAATGGGCCAACAATCCTAAAGGAAACCTTCAAGCTTATTCTAAGAGGATGAGTTCGTGGAGGTACAGGCATTTGGGCCACTGAAGCCCTCAAGCATTTCATTCGGACTGGGAGAGATTGATGGATCGATATAGACATTGGGCCTGAGGTCCAGGAGAAGAAGAACATATGCACAGAAGTCTTACATAAGGAGGTGATGCAAATGTCCTCACAAAATAACTCAGTCCAATGGGTACAGATCGATCCGGAGAGGTACTTGGGGCGCGGGCCCAGGTCACCACAAAGGAATAGGGCTTGCACGCTATTCTCTTTGGGCTTCCCCACTTTTTCACATCACCTGAAGGTGTGCGTCTATGGTCGGGTCTTTGACTGACCAAACAATGGGCTAGGTAAGGGTACTGCCAGGAAAATGCTTGGGGCTAAAGCCCTGGTATTAAGGGGGTGTGGTTAGACGACACCCTCCTCTTTTCCCCCACTTATTCACATCACCTAAATGGTGTGAGTCCTTGACAGGGGACCCTCAAACGGGTCCCGGGGTGAAATTGGTTTGCGTGGACCCTCGCTCTCATATGACGCAAGGGTACAAAAATTTAAATTGCGCACAAAAGTAAACAAACAGAGTAATAAAGCCATAAATAAACATTTTCGAGTTAAGCCCTCTTTCTTAAAATTAAACAAGTTAAAATTAAAAATTTGGTCCCCAGCAGAGTCGCCAGTCTGTGAGCCTCGATTTTAAACCCTATCTTATGTTGATTAAAGCTGATTAGGATCTAACCGGACTTTAGGTCCACTTATGACCTAAGATTAATAACTATGTCATATAACAATAATTATTAAAACCTAAGCTAGCTCACTGGAACCTATTATGAGTCGCCACCTAATTTTAACCTAGGTCAAATTAGGAAAGGAGAGTTCAGGTTCGGGGGCTTGGTATTCGACTTATTTAGGGTTCAATTACTTTCATTACCCCTAGAAGTCGTTTTTCCTCTACTTAGTTTAATTACGGCTTATTACGAGTCGTTTTAACCAAAGTGCGCGCTTCTGTTTTTTTCGTTTTTTGGCGTTTTTTGACAGAAAATTAAAGTGAAATTAAAAGCTACCTAAACTAGGGTTTCGGAGGCAGAATTAGGTCAAATCTTTATCACGTCCGTAGCCACGGACCTAATGTCCGAGACCACGGACCCCAGTTGAATTAAGTGATTTCGAAAACAGAACCAAAATTAAAACGTAAACTTGAAAAGTCCGGGGCCACGGACATGGTGTCCGTGGGCCCGGACATGTATTGACAGAAACCCTAAAATTTGAAAAATTGAAAAATATAAAATCTCGCCACCGTCCGTGGGTGTCCGTGGTCACGGACAACCCGTCCGTGGTCCCGGACAATGAGTCCGCGGTCACTGACAACCCACGAACAGTGGGTTTTTGATGGCTCCCGACGGTGTTTTAGGCTTAAATTTTATGGGTGTGTAGCTTGAAAGATTATAAACACGTTAGTAACTGAAAGAACTCAATTTGAAATCAGAATTAATACGAAACTTAGCAAACAAGTAACAAGGCAGTAGCTAAAACAATTAGGGGGCGTTCACTTCGAGATAAGGAAACGGAATGGAATCAGGAAAGAGAATGGAAAGGAAAGGAAAGGAATTCCCCCCAATCAAGAAGTTTGTTTGGTTCTGGTTCAGAAACGGAATACAATTTCTAATGATTCCCTTTCTTGTTGTGAAGATGAGAAGGGAAGGAAAGCGGAAAGGAGGAGGAAAGAAGGGAGAGAAAAAAAAAGAGAGAAAGAGGAGAGGGGAAGAGGGAGGGAAAAGAAGAGAAGGGAGAGAAAGGAGAGGGAAACGAGAAAGAAGAGATAGGGACAGAAAGGAAAGAGAAGGCAGAGGAGAAGGAGAGAAGGGAGAGAGGAGAGAGAGAGAGAGAGGAAGAGGGACGGAAAGGAGAAAGGAGAGAGAGAACGGGGAGAGAAAGGAGAAAGAAGAGAGAGAAAGAAGGAGGGAAGAGGAAGGACAGACAGGAGAGAGGAGGAAGAGGAAAGAGAAGAGAGAGGAGGAAGGGGGGCAGATATAAAGGAAATAGATATATATTGGTATTTATTTAAATATAATAATATATTTCATATATATTAAATATATAGTATACATAAATATATATATTTAAATTATAAATGATATATTTAATATTTATAAAATATACATTAAAATAATATAATATTTTAAATAATAATATATAATAAGATTACATATATTAGAAATAACATATATTAATATTTATCCAAATTAAGCGAGAATAGATGAAAGATGAAACAAAGGGAATACCATTCCCCACAATGTTGGGGGGAATCGCTGTAGAGGGATATGGGGGTTTTTAAAAACTGAAAGTGGGGGAAACAGAATTTTAAAAATACAAAACAAACGATTACAATGGGAATCATTCCGTTTCCCTTTACTGTTTACCCTGAAGTGAACGACCCCTTAGTGATACGGAAGTGAAAAAGAGTTAGCTTGAAACCAAATTTTGAGGCAAGACTGATAATACCGTAGGGAGTTAGGAAAGTGGAATTTCTACCTGTTTTACCTTCGGGTTCACAATGATTCCTCACACCGGGATTCGTTGAGTGCTCCGTTGATGGCAGACCCGAAAGGTTTTCGAACCAAACTTCTGGTTGTTGGTTGTTCTTGCTGTTCTTCATGTTTTGGTGATGTTTTTGTGGGGTTTTGATGATTATCGGTGCTTTGGGGATTGGAAAACGAGTTTAGATGGTGATTTCGGGGGATTTTCGGTATGATTCGGGTGGCCGGGTGTTGAAAAATGTGAGAGAGAGAGAGAGAAGGTTGTGCTTTCTGTCTTCCTAGGGTTCTTGAGCATATGAGATTCTGATTTTATCAAAAAACCCATCCCTTTATATAGACTTTCTTAAAGATAAAGAAAATCTAGTAAATGTAAGATTTTTTTGACATTTTAATTAAATGACTTCCCAAAGGAACTTTGCTGTGAAATTTTAACCACATGCCAAGGATGGAAATTATGAATTTTCTGAAGTGGAATCGAATTTTTTAAATGTTTGAATATTTTTAAATTGAATTTCTCGTCAGATTCAGTCAGAAATTGCTAGAAAATTATTGGAAATTCGAAAAATCAAAATTCCAACGCCATTATGCTTAAAATGTCATCCCCTATCGTGGGTTAAAATATCGAGGAATTTCAAGCTGATTTGGACATCTTTTGGAGGAGAGAGAAAGCCTATAGGATGTCTCGGGAGCCTTGAAAATTACAAAAATGCCCCTGACAATGACGAAACTGCACCCCATGCCCTGGAATGCGCCGATCGAGCCAGGACCTCTCATTACTTGATTGAAATGCCCCTCACAACACCAAAACCTCGTAGACCCTAGCAGGGGGGTCAAAATTTTGGGTATAACAGTGACCCCTTAAAAAAAATAATTTTTGTGTTTTTGTTTTGTTGAATGAATGCACAAAATATTTCGAAAATAGAATTATGCTCTAATTCATGAATGGAAAGACAACATCAAAAGTTGTAATCTTAGGAAAACTACCTAAAATGATAAAGGAAGCTAGCAACCATAAAAGTTAGAAGAATGATTGAGAAAAGAAAACTACTAAATCGAGAAAATTTCTGAAATAGTGATGTTGAACAGTCTGGTGCTAACGTGTTGAAGACTCGAGCAGTTGATCGTCAGGGCGCCATTGACCATGATTGTCTTCATTCCAAACTTCGAGTATGCCCTGTAAAATGTCTGAACTAGGAATGCCTATGGGTTATGTAGGAAGTAACTGGGCCTGAGTCTTCGCCAAACTGAGAGTGAAGTGCATAGATTAGAGTGATTCCTAGACTAGGACGGACATGTAGGTCTGAATCCCCTAAATCCAGAAATTGAGCAAACAAGCTGAAGAAAGTCACATGGACTGTGAATGGGCCACTGGGCCGAGAGATAAGCCTTGAAGTCTAAGATTCATTTGATGTTCTTGTTGGGTCTTGAAGCCGGAAACTGGAATGAATGAGTTATGCAAACTATCTTGGATTCAAATGTTTTATAGGCCAAAATTCTGGATTGAGAGCGAAGCTCATGGACCAAAACTATGAATCGGTCTATGGGCTCCAATGGAATGAGTTATGAGTGTGGTACTTGGGCCAGATTGATTACTCTATATATGAACTGGAATTTGGGCCGAGTGATTTTGGTTAGGCCTAAAAGATGATACCTAGATCTAGGGTTTTGGGTTAGGGTCATGATAAGAAGTCTATTTAGACTAGAATGAGCCCTTGGGCCGGAATGTGTTTGGGCCTGAAGTAAAGCACGTGAGCTGGAATGGTCCCTAAATCACAAGTGGGCCTAACTTTCTTTGGGTCAGAGAAGATGGTTTCTAAGCTAAAAAAGGTTTTATTTTCAAGACTTGTGAGTTATTTCAAGTTCAGGTGAATTTCTTTTTATGGGCCTAGAACTAATGGGATAGTAATGGGCTGGAAGAAAAATCACCTAAGTCTAGGCTTTTGGGCCAAAGCCCGAATGACTCACATGTTAAACCAAACAAGGCCTCTAGGCTACAAACAAATAGAGCTGCCAATTCGGGTTGGGCTAGGTTGATGTAGGAGAAGTTCCTATCAATCACTAGGCTGGATAGTGGGCCGATCATACAAGCAAACAAAGCCCACACAAATTCAATATGTCCTCACTAGACATTTAAATCAAATCGGGTATGGATCGATTTGGAGAGGTGCTTGGGGCATGGGCCCAGGTCACCACAAAGGAATAGGGCTTGCACGCTATTCTCTTTGGGCTTCCCCACTCTTTTCACATCACCTGAAGGTGTGCGTCTACGGTCGGGTCTTTGACTGACCAAACAATGGGCTAGGTAAGGGTACTGCCAGGAAAATGCTTGGGGCTAAAGCCCAGGTATTAAGGGGGTGTAGTTAGGCGACACACTTCTCTTTTCCCCCACTTATTCACATCACCTAAAAGGTGTGAGTCCTTGACAGGGGACCCTTAAATGGGTCTTGGGGTGAAATCGGTTTATGTGACCCTCGCTCTCATATGATGCAAAAGTATAGAAATTTAAATTGCGCACAAAAGTAAACAAACAATGTAATAAAGCCATAAATAAACATTTTCGAGTTATGCCCTCTTTCTTAAAATTAAACAAGTTAAAATTAAGAGTTTGTCCCCAGCAGAGTCGCCATTATGTGAGCCTCGATTTTCAACCCTATCCTATGTTAATTAAGTTGATTAGGATCTATTCGGGTTTTAGGTCCACTTGTAACCTAAGATTAATAACTATGTCATATAACATTAATTATTAAAACCTTAGCTAGCTCACTGGAACCTATTATGAGTCGCCACCTAATTTTTACCTAGATCAAATTAGGAAAGGAGAGTTCGGGTTCGGGGGCTTGATATTCGACTTAATTAGGGTTCAATTACTTTTATTACCCTTAGAAGTCGTTTTTCCTCTACTTAGTTAATTACGGCTTATTACGAGTCATTTTTAACCTAAGTACGCACTTCTGGTTTTTTTTTTGTATTTTTAACATTTTTTGACAGAAAATTAAAGTGGAAACTGAAAATACCTAAACTAGGATTTCGGAGGCAGAATTAGGTCAAATTTTGTTTACGTCCGTAGCCACGGACCCCAGGTCCGAGACCACGGACCCCAGGTCCGAGACCACGGACCCTAGGTCCGAGACCATGGACCCCAGGTCCGAGACCACAGACCCCAATTGAATTAAATGATTACGAAAACAGAACTAAAATAAAAGCACAAACTTGAAAAGTCCGGGGCCATGGACAGGGTGTCCGTGGGCCCGGACATGTATTGACAGAAACCCTAAAATTGAAAAAAATTGAAAATAAGAAATCCAGCCACCGTCCGTCGGTGTCCGTGGCCACGGACAACCCGTCCGTGGTCCCGGACCACCCACGGACAGGGGTTTTCTGGCTGTTCCTGACGGTGTTTTCGGCTTAAAAATTATGTACGTGTAGCCTGAAAGGTATACAATTTGTTTGTAATCGAAAGATTTCAATTTGAAGTTAGAATAATGACGAAACTTAGCAAACAAGTTATAGGGCGGAAGCAAAAAAAAACACTAACTCAGGAGCCAAAAATCTTCGGTTTGTTTCAAAATTTTAACAGAGAATTAGTGAAGTCTAGGGGAGTTAGAAAACCTGAATTATAACCTGTTTTGCCTTCAGATTTGGGGTGTTTCTTCACGTCGGGATTCTTCGGAGGCCTCGTTGATGGCGGATCCGGAAGAACTTCAAACCGAACTTTTGACTCCCTGTTGTTCTTGATAATCTTCACGTTTTGGTGCTGTTTTAGTGAAGGTTTGATGATGGATGATGTTGTGGGAGTTGAAAAAGGTGTTTTGGTGTTGATTTTGTGAGATTTCGATGAAATTTCGGGGCTTGGATGTGTAAAAACGTGGGAGATGTAACACCCCTAAAACCGGCCTAAGAGTTAAGGGTGCTACACGCCGCGTATTACTACCTAATAACGCAAGGCTCTAAAACACTCAAACGCAATAAGGGCCCAAAACGAAGTTTACATAAACATAGTAAACCAATGTATTCAAATACAGCGGAACAAATACCAAATCCCAAATACAAAACCGAGTCAGAAACAAAAGTCAAAAGCATAAGGCCCGAAGGCTACAACATCTCAGAGTATCAAACTGAAAGAACATAAAAGCTAATTACTATAGCTCCAGAACTTAGGATGATCCTCGCTGATCAATCTGCAAAAATGTTATAAGTAGGGGAATGAGCACACAACTATGCCCAGTAAGCAGCGACCGTCATCAGCAAGGTCGCTCAAAACAATTGAAATCAGAGGAAGAGAAGATAAACATCTTATGCACAATTCTCAGATAGTCAGAAGCTTTCAGAAACAAAAGCAGAGTGGAACACAAGGGTTCCCATTTCAGAAACAGTCAGAGCACTTAAACAGAAAGGGGACAAAACACAATGCACACACTCAGAAGGGTCGAAGACCCATAGACCATACCAGGTCTCTCGGCAACGCAGAAATGACTCGAAAGAGCCAAAGGGTTCGTCAACCCCACAGAACAGAAAGGGAATGACCCACACTCAGAACGACGTCTACATGGTATACCACGGAATAGCTCGACCCAGCCATTCACGGCTCAGAAACAAGTGCAATGTCCCAAAACAGAAAGGTTGCTTAAACAGAAGCAAAGTGCATTTAATATGCCAAAACACTCATAAATCAGTAGTACAGACATAAGGAACCAATGCCGCAGACGGCACTCAAATCGGAGTTCAAACGAAGAAGTTACGTTGAAAACAGAGGGGTGTCCGAACTTGTGTCCGGACGTCGAAGTTCGGACACAAGTCGAGACTCAGAAACCAGAGAAAGCCAAATGTCCGAACTTGTGTCCGGACATCAATGTTCGGACACAAGTCGAGTTGAAATCAGATAGAGGAGTTCAGCATGTCCGAACATCCAAGTTCGGACGGATGTTCGGACAGGTTTTACGGGAAAACACGCGGAAGGTCCGACCTTGTGTCCGGACGTCGAAGTTCGGACACAGGTCGAACTTAAACCAGAGGGAAACCTGAGGGTGTGTCCGAACATCCATGTTCGGACAGATGTTCGGACATACCCCGAACTCGCAAATCAGAAAGGCAGAAACGCACTGTCCGAACTTCAAAGCTCGGACGGAAGTTCGGACAGTGCGAAAAATGCAGTTTCCAGAAGACGAACAGAGCAGAAAAACAACACAAATCAATGCCTCAAAATGCCAATGAAGCACACACACCAAATCAGACATTAAAACAGGAAACCATGGGGGTTTAGCCATCCAAAACGCAACAAAACGCTAAAAGAATCACACACAAAAACCAGACAACGCTCTTGCAACACCCCATGGCTGAACTTCCAAACTGAATCGAGTAACCACCTACCTCAATTAGCAGAAGTGAAGCAACGATCTGAATCAATGGGCGCAGTCCGAACAACTCTTCAACCAGACCCGAACACAATCACTGAACAACACAACCAGACAGCCCACAATCAGAAACAGGCAAGAACCCTAGAATACAACATTCCTCAAATCTGTAATCCAAACCTGAACACGAGACCAGACGCAGAACCGCAGCAGAATCTTAATCCGAATGCAGCCGACGACAACTGATTCGAACACAATCAGAATCCACAATCAGAAAGCTGGATAAAACGAAGAAAATAACGGAGTCCCAATTCTGCAATTCAAACCTGAAATCGAAGGGAGGACCACGCGGCACTGGGGACGAACAATTCAAAGCAGAGTAACACGCTATCAGCAACACACGATCTTCAGCAGAGTACAAGGTCTGAGAGAGAAGAAGAGAAACTTGAGTTGTTCAAAGAGAGGCGCTCCACTACGAGAAAACTGACGACTAAACTGATCGGGGAAGTAGTGGAAGGAATTATTACTCTTTAATAATTCCACTTACCTTAATTAAACCGAAGGGGAAAAGACCTACTTAGCCTCGCCTTTTAAACTAATGCCTCTGGAGCCCCAACTGACATAAGCAATAATTAATCCAACTTAGGATAACATAGTAACGGATATAATGTAAAGTAGGAATATACGGGTTATAACATCACCTCCCCCTTAAAAGAATCTCGTCCTCGAGATTAACTCACCTTACTGCTCGAACAGAGAGGGAAACTTGGCACGCAGCTCATCTTCGAGCTCCCAAGTAGCTTCACTCTCTAACTGATCTGACCACTGGACCTTCACCATAGGTAGGGTCTTGCTACGAAGCCGACGGACATCCCTGGCTAAATACGAGTAGGCACCGCCTCGAAACTGCAATCCTCTCTCAGCTGAAGCTGGCTGTAGTCGATCACGTGAGACGGATCATGCAGATACTTCCTCAACATAGACACGTGGAAGACTCCGTGGACAGCAGACAAAGCGGGTGGCAATGCTAACCGGTAGGCCACAGGGCCAATACTCTCCAAGATCTCGAACGGTCAAACGAACCTCGGGCTAAGCTTCCCACGCTTCCCAAACCGAACCACGCCTCTGACCGGCGACACTCGCAGATAGACATGATCACCAACATCGAACTCAAGCGGCCTGCGCCTCTGATCTGCATAGCACTTCTGTCTGCTCTGAGCAACAAGCAAACGCTCCCGAATCGTCCTGATCTTCTCTACGCTCCCCCTGAACCAGCTCGGGTCCAACCAAGACCCTCTCCTTCAGGTCATCCCAACAGATGGGGGACCTGCACCTCCTACCGTACAACGCTTCAAACGGAGCCATACCAATGCTCGCCTGAAAGCTGTTGTTGTAGGCGAACTCAATCAGAGTCACATGCTGCTCCCAGCTACCACCAAAGTCCAGGACACATGCACGAAGCATGTCCTCCAAAACCTGATTAGTCCTCTCCGTCTGGCCATCCGACTGAGGATGGTAAGCTGAACTGAACGCTAAATTCGTACCCAAGGCCTTATGCAAACTGCGCCAAAATCTCGAAACAAAACGAGGGTCACGATCAGACACAATAGTAGCAGGCACACCGTGAAGCCTCACTATCTCATCCAGATATAAACGAGCTAGGCGCTCCAGACTGAAGGTCTTCTTCACCGGCAGAAAATGAGCAGACTTCGTCAGACGATCAACTATCACCCATACAGCATCACAACCCGAAGGAGTCCTGGGCAAACCCATAACAAAACATCCCCACACTCTCCCACTTCCACTCAGGAATGGGAAGGGGCTGAAGCAAACCTGCTGGCCTCTGGTGCTCAGCCTTAATCTGCTGACAGGTCTGGCACTTCGAGACAAACTCTGAGATATCACGCTTCATCCCAGACCACCAGAATGACTCTCTGAGGTCTCGATACATCTTCACCCCTCCTGGGTGAACTGAATAAGGCGCTCCATGGGCCTCCTGAAGGATCTCTCTGCGCAGCACTGCATCGTCTGGCACACATACACGGTCTCGGAAACGCAGACAACCATCGCTGGAGACACTGAAATCTGAACTCTGCTCTGCAGACAGCCCCTCTCTAATCCGACATAAAGCTGAGTCTGACTCCTGACCAGCCCGAATCCTGTCGACCAACGAAGACTGCACCTGAAGCGCTGCTATCACACTGGCACTGGCTGGTCTGACTACCCAAACTCCCATACGCTGAAGCTCTAAGGCGGACCTCTGAACTCCTGACAAGGCACAAGCTACACCCGAAGCACCTCTCCGGCTCAAGGCATCTGCAACAACATTCGCTCTACCCGGGTGGTAGAGGATCTCTAAATCGTAGTCATGAAGTAGCTCCAACCACCTCCTCTGTCTCAAGTTCAGCTCCTTCTGAGTGAACAAATACTTGAGGCTCTTGTGGTCAGTGTAAACCTTACACGACGCTCCATATAAATAATGTCTCCAAATCTTCAGCGCGAACACTACAGCTGCCAACTCCAGATCGTGGGTAGGGTAGTTCTTCTCATAGGGCTTAAGCTGTCGAGAGCCATAAGCCACTACCTTACCCTGCTGCATCAAAACACATCCCAGTCCCTTATGGGACGCATCACAGAAGACCTCAAATCCCTCGGTCCCAGAAGGCAAAGTCAGAATCGGTGCCGTCGTCAGTCTCTTCTTAATCTCCTGGAAACTCTGCTCGCAAGCCTCGCTCCACTCATACTTGATCTCCTTCCTCAACAGACGGGTCAGCGGGGATACAATCTTAGAGAACCCCTCAACGAACTTCCTGTAGTAGTACCCAGCTAACCCAAGGAAACTGCGAATCTCAGCAACATTCGTGGGCCTCGCCCACTCCATCACAGCTCTAATCTTCTCAGGATCCACTGAAATACCGTCCTTCGAGACCACATGTCCCAAGAATACGACACGATCAAGCCAGAAGTCACACTTCTTCAACTTAGCATACAGCTCACGATCCTTCAGCGTCTGCAAAACAATCCTCAGATGCTCCTCATGCTCCTCTGCGCTCCTGGAGTACACCAAGATATCATCTATGAAAACCACTACGAACTGATCCAGATAGGGTTTGAAAACCCGGTTCATCATGTCCATGAATACTGATGGAGCATTAGTCAAACCAAACGGCATGACTAGGAACTCGTAATGACCATAACGAGTCCTAAAAGCGGACTTAGGCACATCTTCGGCCTTAATCCTCAACTGATGGTAGCCTGAACGAAGATCTATCTTCGAGAACACTATGGCACCCGCCAACTGGTCAAACAAATCGTCGATGCGCGGAAGGGGATAGCGATTCTTGATGGTCACCTTGTTCAACTCTGTAGTCGATGCACAAACGGAAGGTCCCATCCTTCTTCTTCACAAACAGCACTGGCGCTCCCCAAGGCGAAACACTAGGGCGTATGAAGCCCTTATCCAACAGCTCCTGAAGCTGGACCTTTAGCTCCTTCAACTCCGCCGGACTCATACGGTAAGGGGCCCTAGAGATGGGCTGAGTCTCTGGCGCTAAATCGATGGTGAACTCCACCTCTCGCACTGGTGGGAGTCCGGGCACGTCGTCCTGGAAGACCTCCGGAAACTCTCTGACAATCGGATGCTCTCCAAGCTAGATCCCTCACGCACCTCTGGCAGATAACATAAGAAGCCCTGGCAGCCCTTCCTCAAGAAACTGGCTGCCTGCATCGCTGACACAATCACCGGCGCACATGGAACTGCATTCCCAGAGAAAGCAAAACGAGACCCGTCTGGCAAGTCGAACACCACCCTCTTCGCTGCACAATCTATATGGGCATGGTGCTCTGCTAGCCAATCCATGCCCAGAATCACATCAAAACAGGTCATCCGCATCGGGATGAGGTCAGCAAAGAAAGTCTTGTCCCTAACTACTATGGGACAAGCCTTACACACAGAATCCAGCACACAAGGGGCAACCCCACCTAATGGACTACTCACACACAAGTCTACCTCACTAGGCACAGCAGTCAATCCAAGGTCACCCAACAAATCACAGCAGACAAAGGAATGCGTAGCTCCAGAATCAAACAGACAAAACACATCTCGAGAATGGATCTGGAGAATACCTGAGACGACGCGATCACCAGCTCGATCACGCTCTCCAGCCATAGCATAAACCCGGGCCTGAGTCTGAGGCTTCTTCTGATCGGACCTCGCCCCTGAATCTGAGCCGGTACCTCTATCCCCTGAGCCTCTACTGGACGCCTGAGGGCACTGAGCAATCCGGTGCTCCATCGACCCGCACTTAAAGCAGGCACCGGTCTTCTTGTAGCACTCCCTACCAGGATGGGAGTGGCCACAAGACCCACACTTCGCCCCAGCTGACGAAGATGAAGAAGCTCCCCGCGATCTCCATAGGTCTGCTTCTTCTGAGGAGGGGCAGCCTCCTTCTTCTGAGGCTCCTCGGCACGCCTCTTCCCCTTATGGTCCTTACCCGCCTGTCTGCCCCTGATGTCGCCTCTACCAGCAAGGCGACATCCGCCACATCTCTGAAGGTCCGGTGACGAAGAGGTGTCACCGCCGACCTGATGTCTGGCCTCAAACCGCTCTCGAACTTACGAGCCTTCCTGTGCTCATCCGGCTCTGGAGCATACTTCGACAGCGTCACAAACTTCCTCACATACTCCTCTACAGTCATCTCTCTCCCCTGGCGCAGCCGGTTGTACTCATTGATCTTCTGGTCTTTGTACACATCCGGATAGAACTGCTTGTTGAACTCCAAGCAGAACTGATCCCAGGTCCAAGGCTGGGGATGCCTACCCATCACCATGCGCCACCACTCCTTCGCCTCCCCCTTAAAGAGGAACGTAGCGAAGTCCACCTTCTGGTCATCCTCCGACCCCATCACTCTCAGCAGGTCCTCGACCTCTAATCCAGTGGCTCGCCTCCTGAGGGTCACCACAGCCTCAAAGGATGGAGGCTTTAGCTTCATGAACTCCTGGAGAGCTCGGACTCGGCCTCCCACGCATTCGCCCCTGCTGGGCCAGCACCACCAGCTCCTCCACCAGCTCCCCCAGCAGCTGCAGCCATCGTCTGCATCAACTGCGTCACAAACTGCTGCACTACATCCGCAGCATCTCCCTGAGGGGTCACTGGTGTCCTACGAGGAGCCATTCTGAGATATACAAATCCAAAACTTGTCAGAACTAACTCATACAGTCAACCACTGTCACAACTGACTCTCACACAAGCAAACACGCCACAGACACCAAAGAAAGCCAAACCTGGCTCTGATACCACTAAATGTAACACCCCTAAAACCGGCCTAAGAGTTAAGGGTGCTACACGCCGCGTATTACTACCTAATAACGCAAGGCTCTAAAACACTCAAACGCAATAAGGGCCCAAAACGAAGTTTACATAAACATTAGTAAACCAATGTATTCAAATACAGCGGAACAAATACCAAATCCCAAATACAAAACCGAGTCAGAAACAAAAGTCAAAAGCATAAGGCCCGAAGGCTACAACATCTCAGAGTATCAAACTGAAGAACATAAAAGCTAATTACTATAGCTCCAGAACTTAGGATGATCCTCGCTGATCAATCTGCAAAAATGTTATAAGTAGGGGAATGAGCACACAACTATGCCCAGTAAGCAGCGACCGTCATCAGCAAGGTCGCTCAAAACAATTGAAATCAGAGGAAGAGAAGATAAACATCTTATGCACAATTCTCAGATAGTCAGAAGCTTTCAGAAACAAAAGCAGAGTGGAACACAAAGGGTTCCCATTTCAGAAACAGTCAGAGCACTTAAACAGAAAGGGGACAAAACACAATGCACACACTCAGAAGGGTCGAAGACCCATAGACCATACCAGGTCTCTCGGCAACGCAGAAATGACTCGAAAGAGCCAAAGGGTTCGTCAACCCCACAGAACAGAAAGGGAATGACCCACACTCAGAACGACGTCTACATGGTATACCACGGAATAGCTCGACCCAGCCATTCACGGCTCAGAAACAATGTGCAATGTCCCAAAACAGAAGGGTTGCTTAAACAGAAGCAAAGTGCATTTATATATGCCAAAACTTCATAAATCAGTAGTACAGAACATAAGGAATCCAATGCCGCAGACGGCACTCAAATCGGAGTTCAAACGAAGAAGGAATTTACGTTGAAAACAGAGGGGTGTTCGAACTTGTGTCGGACGTCGAAGTTCGGACACAAGTCGAGACTCAGGAACCAGAGAGAAAGCCAAATGTCGAATTGTGTCCGAGACATCAATGTTCGGACACAAGTCGAGTTGAAATCAGATAGAGGAGTTCATCAGCATGTCCGAACATCCAAGTTCGGACGGATGTTCGGACAGGTTTTACGGGAAAACACGCGGAAGGTCCGACCTTGTGTCCGGACGTCAAAGTTCGGACACAGGTCGAACTTAAATCAGAGGGAAGACTTGAGGGTGTGTCCGAACATCTATGTTCGGACAGATGTTCGGACATACCCCGAACTCGCAAATCAGAAAGGCAGAGAAACGCACTGTCCGAACTTCAAAGCTCGGACGGAAGTTCGGACAGTGCGAAAAATGCAGTTTCCAGAAGACGAACAGAGCAGAAAAACAACACAAATCAAAGCCTTAAAATGCCAATAAGCACACACACCAAATCAGACATTAAAACAGGAAACCATGGGGGTTTAGCCATTCTAAAACGCAACCAAACAGACATCACAAACAGAAATCACACACGAAACAGAACCGTTGCAATCCCCATGGCTGAACTTCCAAACTGAATCGAGTAACCACCTACCTCAATTAGCAGAAGTGAAGCAACGATCTGAATCAATGGGCGCAGTCCGAACAACTCTTCAACCAGACCCGAACACAATCACTGAACAACACAACCAGACAGCCCACAATCAGAAACAGGCAAGAACCCTAGAATACAACATTCCTCAAATCTGTAATCCAAACCTGAACACGAGACCAGACGCAGAACCGCAGCAGAATCTTAATCCGAATGCAGCCGACGACAACTGATTCGAACACAATCAGAATCCACAATCAGAAAGCTGGATAAAACGAAGAAAATAACGGAGTCCCAATTCTGCAATTCAAACCTGAAATCGAAGGGAGGACCACGCGGCACTGGGGACGAACAATTCAAAGCAGTAACACGCTATCAGCAACACACGATCTTCAGCAGAGTACAAGGTCTGAGAGAGAAGAAGAGAAACTTGAGTTGTTCAAAGAGAGGCGCTCCACTACGAGAAAACTGACGACTAAACTGATCGGGGAAGTAGTGGAAGGAATTATTACTCTTTAATAATTCCACTTACCTTAATTAAACCGAAGGGGAAAAGACCTACTTAGCCTCGCCTTTTAAACTAATGCCTCTGGAGCCCCAACTGACATAAGCAATTAATTAATCCAACTTAGAATAACATAGTAACGGATATAATGTAAAGTAGGAATATACGGGTTATAACAGCGTTGGTCATTGACGTGCCATTCCTGCACTCACCATGTTATCTCTGATGATTACTGATTCTTAAATCCTGGGGTTGGATATGAGGTCTGTTTCTACAGCCTTCCTTATAACTCAAGTGTATCTGATATGTTCCAAGGTAACCCAAGTTTACGTTTCCATTCTCTAACAAAATCGTATTCATCTCTAATAAGGAAAGCCCTTTTGAGGGGTTCATTCCCACTCATGGCCTCACAACAAGGAGAGGTATCCCCACCCAAAAGGCATGGTTCGTTCTCCGCTCTGTCCTTAGCATTATCTCAATATTCTCATTGGTACCCTTTCTTGGTAATGTCCTTCCAATCTAGTTATAGGTTTGGTAACCATTCATATCTACAAATTGTAGTCCCTTCGTGGCTTAAACAAGCTCTCTTATAACTTACTGCGCCTCAGGCTCTGATGTGGTTAACATCCTTGGCTCGTAGGCACTTAGTGCTTAATGTCTCAGTTCATTACTTATTTTCCTACTCATCCGTAGGTCATCCTGATAGGTTCTGATCCTTTGAACACTATCTACCGTTAGGTTACATACTAAATGTAGTATTGGGTTCATGGTAAGTTGCTGCGTCCTGCTTCCCGCTATAGAAGTTTATCCAGGTGTTCTGAGGTTACTTAGTGTCTTTGGCAATACTGTCGTTTTATCAGACTTATGTCTTTTAGCAAATAAGGATAAGTTCGTATTAGGCGTTCGCCTTAAGGTGTCCAAGTGGGATATCATCCTGTCATCTTATACTTCCATCTCAACGCTTCGTTCAACTTCCGTTGACTATGTCTGTAACACCCCATCCAACAACAAACACATAACAACAATCTGCAGCGGAAAATGTACTTCATCACATTACTTAACTCGTTGGTGTTACACGCCGTTAACCACCCACGTGGCTAACAAGGCTATTACATAAACATTGTACCGGTCTGATGGACTAGATTCCCGAGCGACTACACATTACTATCCCTTTCCATTAACAACAAAAAATACACATACCTTCCAACTGTACCGAGTATTTACAAACTGATGCCGATAACAACTTCGGTCTTACTACACCTACTGTAATATACAACTTACATGATTACCCATGTACAACGACTACCCCGTCCTACTCTCGAACGGCTTCTTGCTCCTTGTACCTGAAATAGGAAAAGAAGAGAAAAGGGTGGCCCCCAAGGGGCTCAGCACCTTTGCTGGTATGGTAATCCCGCAGCCCGCGTGCTACCGGGCCACGCACAACTAATTGTCGTCTTAGCATGCGATTGATTTTATTTGAATCATGCATGTAAACTTAAACACACAACACATAACATTTCGCCTCAATGGGCTCAACAAACGGATAATACACCCTAACTTGATAAGTCACTCATGGTATTCATTATCCCTAGAGTGTTCCTCCTCTAATGGAGCTACTTCCTTAATAGACGACACTTACCCATAAATCGGGTTATCCTTAAACTCCTCTTATCACAAACTGGGATTCATTTCCATGATCCACACACTCCATATCTTACAACAAATAACATTCCTCACAAAATAAAACATAGCAACACTTTTCACGTTTCGACGTGCACATGATAACATCGCAATAGAAATTGCATTACAACAACATCACATAACATAACGGGAACGGTCCTCGTAGGAACCGACCCAACATAGTTAATTCACTGGTGAGCCTAGAGATTGGTATCACCCTCATGGTAAGCTCGTTATACAACAACAACAACACTCATTACCGTCCTAACAGTCGGACGAGTAACTTAAGTTAAGATGGTTCGGGTTTGGAGGCCCGAACGAACACACCACACAAACACATGTTCCCCCTAAACCGATCATAAGTCAGAATAACTAAGCTTTGGAATAAGCTAATGGGAGATCATAACCCGTGAGGGAAACAACCATAACAGAGAGAAGGGTAAGGCTAAGAAGGATACCCACTCCCAAACAACGCGTGACCGGCCAAACCGGATTCCTCACCACTGTTAGTACATACTTACTTTAGATATTAGTTAGAACCCCACTATGGAGTCTATCACATCTACACACCATACAGTATTACAACTGGGTTAAACACACAAGGGAGATTCCCTACATTCACATACTCATATCACACAATTAACACACCCATAGCCGTGGTTAGAACGTCCCATAGTTCGGGTCGTTTGCTCCGATACCGAACTCTCATGTGATCCTAGACTCAGTTAACTAAGGTAACACTTCCGAGGTTAAATGGTATCGGAGTTGAACACGCCACACATAAATGAATTACTGTAAACTCATTACAAGTTTTATCTTACAACATGGCAAACATACAGAAAAAACATTGGCATACAAGCCGGTGTAATCCGGTAGGACACAGGTTGCAAGAAAACCATACCTGTCACGGAGTCCACTTTACCACGTCCACTTATGTTCCTCGAGCAATTCTCGAACAACTGATAACACACATGTACTTTTATTAACATCTGGGTAGCATGATTATTTAATGTCTAATGCTTATAACTTCTCCCCGTTAACTTAGTTACACAACTTTACATTTTAACTTGTTTTACTTTTACATTTTGATACAACTTTTCCCTCACCACATTGTCATTATAACTCACTTAACATGTCCTTAACAATCTTATAACATCATTACCTAGTAATCACCATTTTTAGGCAACTTTTCCCACCTTAAAACAAAGTTTTTGGTCCATACAGTGGACTGTCCGAACTTGTGTCCGGACTTCTCAAGTTCGGACACAAGTCGAGACTCAAAACTGAATACAGACACCTATCCGAACTTGTGTCCGGACTTCGGAAGTTCGGACATGGGTCGAGGAAAATTGAATGAAGAAGCAGGTACGTCCGAACTTGTGTCCGGACTTCCCAAGGTCGGACACAAGTCGAGACTCTGAAAATTTTTACGCAACAGGCCTGCCGAACGTCCATGTCCGGACGGATGTTCGGACAAGGCAAAACACTCATTTTCTAAGCCTTTAAGCACTTAACCAATTTCACCAAACTTCTCCTAAAGCCTCATAATGTTTCCTAACATCATTTGGTACACTCACACCCTCATACAACATCCATAAAAACTCATTTTCTATCTCCTTAATCACTTACTCATTTCATACCGAAATTCCTAACACTTATGATATTCTCCTTAGGTTTCTAAGTGGTGTTCCATACCTATGATAACCACTATGCCAAGTATGTTTCCTCATCACTACAACATCATCTCCCAAGCATCTTTTGCATTCTAAATCCTCTAGAACATTGCCAAAACCCTTTTTACATCTTTAAACACCATAATGCATGTTTCTTCCACTAGTTGAACACTTAACCATTCTCAACACTTCCAAACTCACCAAAACTCTTTTTAAACACTTAGAACTTCTTATACATTATCTAAATTTTGACATGGGTTCTTCTAGCACATTTCTATACCCAAGGACATAGCTTTCACCATTAGACATTCAAGAAACACCTAAAATCCACCAAGAGTATTCTCACACACAAACACCTAGGTTTTCACCCTTTTACAACCAAAAACACTTAATCATTTAATGCACATTCCTTACACACAAACATATTGTTTTTCCTTCTTTAACCTCCAAGACACTCATCTTCACAAAGAATGTTCTTTACACACATCTAAATCCATCAAACACATTCTTATACACAAACTTCACACATTTAGCACTACATCACAATATAGTGCATAATTTAAATTGCACGGCACTTAGGCCCTTAAATAACATGGCTCTTAGGCCCTTAAGTTGCGTAAACCTTAAACACTGAATTTCGACATAGTATATTGCCTTTAACCTGCAAATACACTCAACATCACACATAGTTTCCTTGAGAGCATTTTCTAGGTCATTCACCTTTGGCTCCTTAGGTACTTTTATCAAGCAAATCAAGCTCATTTTCCTAAGGCATTTAAACTACATTGAGATAGCTCGTTTACCTCTTTTTCCTCACAAACTTCTTTCTTGTTTCCTTGTAAAACCGGTAGGGTGTTTGGTTGTTTGTCAACTTCTAAACAATGTACAAATAATAGAATGAGCATTCAAGCATTATGCTTCATCTCATTGTAAACCCTAGTTACATATATTGTCTTAACACATTAAGGTAGTTGTTTTACCTTGGAATTGGAAGAGAACTTGAATAAGTATCAAGAGAGGACTCCTCCTAGCCCTTGGAAGATTCAAATGAAGCTAAAACAAGCAAGGTAAAAACACCATGGTGAGGTGAATTTTCGGACAACACAAAACATGAAGGAAACATCATTTTTCTTTGAGTTTCCTTACCTTGAAGCAAAGGAGAACAATAATATGTGGAAAGGTGAGCTCGAGCTCCTTCAATGGTGAATCTCCATGGCACCAAAATTGAGTTCTTGAAGATTTGAAAGGTAGAAAATGTGGAGCTTAGTCTAACTCAGACAAATATGGTCTAATAATTGGATTTGGAGCATGGAGTTGGATTTGGCAAGGAAATGAAGATGGAGAAGAGAGGCTACTATAGCAACCGTAGAAGAGGGCATGAAGGGAGGAAGAACCGTGTGAAATGAGAGGAAGAAGAGAGAATGAGAAGGTAAGTTTGCTTTTGGAAGATATTTATGTTATAATGTAACTTTCTTCCTTTACTTACTTTTCTTTCCTTTCCTTAATTGATTTCTTTTACATGTTGGTGACTGACCATAGCAAAAACCGGCCCCCATTAGTAGTCTAGGGGTATGATAGTCTTTGTTGACCAATTTAATTACTTATAACAACATATGTTACAAACTAGCTTATTTTAGTTACTACTCACTAAAACAAGGCACATAGATGTGAAATTTTTGATTTCGCATTGATATAGACTTCCAAATGTGATACTATATAGTAAACATGTCAATTAAAGAGTAATGATGGACATTTAGCCATTCAAAACTCATTTACAAGACAATTTTTCAAAAACGTGCTTTAAGACTCCTTAAAGCACATTTTGTGTTTTAACTTGTTTTCAAGCTTGGTTTTCTTTGGTAATTGATTTAATATGTTCATTAACATATTTATAAGGTATAAGTATGACCATTAGGTCTTATACAAATTTATCCCAAGCTTAAAGCACATTTTTGCTCTTATTGACTTTAAGGTATATTCTTGTGTTTTGTTTGGTTTAATTGTCTACCAAAGTTTCCTAAGGACTTAATTAGCCTTATTAAATCATAATTGAATATTATTAAGTCTTGTTAGGCTCTTTGGGTCCTAACCAAGTTCACTCCTAGCTTAGAGCATGTTTTTGCTCAAACTGTATCTTAGTGCTTTATTTCATTTTACTATGGTTTAAATTGTTCAATGATGTTTCTAAGGCACTTTTAAGCCTTTACATACCATAGTTTAAATGTTTAACAACATATCAAGGTTTGGGGTATTTCAATCTACCCCCCTTAAAAGAACTTCGTCCTCGAAGTTTACACTTCCCACACTGAGAAGGGAAGAAATGGTACCAAGTCAGATCCTAATACGATCCAACTTGATCCAATGTAATAGTACATCTATCCTAGTATGACTTGATCTGATCTTCTATCCTACCTTACCTGGTTTTAAACAGAGAGTTTCACGAGAGTAAGGAGGAGAGAAAGAGAGCTTATATTGGAATCGAGTGTGAGTTTGATTGTCAAATGCTGCGTATCATATTTCATGGGGGTATGCCCCTACTTATAGTATTTTGGGCCTGGCTTTTATGGTGCCAGCCTGTATTTTACATGCATAAGTACAGTTTTACCCCTCTTTAATACCCTTGGTCGACCACAGGCGGTCGACCGTATTACATTTTACCTTGTCTACGTCCTATTTTCATCCGGCCGAGGACGGCCGGATGCCCTATGTGTTTCTACCTCCATCCGGCTAATGCGGCCGGATGGAGGTAGAAACACATAGGGCATCCGGCCGTCCTCGACCAGATGAAAATAGGACGTAGACAAGGTAAAATGTAATACGGTCGACCGCCTGTGGTCGACCAAGGGTATTAAAGAGGGGGTAAAACTGTACTTATGCATGTAAAATACAGGCTGACACCATAAAAGCCAGGCCCAAAATACTATAAATAGGGGCATACCCCATGAAATATGATACACAGCATTTGACAATCAAACTCACACTTGATTCCAATATAAGCTCTCTTTCTCTCTCCTTACTCTCGTGAAACTCTGTGTTTAAAACCAGGTAAGGTAGGATAGAAGATCAGATCAAGTCATACTAGGATAGATGTACTATTACATTGGATCAAGTTGGATCGTATTAGGATAAGTATACTATTTCATTTGGCGCCGTCTGTGGGAAACGAACAGCAAGAAGCAACCACGAGACCACCTGGAAGTAGGGAGGTAATCTGCGGCGATTTATAGTGTAAGATCTGAAATAACCGCTCACATTTTTTCAGGATGGCTCCAAGATCAAAGAGAACATTGAAGAACGCTACTAAAGATAACAACTGCTCCAAGGAAGGAATGAGTTCAGAGATGCCAGAGGCCATCTCCAAAAAAGATCTTGAGGACATGCTAAAGGGGCTAGTCAGATCCATTGACGAGAAAATCGTAGAAGGAAATGAGACTCTGCAACAGGAATTGATGCAAAGGGACGAGGAGTATCAAAGAAAATGGGACGAAATGACGGAGGCCATTGAGCAATTGAAAAACAGAGATTCCAGAGGCAGCAATGGCGAGGAAAGCAAGGACAGAAAGCACAATTCAGTCGTTGACGAAGGAGAAATGTGAGAAGATGATCAGATAGATATGAGCTTGTACCCCTTCTCGGAGCGGATAAGGAAGGCAAAACTCCCGCCGCACTTTGTCGCCCCGGCGATTGAGAAATATGACGGGACTGGAGATCCCGCCCAGCATATCAAAAAGTTCATGTTTGCCATGAACACTCAGGGGATTAGCTCCCTCGCCCTCTGCAATCTGTTCCCCGGAACGCTTTCAAAGAGAGCATTGGGATGGATCTCCACGAGACCGCCACAATCCATCACGAGCTTCAAACAACTGACTGAGGATTTTCAGCAATACTTTGCTGCGAGTAAGAGGGTTAAAAAAGAAACAATAGAGTTGATGGACATCAAGCAGCGAAAAGGGGAAACCGTGAAGGAGTACAGCGAGCGCTTCCATAAGAGGGTCGCGGAGATTGATGATATTGATGAGAAAATCTTGATTAAGGCCTTTGGAAACGGCCTAGCTCAGCCTCGACTAGCTGGAAAGATCGCAACGAAGGCGCCCAAAACTCATGGAGAGTTAGCTGAAATGATCCATGATTTTTTGAAGTCTGAGATAGCGAAAACAAGGCTAAGGAGCTAGCAGATAGCTTCAAGGCCGCAGGGATGCCGGAAAGAAAGAGGGGCACGGAGGAAATGCCGGAAGGGGAGGGTCAAGGTACAAGCCATATTATGGCAAATCCACCGCCAGATCTTCCTCTCAAGGGGCACAGCATCAGGGAGCGAGAACCATTGTCTACATTGATCCGGGGAAGTATGCTGCTGCAGTGAGGGAAGGATAGCTTCCTCAGCCTACAAGGCCGCCACAGGGGGAAATTCCGGTTGCATTCTGTGAATATCACGGGAATCGCAGCCACCGGACCGTGAACTGTGCTACCTTGGCCAAAGAGCTCCGAGTCATGAGGAAAATAAGAAGAAAGGAAGGCAGGTAGCTGGGGCACAAAGGCAATACAGCGGCCAACAAGGTGGTACCCAGAATGCACCCCGAGGGCAACAAGAGGAGGAGGTTCATCCCAGGCTTGACCCTGGCAAATCAGTGGGGATGATAACAGGTTTGTGAAAAAGGAGAGTAAAAGTTTTTTCTTCCTTTTATTTAGGACAAAAATCTGGAATTACAATTTGCGGTCTGCTTTAAAATGAAATTTTGTATCACATAAATTGTCAAAGATCATGTTGCCGAAAGGAGAAATAAAATTTCCATTCTTTTCGCATTCTTCACTGTAAACAACTTCTTTTCCCAAAAGAAAGCTAACAAAACTTCCTCTAAGAAAACTCACAGGACTTTTTTCAGAGGTAGGACCACTAACCCCTAACGAAAGAAAGAAAAAGGCATATTCATCAAGTACATCAGGAACTCCCGGAGAGGAAAATCGCCAAAAAAGAAAGCTTTCCTCCAATTTTCTTCTCCGACGAAGATGAAGATGGAGTCCTATATCCACACAACGATCCGCTTGTTATTCGTGCACAAGTAAACGACCGGATGATGCAGGGAATTTTTGATCGATAGTGGGGCCGGAGCAAATGTCATATCAGCCGAAGCGGTTAAGAGATTAGAGGTGCCTGAAGAGAAGATCAAGCCCTACTCGGAGGTTCTAGGAGGATTTGTAGGAGGTGCCTCTACCACGTCTTCCGGTAGTATAGATTTCACAATGACCTTGGGGCAAGGAGACGAAAGAAGAACAGAAAGGCTCACGGCTTTTATTGTGCCAAGCCTTCTGGATATAACATGTACCTTGGAAGGCCAGGGATCAATGCTTTCAAAGCCATCCACAGCACTCATCACTTAAAAATGAAGTACTCAACCTCAAGCGGAAAGGTGGTTACGATAAGAGGAAGCCAAAAGATGGCCCGAATGTGTGAAGTCCGCATCATGGACAGCATTCCTAGTGAGGAAGTGGTCAAGACTGTGGGTTCGGACAAGGAATTCAAGGGAAAGTTACCCTCTTCCACAGGGCCGGATCAAAAGGAAGAAGAATGTCAAACAGCCCAAGATCCCCCCAAAGAGGTACATTTAAAATCTGATCCTTCTAAATTTTTTAAAATAGGAACTGCGTTTGACAGTGGAGAGCAAACTCACTGGTTCCTGGAAAAAAGAAGGGCGATTCGCTTGGAGAAAAAAGAGATAGCTTTATGCCTGGTATAGACCCAAGCTTATCCGGCATGAGCTTAGGGTAGACCCAAAGCATCCGGCGGTCAGGCAAAGGAAAAGGGTAATAGGGGAAGAAAGAGATTTAGCCGCACGAACCGAGGTCCAAAAACTCCTCAAAGCCGGATTCATTAGGGAGGTTGCGTATCCACGCTGGTTGGCTAATGTTGTTATGGTGAAAAAAGCAAATGGAAAATGGAGAATGTGCGTAGATTTCACAGATCTAAATAAGGTATGTCGTAAGGATTTTTATCCCCTGCCATCAATAGATAGACTAGTAGTCTCAACTGCCTAGAGTTCTGTGTGAAGTTTTCTGGATGCTTTCTCCGTCTATAATCAAATAAAAATGAAAGAGGATGATTCAGAAAAGACTTCCTTCATTACTTCAGCCGGAACATTCTGTTACAAAGTAATGCCTTTCGGCCTAAAGAATGCAGGGGCCACTTTTCAACGAATGATTGACAAAGTGTTTTGTCAGCAAATCGCTCGAAATGTGGAAGCTTACGTTGATGATATAGTTGTTAAAAGTCCGTCAAAGGAGCAACACATGAAGGATTTAGAGGAAACGTTGACACTCTGGACAGATACCAAATCAAGCTGAATCCAGAGAAATGTGTGTTTGGTGTAACCAAGGGAAAGTTTCTTGGCTTTATCGTTGGACAGCGGGGTATTGAGGTCGATCCGGAAAAAAGTTAGGCAATCCTCAACCTCTCCCCTCCAAGAAATATAAATGATGTCCAAGCCTTGAATGGGAGACTCACGGCGTTAACCAGGTTTTGCTCCAAGCTACAAGAAAAATCAATCCCGTTCTTCAACATCCTGAGAAAGAACAACAAGTTCCAATGGGACAAGAGTGTATAGACGCATTCGAAAAGATCAACGAAATGCTTCGAGACTTGTCTAAGTTGGGTGTACCCGCCCCAGGCCAGGATCTCTACCTTTACTTATCCGCGACAGATTGGGCAGTCGCAGCTGTCCTGATTATGGAAGAGAAAAGGGAGATACCAGTCTATTACACTGGCAAAATTTTGAGTCCGACAGAAGGGCGTTATACAAATATAGAGAAAATCCTGTTTGCGTTAGTGGTGGCATCAAGGAAGTTGCGGCCCTACTTTCAGTCGCATCGAATCTTTGTCAGAACCAACTGGCCACTCAAACAAATAGCTAACAATCCAAACGCCTCCGGCCGGATGGTGAGCTGGACAGTGAAGCTAACACAGTATGAAATCCACTTCTTACCCAGAACAGCGATTAAGGCACAGGCCTTGGCGGACTTCATAACAGAGACAAACTTTGCAAAAGAAGAGAAACAGCTCCAAAACTCATACACCATCCTGGTTGACGGAGCCCGATGCAAAATGGGGCAGGAGCCGGAATAGTAGTGCAAACGCCGGATGGACAAAGTCTAAATTACGCCTTCCGGCTAGATTTCGATGTTACCAACAATGAAGCAGAATACGAAGCCCTGATTTGGGGTTTGGAGGTGGCTACTGCCCTAGGGGCAACAGGTTCCATAGGAAGATACTTTCTTTTTTTTCCTTCCTATAAGATCTTATTGAAAACAAACCTCATAAAATTTAAAAACTCTCGCAGAATTAGAAGTATACTCAGATTCCATGTTAGTAACAGACAAAGCGACAACATCTATGAGGTCAAGGAAGAAAAGCTATGGAAGTACTTGCTCAAAGTCCAGGAACTAAAAGCGAACTTCCAAAGATGTGAACTGAAACATCTCCCTCGTGAAGAAAATGTTGAAGCTGATGCCTTGGCAAAGTTGGCAAGTATGGCCGAAAAAGTACCCAATGAGGTATGGTTGGAGGTTAAGGCTACATCAAGCGTAGACGAAACTCGAGTGTTTTCCCTGGAACCAAATGATAAAGCAGAGTCTTGGATGACCACAATCATGGATTACATCCAGGGGGGAAAGTTGCCGGAGGAGAAGAAGAAAAGGAGGCCAGGACGGTAAAAAGGCGGGCTGCATCATTTTTTATTGAAAATAACCAGCTCTATAAGCGATCTTTCGCAAGGCCAGCGTTAAAGTGTGTTACTACAGCCAAAGGGGCAGAATTAATAAAAGAGGTGCATGATGGGATCTGTGGAAATCACCAGGGAGAAAGAACCACAACCACAAAATCTTGAGACTTGGATTTTTTTGGCCAAAAATGATGGAGCATTGCAAAGGGTATATACAAAAATGCCGCAAATGTCAAGAGCATGGAAATAAAATACATACTCCTCCGGCAGAACAAAAATCCATTCTCTGCCCAATTCCCTTTGCTATGTGGGGGTTGGACATTGTGGGGCCATTTCCGGAGGCTTCGCCAGGAGGTTCAAATTCATGTACGTTGCCATCGACTATTCACAAAGTGGGTCGAGGCAATGCCCACTATCTCCATCACGGCTAGGAAATCACAAGAATTCATGTGGAAATATGTGGTGTGCAGGGTTTGCATACCAAAGGCAATAGTGACTGATAATGGAACACAGTTCAATTGCGAAAGCTTCGGGAATTCTGTGAAGAATGGAAGATCGACTTAAGATTTGCATCAGTAGCACCCCTCAGGCAAATGGGCAGGTCGAGAATGTGAATGGGCAGATAGTAAAGGCAATAAAGAAGAAGCTGATGAGAAAAAAGGAAAGTGGGCAGAATTGTTACCCCAGGTCCTTTGGTCATATAGAACGACGGAAAGGGGTCCGACAGGAGAGACGCCATACAGGCTGACTTATGGACTGGAAGCCGTCATGCCGGCGGAAATTGTGGTGCCATCCATAAGATGGGAATCGTATGTTGAAGAAGTCAACAATCTGGGATTACAGGACCACTTGGACCTTCTCGAAGAGACTAGGATGGCCGCCGCAGTAAAATGGCAAAAGAAAAGTCCAGGGTGGAGCGATATTTCAACCAGAGGATAAAAGAATGAAGTTTCGCCCCAGGAGAGTTAGTTCTCCGAGAAGTTAAGCAGCCTAAGAAGCTGGAACCTCAATGGGAAGGAAAATACATCATACACCAGAGGACGGGACGAGCTTCATATCACCTGAAAAATAGTGAAGGGTACGAATTGCCGCATTCTTGGCATGGAGAATGTCTAAAAAAGTTTTACGTGTAAAAATTTGTGATTCTTCAATAAAAGATGTTATTTTTTGGAAAGAAGCAAAGTAAGCACCGGCCAACGAGCCGTAGGCTATCATGCCTTGAAAGTAAGCACCGGCCAACGAGCCGCAGGCTACCATGCCTTGAAAGTAAGCACCGGCCAACGAGCCGCAGGCTATCATGCCTTGAAAGTAAGCACCGGCCAACGAGCCGCAGACTATCATGCCTTGAAAGTAAGCACGGCCAACGAGCCGCAGGCTACCATGCCTTGAAAGTAAGCACCGGCCAATGAGCCACAGGCTATCATGCTTTGAAAGTAAGCACCGCCAACGAGCCGCAGGCTATCATGCCTTGAAAGTAAGCACCGGCCAACGAGCCGCAGGCTATCATGCCTTGAAAGTAAGCACCGGCCCACGAGCCGCAGGCTATCATGCCTTGAAAGTAAGCACCGGCCAACGAGCCGCAGGCTATCATGCCTTGAAAGTAAGCACCGGCCAACGAGCCGCAGGCTATCATGCCTTGAAAATAAGCACCGGCCAATGAGCCGCAGGCTATCATGCCTTGAAAGTAAGCACCGGCCAACGAGCCGCAGGCTATCATGCCTTGAAAGTAAGCACCGGCCAACGAGCCGCAGGCTATCATGCCTTGAAAAGAAAGATCCGACCAACGAGCCGCAAGCTACCATACCTTGAAATAAAAAAACCGGCCAATGAACTGCAGGCTATCTTACCTTAAAAATAGGCGTCGGCCAGCAGACCACAGATTCCTATACTCCATATCCTAAAAAGCTGGCTAAAAACCATAGACACCATACTTTAAAATAAAAAAGGTCTGGCCGGAACAAAAGGTCCAAAACCAAAAGCCCCTTGTGTTGAGAAAAAACACTACACTAACGCAACTCGCATAAGATAAGCATACGTGCACCATTAAAAAAGAGGAGAGAAATATCACAGCAACAGAAAACTTGGCCCAAAAAGTTACTCAGGCAGACAAATAAGTAAAATGGTGAAGAATATAGCTTATATTCTCCCAAAGTGTGGGGTAAAGACAGTTACAAAAAATGATCATTACAAAAGATTCGGAAAAAAACAAAAATACAGGCCGAAACAAAAACCCCTCTAAAAAAAAGAAAGAAGCTTCTATCCTACTTTTTCTGCTGCTTCCTTTTCAGCAGCTAATAATCTATCGCCGCTACCAGCTACACTCTCAGAAGACTTGGACTTCTTGGAAAGACGCTGCATCCCTCCGGCTGACGGCAGGATGTTACTTCCGGCTGGAAGAAATGAAGCCTCGCCACCACCAAAACATGTCTCCCTAGGTTGCGCGCAGAACCTCTCAAGTTCAGAAAAGAAGTTGGACTTCTGAGCAACAACCTTGAATCAAGCTTGTTATACAGATCATCATCCGGCAACTCTCCTTTCTCGAGGGAGTGATCTGAGACAATCTGCTGGCAAATGTCGACTATCCGGCGACACTGCGAAGCAAAAGACTCCTTCAGATGGGCATTAATTGTGCCTTGCTTCTGTACCTCCTCTTGAGACTGCCGGGGAGAATGACTTGAGCCTGGCCACTTGAGATTCAAGGGTCAGGACTTGAGCTCGGTATTTATCACGTTCTGAGTTGGTGAATGACAGCTCTTTTAGCACGGACTAACCGGCCATTCAACTGAGTAATGTGCTTCAGTAAATTGGCAGAACTCATGCCTAGCCGGAACAAAAAAGGAATAAGAAAGAAGAAAGGGCCAAAAGAGAGGCAAAAGTTAAGGGAATGAAAGTTTACCATGGCCCAATGACTCAGTATTTTCGGCCTGAGAGCGAGACTTAGCTTCTTCCAGCTCCTTTACCTCTTCTCCAGCCTGGTCCTCTCTTCTATCAGGGCGGCATTGTCCGCAGCAAGGTTTTCTTTCTCTTCTTCCAAAAGAGAACAATCTCGGAGCAGAGACTGCTTCTCTTGGTCAAAGGAAGACCTCAACTGCTCTTCCAGCACAGCCTTTTCTTCCGACAGGCAATCAAATCTGGATAAGCTTTTCTTTTCCTCACAAGAGCTTCATTTCCCGTAGGAGAGTTTGCTTTCTCCAGTCTCGGAGTTTTCAACCTCCTGCTTGAAAGATTCCGCTCCTCATGAAAAAGTGCCTTCTCAGCCTGAAGATTGTTCACATCGTTCCGGTGCATAGTGCGCACCTAATCCAGCATAATGCCTAGGTCAAAAAAGAACCGAATCACCTTAACCAAAGCCGGAAAGAAGAGACGGTTTTATACCTCTATCAACGTATTATCGGCTTCCTTGATCCGGCCTCTTAGAGAAAAGTTCTCTTCCCAGTTTCTGCAGCTGCAGCTCATACTCATCACGCTGACGCTCACATTCTCGCCGGGACAACTGCAGTTCTTTATTGATTGCCTCGGTTCTCTCCTTTGCCTTACGATCGATCTCATACTCGACCTGGTCAATGTAAGTGTCATGAGAGGAGCGGGTCAGCCTCAGCTCCTCTTCGGCATTGTTGGCTCGGCTTTCCTCATGGCGAAGCCTGGATTGGAGATTGCCAAAGTGAACCTCAGTACTTTGGGCCATGGACATCACCTAAAGTACAACGATACACAAAGTCAGGGAAGGAGCCACACTAAAACAAAAAGGGAACATAAAAGAGACACACATGTCAACCTGAAAGATTCCCCCCACATCATGTCAACACATCATTTACTGGGAGGGAATGCCGCATGATAGCATCTGCCCCCCCCCCCCCGTCTCCGATCCGCAGCCTCTTTTTAGTAGAAGTAAAAGTTGCCGGAGGAGCAAAGATCCCGTCTGGATGATTGGATCTCTAATTGCCTCCTTCCAGAGAGAAGAATACTTGGCAACATCACAGGATAATAAGGGGAGGGGGTGCCCGCAGTGGTAGAACCCACCCTTCCTTTTGGGAGGGTCCAGTGTAAGATTCTTGAACAGGAGGAGGAGGGGAGGAAGAGAGGAAGCTATGAAGTCCTCTCTCTGCTTACTCCAGCTCAGGATTCTCAGGCACCTCACGGTATTCCATTCCTCTATTCCTTACCGCATCCATGGCCCCAGCAACATCAATGGAGAATGATCCTGAGGCCTCAGGATCGCCAGAGGTTTGCCCTTCTCTCTCTGATATCCCTGGCTGAGGAGCCTTCGGCTTTGATGTGGTTTTCTTCTTTAGTCTTTGTTTGACAGGAACAGAGGCTGCACAGTAACAAACAAATGTGGTCACATTATCAAATAAATACAAAGCCGGAAGCGGAAGGACATAGCAAGAATCAAACCTGGTTCGGCCGAAGGACCAGCACAGAGGTCTGTAGCGCTAAGGTGTTTTCTTGAGCAGGATCTGAGGAAAAGTAACCTGTCAAATCAGGAAATTGCTCACAAATAGGAGTCGGAAGACCGGACTCCCGCCCCGGGCGAGAACCAAGGTCTAAACCCGAACCAGGGGTGAGGGGAAGGAAGACACGGCGCCGGACTTGGGGCTCACATGCCATGTACCTAACAATCCGGCAATGGCACGATCAGGCGACTCTAGTTTTTTCTTTTTCTTTGAATGACCAGCTTGGTCATCCTCGGATTCTTGTCTAGAGCGCTTTGCCGGAGCAGGAGCACTCTCCAAAGGTTGTTCGGCCGCAGCAGCAGCCGCATCAAGCGTACCGTAGTAGTTGACCTTTTCGTCCCCAATCTTGAAGGTGACGAGGTTCCAGCTATAAAAGGGGCCGACCTTTTCCCCCTTCTGGAAGAAATCTGCATGCAATATGTCAAAATAAAAAAAAAAACCGACAAGAATGGCGGAGTTTGTATTAAGGATAAAGGCACTTACTATGATATGTCTTCAGAGAAGACACGTTCCTTTGAGAAAAACGTCTCGACAGTCGGTGGTTTATTGTTTACTGCCCTCAGAATCTTCGAGATCGGCAATTCGGCCGGAGGAATTTGGGGGCTGATCAGCTGACCTCTTCCAACCTCAGCACAGTACGGGACACCCAAAATTCGGCCGGATGGAGGACAATTACGAACCACCGTGACCCCCAATCGTGAGATTTCTTGTAGTCGAAGAGGGAGTATCCAATCTTCGCGATAAGGGGCAGGCTAGCCGAATCAACCCTAACTGAGAAAATCGGACGAAATCAGTGCCTTCCGGCCGTTTTTGCTACCCTCGCAAAGAGAAACGAATGCGTGGAGATGCGAAAGAGCCTTTGGATGAAGGTGAGCAAGAGTGCAGCAGCGGCGAAGGAGGAAGCCCAGCACAAAGGGATGCGGGGGAATGGTCAGACCGGAGCGAAAAAAATCAGCAAAAACTACGTACCCGCTCCCAAAATCATCGTTAGGGTGAGAATCGGGGGATGGCAGGTAAATTTGCGTGCCAAGCGGGGCTTCGACACCCCTAAGACAATCGCAAGGGAGGAATAATTAAGAGAAGAGGAAAAGGGTTGGCGCCCAGAACGGAAGGGTCTTGTGAACTTCAGTTGCGAAGGGCGAAAACCGTCGGAAGAGCGAGAACCTTGAATCGCCTCGATGGCGGGAGGAAATTTAGAAGCAAGATTTTTCTGTTTTTGAGGAGGAGGACGACATTGTTGAGCTTAGCACAAAAGCAAAGTTAAGCAACAGAGAGAGAGCGAAGAACGCGATAACAGAGGTGACGAAAGAGGAGAAAGTCGGAGCGAATGAGCAGAGAAGGAAAGACGAGGAACTTAAAAACTCAAATTTGAGAGAAGTTTTCCCTCGCTCAAACAAATAATAATATATATGTGTTACAAACAAAAAACACCTTTTTGCAGAGGAAAAGGAAGGGCCACACGCTTCCTAAAGACGCCTCCGATAATTAGTCGAAAGAAGAACCTTACGTATTCTACACCAAAAAAGGCGGAAAAATTCAAAAGGCAATACACAACAGGATTGAGTCACGAGCTTCGCACATGGCCAATAAAAAGTTCCTTTTCCCCAAGTATGAAGAAAAAGAACTTGTGGGACTGGGATAAAGTAAAGACAGCACGGACAGACCAAGGAGCCTCAGCGTTGGCCGCAATTGCAAAAATAATTTTTCGCCAAAGCACAAGACAGAAGTTCTATTTTCTTCACCAAATTCAGAAAGATAGAACTTGTGGGACTGATGAGAAGGGAAGAAATGGTACCAAGTCAGAACAAGGGACGTAGAGCTTCCGCCACTCTAGCCGGATGAGAACAGAGATACGCAGAGCACCGCCGCATTAGCCGGATAGGGAAACACATAGGGCATCCGGCCGTCCTCGGCCGGATGAAAATAGGACGTAGACAAGGTAAAATGTAATACGGTCGACCGCCTGTGGTCGACCAAGGGGTATTAAAGAGGGGGTAAAACTGTACTTATGCATGTAAAATACAGGCTGGCACCATAAAAAGCCAGGCCCAAATACTATAAATAAGGGCATACCCCCATGAAATATGATACGCAGCATTTGATAATCAAACTCACACTCGATTCCAATATAAGCTCTCTTTCTCTCTCCTTACTCTCGTGAACTCTATGTTTAAAACCAGGTAAGGTAGGATAGAAGATCAGATCAAGTCATACTAGGATAGATGTACTATTACATTGGATCAAGTTGGATCGTATTAGGATAAGTATACTGTTTCACACACATCTTGATTAGAATACGGGGATTACTTATAGAAATAAAACTTCCATAACCAAACACACTTTACATCACAACCTCGGACTTAATGATCCGGGTAACACATTCACATCCATACATAACATAACATATTCACAAGATAACCTCGGACTCAATGGTCCGGGTATCTTAACAACATTTACACATACATAACAACCCTTAGACTCTCTGGTCTTGGGTAACATAACAACATCTAGACACATAGGTCTTGATAACATAACAACCTTTAGACACATAGGTCTATGTAACACAACAACTTTAGACTCATAGGTCTTGATAA
This sequence comes from Limonium bicolor, assembly GCA_023374045.1. Classification (NCBI taxonomy): domain Eukaryota; kingdom Viridiplantae; phylum Streptophyta; class Magnoliopsida; order Caryophyllales; family Plumbaginaceae; genus Limonium; species Limonium bicolor. The sequence goes on along the minus strand of CM041781.1, from coordinate 113,815,278 downwards.
CATACACTTTTGGACTCAAGGTCAAAATAATATTTATTACACATACCACACAACATGTCATAGCATGTACACCAATCAAATATCTTTGATATACACTGTGATCCCGCAGAACCCGGTCGCGATGGACACCTTCCATCCCCGTGCCTTTGGGATATCAAAACAACTTACCTTTAAAATTTCCTTGTGAGGTTAAGTAAGAGAACTTTAACTATGTAAAGTATCTATCGACGTTTTATAAATACCAATTCAAAATCCTTTTTGAAAACACACACAACTCCAAGTCCAACTTATGCTGTTTGCTTCTTTTCTTAGCGTGGTTAATTGTGACCACTTAAAGGGAGCTTCAAGAATCATTCAACCCTAATGTGATCAGCATCAGTGTCGAACTATCTTCCACCCCAATTTGTTTCGGCTTCCCTGATCGCATGCAAATCAAGTTCCACTTCCCACTTCATTTTCAGCATCAAATAAATCACTCATTTCCAATTTTCTATCTTTTAAATCATTCTAGTCATGATCATAACATCTCCAAGGGATAGAACTTCATCTATCAGTTATTTCCATTCACTTTAATGTTGTTACCTAGGGAATCTTTATTCTCACTAGGTCCTATTCGGTTTCATACCCTTTCATGAATCACTATATAATATATATAACAAATATATTTTATCAAAATACAACACACAGTTTCACATTATACACTGTCGGGGTTTTGTTCCCCGGGAGTTTTCTACTCCCCACACTTATTTATCACACATCACTTTTAACAATAAACACACTTATCACAAGGTATTCGCATCTTCTGTGCACAATTACCACAATAAACCCTGAATGAACACGTATGTTTACATAACACACACACCAATCATCAAAACAAATTATTTTGTGCTATGCACAACATAAATCACGTACACTTGTACGGTAATACACACTAAGTGGTTTTGCGCTCTACCACCCTTAAAAGGGATTACGCCCACGTAATCAATCACTAAACATTGGCTTAAATGTTCTGCCGTCGTGAAGTGTTTTAACTTCCACGCGATCTATTACACAATGATTCTGATTAGAGGATCTTAACCATATTGGCGGTTTAGTTCCTAAACCAAGAATTCTCATTGGAGTTTGTTTAAACTCTTAGTTGGTTTCGATTCTGGCCTATTAGGCTTCTAGGCGTTAATAATTAGCCATTCACTCATGTTCACCATGTACTTTCAACACTTGAATCACTGGCTCACTAGTTTCTTCTGCGAAACTCTAGGAACTGTAGAGCTTAATTGCCCCTTTTTGTATTCTTACTGTATTGTACATCCCCAATTGTCACCTTCATCTTGGTAACAATGTTTCTCAACCGACGCGTGGTATCTTTTACCGTTAGCGAATTTGGTGAGTTATAAACTTTCTATCCACTTCCATAACAATTTACTGTGTAATAGTTATGTATTCACAATGATTGACTTGTTTCCCTTCCGACTTACTGTCGGTTAAGATTGAGCTACTACCTAGTGTGTAGTGCTCTCTCAGCTATTTACAACATTTGGGGTATATTCCATACCGATATTGGCAGTTAGTGCTACTGTAGTCACTTATATTAATCATGTCTCCACATTTGGTTTTGTACAAGTACTCTTTTATTGGTGCGGCCTTGCATTTCCTATGCATCGGCCATTAAAAAATTATTCCTCTACAATTAACATGTTCCAATTCTAGCTATCCCACTCGATCATCATACTGCGCAAGTGCAATACCAAAACACTCAGTCATACAGAGTGCAGAGGCGTAAACTCTTGACAGTAAATCCCTTATGCGATTCATCATGGAATTCACACTGAGTTCCTCATCACATAGTACCTACCACTGGCTTATTGCCCAGTCTGTTTAACATCGCTCACCTTGCATCTCTACTAAGTTTAACTCATACTGGTCTTATCTGCTACATTATCGTTTAACAATACTTATACAACGGTCGCTTGCTGCTGCACCGTGCTCTTACATATTGTTAACAATAACTTACATGGTATTTACTGTCACATTAACTTCCACACATATACTTACATCACTTTATTATGGTCGCCATCCTTTGGACGACTGCTGTATGCTCCTGGAGCGTGTCTCACTCGAGTTACAAGCCGTGTTATTCAGCCGGTGCTTCACAAGCTACTAAACTAACTATTCTCTCGCAATATCAACATGGTCAATCCTTAACATATTTCTTGGGCTTGATACACAAACTACCGCTCCTGCGGTCTCACAATATCGAGAGGTATCCCACTCTTAATGCAGTGGTTCGTTTACCACTCTATCACTTATATAACATAAACTTCTGCAATCAATCTAATTTACATAACACATTTTATTTGTGGCCTATAAGCCTTATTTGCCTTGAGCTGCGCTCATTGTAGGCTGTCCACACACATGTACTTCTCTGTACAACATTACATGGTTTGAATGTTATATTGAGCTCCATGACAAGTCGTTGCATTCTGTTTCTTTCATTGGTTGCCCTTAGGATTGTCAGTCCGTCTCCTGACAACTTATGTCTAAACTGGGTGTTAGTTTCACCCTTGTGTTTCTGTCACGTTATTTCGTGCAACAATTGTTGATGCGACACCCTTTAAGGATTACTCCTGGGGTTACTAAGTTATGCCATTACATCTGGTTCGCACTTATTGGTATATTAGTTGCCACGCCGTTTGCGGTCTTAATTGGCTTATTATCTTCTTCTGTGGATCAACATTTCCTGATGTGTGTAGGTACTCATTCTGGGAGTTTCATCCCGTTCATCGCACATTAATGTGTCCACATTAGGTATCTGCCTTGCCATGCACAGCTGGGTCTCCGTTCCAGCGATCATGTTTACCCTGAGGATCCTTAAGTCATATACGATGTCTTTACATTCAGTTAGTGCACTTCGCACCTCCTGACTCTTAAACAATTCTTGAAAGGAATTCACTAATTCCTTTAGTCTCATTAACTTGACTAGGTTTCTTTACTTCAACCATTCATGGTAATGCGTCGCTCTTGTTTAACTCACACTGCTGACAGTAGTACGGAGTCGACTACTTCCCGTGTTTCGGACTCTACTCGTATACATATGTGAGGTACCCTACTGATACATTATTACCTACCCAACTAACCCATAAGTAGGTCTGTCAGGCCCACAAGCTCCTATCGGAGTGCGGTCATCCCACATTACAGTTGGTACACTTGTAGTGTCCGTTACACGCCTAGGTGGAGTATTCTGTTGTCAACTCCCTTATTTGTCCCTGACAATATTCATTCCATGCTTCCCGAACTTAATCGAGGGAAAGTTTATCCACTATTGTATCTTTATCAACTGCCCTTGGTTTTACTGGTTTGGTTTAGAAGAAGGTAGAAAGAAGTATTGGTTTGAAAGAAAATCTGGTTTTGAAAGAAAAGAGTTTGAAAGAAAATTTTCATGGTTTCACAACATCTTCTTACCCTAACCAAGTCTAGCTTCTCGCTGACTGGTGTACTTACAATTATAGAGGTTAGGCTGTTAAGCCCTTCCATGGTCATAATGATCACACTTAACTTCGTACTTTACCAAGCACTTTGTAGTTGTTAAAACTTCCCGAACAGCCCTGTTATAGCAGCACTTGCCAGGGTAAGTGCGCCATGTTAACTGGCTATCGGTTCAACACATACCGGTTGTGGTATTGTTTTTACCCGCACTGTCATCAGTGGCCTTGTTTGCCCTCACTTGATCTTACAGTCTTGATAATAATTCCTCCGGATGACTTCTTACTGTCTTTACATGATAATCACTAACTAGGGTGTTTCCCATTCTGGAAGACCCTATTTTTTGTATTGTTTCCTCTTCGTAGCCCGTTCCACGCATTGTCGTGGTTGCTGAGACTTGTCTCTTGTTTGGGCACTACGTTGTAGTTCCTTTGTCGGTTGGTATACGTTGGTGTATCATTTAACAACTGTAGTCCCGTAGACTCTCGTCTCGGGTTTTCATCAATCCACTTCTTGCCTGTTGCACGGTTGGTGCGTTGCAAGCTGGTGTTCTCGACTGCTCAGCATGTCGACCCAGGTTGCCGGAAATTATATTCTCTTATACAAAAATCCTTCATTCTTTGCTATGAAATGCAGTTAACACTGTTTAGATGGGAACCGTCTCCGGATTCCCAATTTTCGGGATCTACCGTATGACAGGTTCACACCGTACCTTTAGAGGGTTTTTATAACAGCCAGATCGGGTATTCCCGAGTAAGGGGGACTTCCATCTCTCTAGCGTTGTTTCCCAAGTTATATAACAGGGATTGTGGAGGGCGGGTTGGATATTGTAGGTTTCCAGTACACACTGGTAATACCTAACTAGCGTATCTGTCACGCTATCACTCAACCCTTAACCCAAAGTATTAAAATCCTAACTCGGTACTTCCTAAGCTCGGTAATTCAGTCATCAGAGCGATACTTCGCCCTGATACCACTTTTTTGTAACACCCCATCCAACAACAAACAATAACAACAATCTGCAGCGGAAATGTACTTCATCACATTACTTAACTCGTTGGTGTTACACGCCGTTAACCACCCACGTGGCTAACAAGGCTATTACATAAACATTGTACCGGTCTGATGGACTAGATTCCCGAGCGACTACACATTATTATCCCTTTCCATAACAACAACATACACATACCTTCCACTGTACCGAGTATTTACAAACTGATGCCGGATAACAACTTCGGTCTTACTACACCTACTGTATATATACAACTTACATGATTACCCTGTACAACGACTACCCCGTCCTACTCTCGACGGCTTCCTTGCTCCTTGTACCTGAAATAGGAAAAGAAGAGAAAAGGGTGGCCCCCAGGGGCTCAGCACCTTTGCTGGTATGGTAATCCCGCAGCCCGCGTGCTACCGGGCCACGCACAACTATTGTCATCTTAGCATGCGATTGATTTTATTTGAATCATGCATGTAAACTTAACCACAACACATAACATTTCGCCTCAATGGGCTCAACAAATGATAATACACCCTTACTTTTATGTCACTCATGGTATTCATTATCCCTAGAGTGTTCCTCCTCTAATGGAGCTACTTCCTTAATAGACGACACTTACCCATAAATCGGGTTATCCTTAAACGCCTCTTATCACAACCGGGATTCATTTCCATGATCCACAACTCATCCTATCCTACAACATATAACATTCCTCACATAATAAAACATAGCAACACTTTCACGTTTCGACGTGCACATGATAACATCGCAATAGAAATTGCATTACAACAACATCACATAACATAACGGGAACGGTCCTCTTAGGAACCGACCCAACATAGTTAATTCATTGGTGAGCCTAGAGATTGGTGTCACCCTCATGGTAAGCTCGTTATACAACAACAACAACACTCATTACCGTCCTAATAGTCTAACGACAGAACTTAAGTTAAGATGGTTCGGTTTGGAGGCCCGACCACAACACACACACATGTTTCCCCTAAACCGATCATAAGTCAGAATAGCTAAGCTTTGGAATAAGCTAATGGGAGATCATAACCCGTGAGGGAAACAACCATAACAGAGAGAAGGGTAAGGCTAAGAAGGATACCCACTCCCAAACAACACGCGACCGCCAACCGGATTCCTCACCACTGTTAGTACATACTTACTTTAGATATTAGTTAGAACCCACCTATGGATTCTATCACATCTACACACCATCAGTATTCAACTGGGTTAAACACACAAGGGAGATTCCCTACATTCACATACTCATATCACACAATTAACACACACATAGCCGTGTTAGAACGTCCCATAGTTCAGGTCGTTTGCTCCGAATACCGAACTCTCATGTGATCCTAGACTCCGTTAGCTAAGGTTAACACTTCCGAGTTACATGGTATCGGAGTTGAACACGCCACATAAGCGAATTACTGTAAACTCATTACATGTTTTATCTTACAACGTGGCAAACATACAGAAAAAACATTGGCATACAAGCCGGTGTAATCCGGTAGACACAGGTTGCAAGAAAACCATACCTGTCACCGGAGTCCACTTTACCACTTTCCACTTATGTTCCTCGAGCAATTCTCGAACAACTGATAACATTACATGTACTTTTATTAACATCGGTGTAGCATGATTATTTAATGTCTAATGATTATAACTTCTCCCCGTTAACTTAGTTACATAACTTTACATTTTAACTTGTTTTACTTTTACATTTTGATACAACTTTTCCCTCACCACATTGTCATTATAACTCACTTAACATGTCCTTAACAATCTTATAACATCATTACCTAGTAATCACCATTTTTTAGGCAACTTTTCCCACCTTAAAAAAAAGTTTTTGGTCCATACAGTGGACTGTTCGAACTTGTGTTCGGACTTCCCAACTTCGGACACAAGTCGAGACTCAAAACTGAATACAGACACCAATCCGAACTTGTGTCCGGACTTCGGAAGTTCGGACATGGGTCGAGGAAAATTGAATGAAGAAGCAGGTACGTCCGAACTTGTGTCCGGACTTCTCAAGGTCGGACACAAGTCGAGACTCTGAAAATTTTTACGCAACAGGCCCTGTCCGAACGTCCATGTCCGGACGGATGTTCGGACAAGGCAAAACACTCATTTTCTAAGCCTTTAAGCACTTAACCAATTTCACCAAACTTCTCCTAAAGCCTCATAATGTTTCCTAACATCATTTGGTACACTCACACCCTCATACAACATCCATAAAACTCATTTTCTATCTCCTTAATCACTTACTCATTTCATACCGAAATTCCTAACACTTATGATATTCTCCTTAGGTTTCTAAGTGTGTTTTCCATACCTATGATAACCACTATGCCAATTATGTTTCCTCATCACTAAACATCATCTCTCAAGCATCTTTTGCATTCTAAATCCTCTAGAACATTGCCAAAACCCTTTTTACATCTTTAAACACCATAATGCATGTTTCTTCCACTAGTTGAACACTTAACCATTCTCACCACTCCAAACTCACCAAAACTCTTTTTAAACACTTAGAACTTCTTATACATTATCTAAATTTTGACATGGGTTCTTCTAGCACATTTCCATACCCAGCACATAGCTTTCACCATTAGACATTCAGAACACCTAAAATCCACCAAAGTATTCTCACACACAACACACCTAGGTTTTCACCCTTTTACAACCAAAAACACTTAATCATTTAATGCACATTCCTTACACACAATCATATTGTTTTTCCTCCTTTAACTTCCAAGACACTCATCTTCACAAAGAATGTTCTTTACACACATCTAAATCCATCAAACACATTCTTATACACAAACTTCACACATTTAGCACTACATCACAATATAGTGCATAATTTAAATTGCATGGCACTTAGGCCCTTAATACATGGCTCTTAGGCCCTTAAGTTACGTAAACCTTAACCACTGAATTTCCACATAGTATATTGCCTTTAACCTGCAAATACACTCAACATCACACATGCCCCTTAATAGTTTCCTTGAGAGCATTTTCTAGGCCATTCACCTTTGGCTCCTTAGGTACTTTTATCAAGCAAATCAAGCTCATTTCCTAAGGCATTTAAACTACATTGAGATAGCTCGTTTACCTCTTTTTTCCCCACAAACTTCTTTTTCCTGTTTCCTTGAAAAACCGGTAGGGTGTTGGTTGTTTGTCAACTTCTAAACAATGTACAAATAATAGAAATGAGCATTCAAGCATTATGCTTCATCTCATTGTAAACCCTAGTTACATATATTGTCTTAACACATTAAGGTAGTTGTTTTACCTTGGAATTGGAAGAGAACTTGAATAAGTATCAAGAGAGGACTCCTCCTACCCTTGGAAGATTCAAATGAAGCTAAAACAAGCAAGGTAAAAACACCATGGTGAGGTGAATTTTCGGACAAACACAAAACATGAAGGAAACATCATTTTTCTTTGAGTTTCCTTACCTTGAAGCAAAGGAGAACAATAATATGTGGAAATGTGAGCTCGAGCTCCTTCAATGTTGAATCTCCAGGCACCAAAATTGAGTTCTTGAAGATTTGAAAAGGTAGAAATGTGGAGCTTGGTCTAACTAAGACAAATATGGTCTTAGAATTTGATTTGGAGCATGGAGTTGGATTTGGCAAGGAAATGAAGATGGAGAAGACAGGCTACTATAGCAACCGTAGAAGAGAGCATGAGGGAGGAAGAACCGTGTGAAATGAGAAGGAAGAAGAGAATGAGAAGGTAAGTTTGCTTTTGGAAGATATTTATGTTATAAAGTAACTTTCTTCCTTTACTTACTTTTCTTTCCTTTCCTTAATTGATTTATTTTACATGTTGGTGACTCACCATAGCAAAACCGCCCTCATTAGTAGTCTAGGGGTATGATAGTCTTTTGACCAATTTAATTACTTATAACAAACATATTTACAAACTAGCTTATTTTAGTTACTATTCACTAAAACAAGGCACATAGATGTGAAATTTTTGATTTCCCATTGATATAGACTTCCAAATGTGATACTATATAGTACACATGTTAATTAAAGAGTAATGATGGACATTTAGCCATTCAAAACTCATTTACAAGACAATTTTTCAAAACGTGCTTTAAGACTCCTTAAAGCACATTTTGTGTTTTTAACTTGTTTTCAAGCTTGATTTTATTTGGTAATTGATTTAATATGTTCATTAACATATTTTAAGGTATAGTATGACCATTAGGTCTTATACAAATTTATCCCAAGCTTAGAGCACATTTTTGCTCTTATTGACTTTAAGGTATATTCTTTGTGTTTTGTTTGGTTTAATTGTCTACCAAAGTTTCCTAAGGACTTAATTAGCCTTATTAAATCATAATTGAATATTATTAGTCTTGGTAGGCTCTTTGGGTCCTAACCAAGTTCACTCCTAGCTTAGAGCATGTTTTTGCTCAAACTGTATCTTAGTGCTTTATTTCATTTTACTATGGTTTAAATTGTTTCACTGATGTTTCTAAGGCACTTTTTAGCCTTTACATACCATAGTTTAAATTTTTCAACATATCAAGGTTTTGGGGTATTTCAATGCCACCCGTTGATGATCAATCATACTTGGGTGTTAATGAGTTAGACGAACAGTATTAGCTGTCATTCATCAGTTTGTTCGGCTCGACTATGCCCCACTCTGTGGGGTAGTCCTCTGAGCTTTCCTCCGTGGGATTCGTATATCCTTAACCCTTGTAGGTTATCTTAAGTTTATTTCTTTTATCTTTGTTTTTCTGGGCTTCCCAACATCCTCATTGTAGAATGTTTGTTATTGGTATTCTTAGTGATTAAACTGGGAGTTTTATCCATCCCTGTTGGAAGTCGTTCTGTCGACTGCCTTTATTGTATCTCTTGATACATTCCATGTATGTTGTTACTTACGTAGTGTTTTTGCTCGAATTATTGAGCGATCCCTTAGGTCCTCTTTGAGATCCGGGTTTGTGTTTCTTACCGCACTGTTGGTTGTTGTTTGTATAGTTATACCGTGCTAATTTATATGGTTTAATATTTTGTCCAATTCAACTCCCTACTGTACTGTGTGTCACCTAATCTCATCATGGTCAGGACGCCGTCGGGCCTTTCCAAGGTCTTATTCTTCCGTTCGTAGGACTTACAATCCGGTATTAATATGTGTTTGCAACTGTAGAGTTTTTTCTATCTTGCCATGATGGCTCTTGTGTAGTTTAAACCGTGGTAGCACTTGCTATGGCAGTGCGCCATGCAGGATGGGCTATGGTGTAAGGTACATTGGAAGTGATACTTCCTTCTAATTACCATGGAATTAGTAGTCCTCGGGACTCCTTCGATAATCTCTTATTTTGGTAACTACCATCCGTCAGTTTCCTTGTTGTTTGAACAGTACTGTCATTTATTAGGGCGTTCCTCTTTCTGAGGGAACCCCTTAATATTTCCTTATGTCTTAATCCTCGCTCCTGTCTCCACACATTTTGTTGTGGTTATTAAGTAATAATTCTCCTTTAGGCACTACATCGTAGTCCTATTTTGGTATACAATTGTATGAGTCTCTACCGTCATCCGCATTATGTCGGTCAGTCTTGGGTAACCTTCCTCATTGTATGGGGTTTGGATTCCCGGTTATTCTTAACTGGGCTTTTCAGTAATCTCAATCCTCATGTTTTGTATTATCCCACGTTATGCTCACTCGGACCGCTGTCCGGTGCTCATGTCGCTTATCTTTTCTTATCCATTGCACTCGTAGTGCTTTTCTTATTGTAACACCCCGGATTTTCTAACGTTTTATTAAGTTAATTATTTAGCAATATAGGTTGGGTATTAATACGCAGCAGAAATAAACCCTAATCCGAGGTATTATCCACACTCGCAGCTAACGAGTGCTAAGGCTTTAACTAATACTCAAATAATCTAAACCATCATTATTGGTAAAAGAAGTCCGATAAAGTCATAATAGTCTGTAACAAAAGAGTCCAAAATTAACTCAAAGTTTAGACAAAATTATTCATAAGTACTTAGTCTAGCGATGTCGTCGTCCCATCCCTTAAACTCTATGAGGACCTGTGGCAGAAATCCCAACAAACAAACAAAGAGCCACGATAAAGTCAGAAAAACTGAGTAAGCTACCATTTCACTACGTAAAAATCATTTTCTCTTTGAAAACAATTTAACAGTATAGCAATGCATCAACATACCAATCATCTTGACCATGTTATCACATAACCATAAAGTAAACTTTGAAGAAGAGATAATTCACATATGCTTCATTAATAACTCAATAATACATATCCAGATTAATTAAATTATCTTCCTTGTCCCAACGCGCAGCCAGGACAAAACAACTCTTACTCGTGGGTACAACACGCAGCTGTAACCCGGACCCCAACACGCAGCCGGGAATCCAACCTCGCCACTAAATCCTTAAGTGTGCACACCCCCAATAGTACAAAAGACTAATGAGTAGATCTAGGGCTAACTGTGTCCTAATGCGGCCCACAGTATCTCAAACTTATGCGTCCTAATGCGGCCCGCATCTATCATCTTATCTATGTGTCCTAATACGGCCCACATGCACCATGGTTAACCTTTCTTATAATTCCCTTTATTCATTATTATCATTCACTTCATAAACTCATTAAAATCCACCAGAATTCAATCATGCCACATTAATCATTACAATTTCACATAATCATATCATTAATATATTCTCATCTCTTTCCTTTAAAATAATATCCAATTAATCATCACATAATAAACTGCACACACAAATATTTCGAGTAATCATGTTCCCAAAAATAATAATCACTCACAGATAAAAAATCACAACCATTAGAAAAAGATTTATTTTACACAGTTAATACAAGTTTAGTGAACCCGGTAACTTACCTGGAATCTAGAAACGATTCGCACAACCGAACATAACCTCAATTACTGCTCCTCGCTCCCAAATCCGGAGTCTAAATAAAATAACGGGTATTCGTTAGATACCCGAACACTCTAAATCAAACTTTAGATAAATTATTAATAAAACATAATTATATAAATTATAAATATATAAAAAATAGCATATTAAGGTACTACTAATAACAGTTATAATATTTACATAAATAGTGAGTAGTAAAATAGTGCTGAAAAGAAAATAAAAATACATAAAATAAATAAAACCGGTTTGATGACATCATCGCTGACTTCAGCGGATGATGTCATCGCTGACATCATCAAACCAATTCTGAAATGGTGCAGTGCGTGAGTTTGTATAGTAGATCATTTTGTGGTTTTTGGCTCTGTGCGTGTGAATTGACTGAGGATTAGTTTTTTTTTTGTTTTTTGTTTTTTTTTGTTGAGGGTTGTCTGTATGCATGTCTGAGTGAGTGAGTGAGGAGAGTTTTTTTTTTCCTTTGGTTCTCATAGAGAGGGAGAGAGGCTTCTCCTATTATTTTTTTTCGTATGCATAATAGTAGCTAATAGAGAGGGGAGGGGTGACAGTATGTGACTGCAGATTTTTTTTTTCCTGTTGCTTCCTGTATCAATCGAGTCAGTGCAGCAAAGAGGGAATGGAAAGAACAGATATAGATAGAACACTGAACATACAGAAAATCAACCTTTTGTTTATGAGTACGGTCGAGAGCAAGATGGGAGCACAAACAAATTTTCTCTTTCAGTCCAGCCAGCCGAGGAGGTGAGAGAGTTGGCATATACAGAGAGGGAATTGTTGGGCGGACAAAAAGGAGTAGTGTGTCAGGGATTAAAAGAGGTAGAGATGAAACTGAAGGAATACGGAATGTGAACTTGTTATAATAAATCAAATTAGTGGCATAAATTATTGGAAACCAAAGGCTAGGAAAAGTGGAAGGTTGCACGTTGTTTAATAAATAAAATAGGAAATACTGAAAGTTAGAATTATTCTTTACATAGTACGAAGAACACCAAAGAATATAACTGATCAATTAAACTGACTCATTTAATATAGTAAAATCAATGGTATCGTTTAAATCATAACATTATTATCGTAACTTCGTTTTTAATAAATAAATTTACCAAATTAACCAGAAAATTATGATTATATATTTTTTTACGACATTAAAAATCACAACTAATTTATACTTTAAAAACGGGTTAATTTAATTAAAACGAATTATCTTCATTAAATACTATATAATATGCTCATAAATAATATATACTCGTAACTACATAATATACTTGCAATCTATAATATATTTGTTACTTTATAATATACGTGTAAATAGTAAAACGTACTTATAAACCATGTAATATACTTGCAATTCATGTCATATATCTGTAAACTTTATAATATTCGCTTTCTAAAATTTTAGGGGTATTTCATCATTCCCCCCTTAAATAAAGCTTCGTCCTCGAAGCTCGAACTCACACTACTAACCACTGTCTTAATAATCAACTAATCGCTTGTAGCTAACTTATGCTAAGGTGTTCAACATATCACTAACCACAATAATTTAATAACCATAATGATTCTGGGTATTGCAGTCTACCCCCTTAAAAGAATATTACGTCCTCGTAATTAACTAGACATTTAACTCATACCTGACTTAAAGAGATGAGGGTACTTCTTGTCATCTCTTCCTTGGTCTCCCATGTAGCTTCCTCTACACCATGGTTTGACCAAAGCACCTTGACCATCTCCGTGGTCTTGGATCGAGTCTCCCGAGTCTTGGTATCCAAAATCTTGACGGGATACTCTTCATAAGTTAGGTCCGGGTCCATCTCCACCACTTCTGGTTGAAGAACATGGGACGGGTCCGGCACGTACTTCTTTAGTTGTGAAACGTGGAACACATTGTGGACCTTCTCTAGCTCCAAGGCAACGCCAACCTGTACGCCAGATCACCAACCTTGTCCAAGATCTCATACGGACCAATAAACTTCGGGCTAAGCTTCCCTTTCCTTCCAAACCTCATAACTCCCTTCGTAGGAGATACCTTCAGGAACACTTTCTCTCCTACCTCAAACGTCAAGGCCTCCTCTTCAAATCAGCATAGGACTTTTGCCTATCTTGAGCTGCTTTCATCCTTTGTTGGATCATCCTGACTTGGTTCATCGTTTCCTCGATCAGCTGAGGACCAAGAACAATGGTCTCACTAATATCATTCCAACACAGAGGGGTTCTGCATTTCCTGCCATAGAGAGCCTCAAATGGAGCCATCTTAATGCTGGAGTGATAACTGTTATTGTAAGAGAACTCAATGAGATGCAACTTATCAACCCAAGAGCCCTGGAAATCCATGACACAAGCTCGTAACATGTCCTCCAAAGTTTGGATAGTCCTCTCGGTTTGCCCGTCTGTGCTGGATGGTACGCAGTGCTCAAATTCAGCTTTGATCCCATGGCCTTCTGAAATTGCTGCCAAAACCGGGACAAGAATCTGGAGTCTCTGTCTGAGACTATGGTACGAGGAACACCGTGGTATCTCACAACATTCTTAATATAAGCATCCACTAACTACTCCATAGACCAAGTATCCTTCATAGCAATAAATGAGCAGCTTTGGTAAGCCTATCCACAACGACCCATATCTGGTTCATCCCACCTTTAGTCTGAGGGAGACCTACAATAAAATCCATAGAGATAGAGTCCCACTTCCACCCTGGAATCTCCAATGGCTGAACTAAACCTCCCATTCTCTTGTGCTCAAACTTTACCTTTTGGCATGTGAGACACTTAGCCACAAACTCAGCTACCTCTTTCTTCATTTTAGGCCACCAAAAGTGCTTCTTAAGGTCCTTGTACAACTTATCTCCTCCCGGATGGATGGAATACGGAGTGTTATGGGCTTCCTTCATTAGCTTCTCCTTCAGGTCACCACACTTGTGAGGCACGCACAACCTCCCCTTGAATCTAAGACCACCATCATCATGGATCATGAAATCCCGTGCCTGACCCTCACGCATCTTTCCTTTAATTCGATCTAGTTTCACATCTCCATCCTGATTCTTAATGATCTCAGCCTGAATATCTGACGTGGCCACAATACTATACATCTGAATTTCAGCTTCGACTCCCCCAGGCTCCATCATCTCTAAGCCCATGTCTCGAATCTCACGGGCTAATTCATCTGGAAGGATTCGGATAGCATTCACTGAGTGACTCTCTTCCTACTTAGAGCATCAGCAACCACATTCGCCTTTCCCTCATGGTACTGAATCTCCAAATCATAATCTTTTATCAGCTCCAACCATCTTCTTTGCCTCATATTAAGCTCCTTCTGAGTGAAGAGGTACTTCAAACTCTTGTGGTCAGTGTAGATTCTGCAAGTAACTTCATACAAGTAATGCCTCCAAATTTTCAAGGCAAACACCACCGCTGCCAGCTCTAGGTCATGCGTGGGGTATCTTGTCTCGTACTCCTTCAACTGCCTCGAGGCGTAAGCTATCACCTTTCCATGTTGCATTAGTACACAACCGAGCCCAAATTTTGAAGCATCGCTGTAAACATCAAACCCTTCTGTACCGGACGGCAGAGTCAAAACTGGTGCAGTAGTCAGCCTTTCCTTCAGGGTCTGGAACGCCTTTTCGCATTCATCACTCCACTGAAATTTAATCACCTTCTTCATCAAGTTAGTGAGAGGCCTGGCAATCTTGAGAAGTCCTTCACAACCTCCTATAATATCCTGCCAACCCAAGGAAGCTTCGAATCTCAGTCACATTGGTCGGTCTGGGCCAGTCCTTCACAGCTTGCACCTTCGCAGGGTCTACAGAAATTCCTTCACTGGTCACCACATGGCCTAAGAAAGAAACTTTGTCCAACCAAAACTCGCATTTGGACAATTTTGCATACAATTATCCCTTAAGATCTGTAAAATCTTCCTCAAATGTTCTTCATGCTCCTCAACGGTCTTAGAGTATACCAGGATGTCATCAATGAAGACCACAACAAACTGATCCAAGTATGGACCAATATCCTATTCATCAAATCCATAAAACAGTAGTAGCATTAGTTAACCCGAAAGGCATTACAGTAAATTCGAAGTGCCCATACCGAGTTCTAAAGCAGTCTTTGGATGTCTTTCTCCGTGATCCTCATCTGGTGATACCCCGATCTCAGGTCAATCTTTGAGAAACTCCAGCTCCCCGTAACTGGTCAAACAAGTCATCTATCCTCGGGAGTGGATACTTATTCTTCACAGTCACTCGGTTCAGCTCTCGGTAATCAATACAGAGCCTCAAGCTTCCATCCTTCTTCTTCACGAAAAGGACTGGTGCTCCCCAAGGTGATACGCTCACGGATATACCCCTTGTCTAAAAGTTCCTCCAATTGAGCTTTCAACTCTTCATCTCCGCGGCGCCATCCTGTAGGGTGCTTTAGAGATTGGTCCAGTACCAGGTACTAGATCATGCTGAATTCAACTTCCCTGTTCGGTGGCATGCCAGGAATTTCGTCAGGAAACACATCAGGATACTCGTTTACCACTTGAATTTCAGAAATTGGAACCTCTTCCTTGCTCTTATCTTGAACATGCAAGATAAGCCGTGTGCCCTTCCGGATTTGAGACAAGATGACATGGCAGAGACTACCTTAATCCCAACTTTCTTCTCAACACTGCTATATGATACCCTTTGACCCTTAGGACCCTTCAGAACCACTTTCTGCTCATAGCACTTAATGTCACCTCTATATCTTTGTAGCCAATCCATCCCCAAAATAATATCAAACTCCATGAGGTCAAACTGAATCAAATCAGCCTCAAACTCAACTCCCTTAATAGTAAGTTTCATATTCTCAAGCAACTTAGAGCAATGGATCACTCTCCCGGACGGAATAGAAACAGTCACAGAAATTGCAGTGCTAGCTACTAAATTCAGCTTCTTGAGAAAAGAAGTAGCCACAAAAGAGTACGATGCTCCGGTATCAAATAGAACATGCAGGAGTATTATGATTAGAAAAGTACCAGTGATCACGTTGCCTAAAGCTTCAGCCTCAGCTCGGCTCATCACATTCAGGCGCCCTGGCTTCACATAGTTGTTGTTGGCTCCTCCTCCTGATCCACTACCTCCAATGGTCTGGTCATTCTTCTGATTGGTCCCTCCATGTTGCTTTGACTACCTCCAGAATTATAACCTCCATTCCCCTTCTGCTGGGCACCTCCCTTAGTATTCTTGTAGCACTGGAAAGCCCTGTGGCCTAGCTTGCCACAGTCAAAGCACTTCCACACGTTCCCTCTGCAATCAGTTCTTGGGTGGCTAGCCTTGTTACACTTCTTGCAAATGGGATTTCCTCCCTGATTCTGACCCTGGTTCTGGTTGAAGTTCTTGCCCCCTTGGTATCCACCAGAATTCTGATAATTGTTGGGCTTGAATTTCTTGTCACCTCCCTGATTCATAGTCTTCCAACACTTGAGGGCTCACCCTTCCTCTTGTTCCGCTCATTCACCTCCTTCTGGGTAATGGCCACCTTGTGCATCTTGGCAGCCTTCACATATGCATCATGGAGAGTGGTGACGTCGACAGCTTGCATCACCATCTGGAGGTTCCAATTCAGACCTCCAATGAACTTCTCCACTTTAGCTTCCTCATCTGGACAAGGTTCTGAGCAAATCTGGAGAGCTCCACGAACTTGGAGTAGTACTCTGGCACGGTCATCGACAGCTGCTTCAAATTAAGGAACTCCTTCTTCTTCTCACTCTTAACATGGGCAGGATAAAAGCGCCTCTGCAGAGCATTCTTCAGGGCCTCCCAGTTGAAGTTAGGAGTGGCAAGTAAGGCATCTTTCTCGGTGGTCCACCATCTGGCTGCTTCACTCTTCAAGTAAAATACAGCACAAGTCACCCTTCGATCAGCTGGGCAATGCACTGTGTCCAAAACTCGCTCCATCTCATCAAGCCATTCCTCCAAGATCACTGGGTCTTCTTCACCTTTGTAGTGGCTAGGATTCAGATTAGCCACCTGCTTTGCATAGCTCATCTCAAGGCGTTGTGCTTC
Source organism: Limonium bicolor (assembly GCA_023374045.1). Lineage (NCBI taxonomy): Eukaryota > Viridiplantae > Streptophyta > Magnoliopsida > Caryophyllales > Plumbaginaceae > Limonium > Limonium bicolor. Next base: position 113,797,831 of record CM041781.1, on the reverse strand, counting down.
ATTCTGCGCCTGGGCTTGAGCTTGAGCCGAGCTTGCACTTGGGCCTGAGTCTGGGCCTGAACCAGATTCCCCAAAGTCATCATCATCTGACGCATCTCGGCAATCTGTTGCTCGGGAGTTTGGTTCGCGCCCATTCTGATTTGTCTAGCTCTCCTCCTGGTGTAGTAAAGGTGAGGGGCTACTCGATAAGGTTTCGAATTACTAGAACCCGCACCTGAGTTCCCAACCATAGGACTATAATTTATTCAGATAAAATTCCTATAATTACCATGGCAATATAACTCACCAAGGAGTTCTAATCATCTATCATTCATCGTAAATTCTTCAACATAAGAAGTTCTATAAATCACAAAATTCATAACAACTCACTTGAGCACAATGGGCTCTCTACACATTCATCAATGAACTTATACTCATATCATAATCATCACTTATTCCTTCGAGGCAACATATATCTCATTCAATACTTCAATACCTCAAGCATAAAAGATTCAATCACAACACATACAATATATATATAAAAACATAAAACACAAAGAAAACATCAAATAGTAATTCCCCCCATAAGACGGCTTGTCCAATTTTTAAACCTAAGACCAATATTCCATTTTTAATCTTCCTTAACCTATTTTCTAGTCGGTTTTGCTCTGATACCACTTTGTAACACCCCGGATTTTCTAACGTTTTATTAAGTTAATTATTTAGCAATATAGGTTGGGTATTAATACGCAGCAGAAATAAACCCTAAATCCGAGGTATTATCCACACTCGCAGCTAACGAGTGCTAAGGCTTTAACTAATACTCAAATAATCTAAACCATCATTATTGGTAAAAGAAGTCCGATAAAGTCATAATAATCTGTAACAAAAGAGTCCAAAATTAACTCAAAGTTTAGACAAAATTATTCATAAGTACTTAGTCTAGCGATGTCGTCGTCCCATCCCTTAAACTCTATGAGGACCTGTGGCAGAAAACCAAACAACAAACAAAGAGCCACGATAAAGTCAGAAAAACTGAGTAAGCTACCACTTCACTACGTAAAAATCATTTTCTCTTTGAAAACAATTTAACAGTATAGCAATGCATCAACATACCAATCATCTTGACCATGTTATCACATAACCATAAAGTAAACTTTGTAGAAAGAGATAATTCACATATGCTTCATTAATAACTCAATAATATATCCAGATTAATTAAATTATCTTCCTTGTCCCAACGCGCAGCCAGGACAAAACAACATCTCTTACTCGTGGGTACAACACGCAGCTGTAACCCGGACCCCAACACGCAGCCGGGAATCCAACTTCGCCACTAAATCCTTAAGTGTGCACACCCCCAATAGTTCAAAAGACTAATGAGTAGATCTAGGGCTAACTGTGTCCTAATGCGGCCCACAGTATCTCAAACTTATGCGTCCTAATGCGGCCCGCATCTATCATCTTATCCATGTGTCCTAATACGGCCCACATGCACCATGGTTAACCTTTCTTATAATTCCCTTTATTCATTATTATTATTCACTTCATAAACTCATTAAAATCCACCAGAATTCAATCATGCCACATTAATCATATCATTAATATATTCTCATCTCTTTCCTCTAAAATAATATCCAATTAATCATCACATAATAAACTGCGCACACAAATATTTCGAGTAATCATGTTCCCAAAAATAATAATCACCCACAGATAAAAAATCACAACCATTAGAAAAAGATTTATTTTACACAATTAATACAAGTTTAGTGAACCCGGTAACTTACCTGGAATCTAGAAACGATTCGCACAACCGAACATAACCTCAATTACTGCTCCTCGCTCCCAAATCCGGAGTCTAAATAAAATAACGGGTATTCGTTAGATACCCAAACACTCTAAATCAAACTTTAGATAAATTATTAATAAAACATAATTATATAAATTATAAACATATATAAAAAATAGCATATTAAGGTACTACTAATAACAGTTATAATATTTACATAAATAGTGAGTAGTAAAATAGTGCTGAAAAGAAAATAAAAATACATAAAATAAAGAAAACCGGTTTGATGACATCATCGCTGACTTTAGCGGATGATGTCATCGCTGACATCATCAAACCAATTCTGAAATGGTGCAGTGCGTGAGTTTGTATAGTAGATCATTTTGTGGTTTTTGGCTCTGTGCGTGTGAATTGACTGAGGATTAGTTTTTTTTTGTTTTTTGTTTTTTTTTTGTGAGGGTTGTCTGTACGCATGTCTGAGTGAGTGAGAGAGGAGAGTTTTTTTTTTCCTTTGGTTCTCGCAGAGAGGGAGAGAGGCTTCTCCTATTATTTTTTTTCGTATGCATAATAGTAGCTAATAGAGAGGGGAGGGGTGACAGTATGTGACTGCAGATTTTTTTTTTCCTGTTGCTTCCTGTATCAATCGAGTCAGTGCAGCAAAGAGGGAATGGAAAGAACAGATATAGATAGAACACTGAACATACAGAAAATCAACCTTTTGTTTATGAGTACGGTCGAGAGCAAGATGGGAGCACAGGCAAATTTTCTCTTTCTGTCCAGCCAGCCGAGGAGGTGAGAGAGTTGGCATATACAGAGAGGGAATTGTTGGGCGGACAAAAAGGAGTAGTGTGTCAGGGATTAAAAGAGGTTGAAATGAAACTGAAGGAATACGGAATGTGAACTTGTTATAATAAATCAAATTAGTGGGATAAATTATTGGAAACCAAAGGCTAGGAAAAGTGGAAGGTTGCACGTTGTTTAATAAATAAAATAGGAAATACTGAAAGTTAGAATTATTCTTTACATAGTACGAAGAACACCAAAGAATATAACTGATCAATTAAACTGACTCATTTAATATAGTAAAATCAATGGTATCGTTTAAATCATAACATTATTATCGTAACTTCGTTTTTAATAAATAAATTTACCAAATTAACCAGAAAATTACGATTATATTTTTTTTACGACATTAAAAATCACAACTAATTTATACTTTAAAAACGGGTTAATTTAATTAAAACGAATTATCTTCATTAAATACTATATAATATGCTCATAAATAATATATACTCGTAACCTACATAATATACTTGCAATCTATAATATATTTGTAACTTTATAATATACGTGTAAATAATAAAACGTACTTATAAACCATGTAATATACTTGCAATTTATGTCATATATCTGTAAACTTTATAATATTTGCTTTCTAAAATTTTAGGGGTATTTCACTTATCATCAGTGTTGCGGTGTAACTCGACTGCGTAGCATGTCGACCCATGTTGCCGGTAATTACCATTCCCTTATTGTTAGAATTCCATAGGTAGCGCCTGTTTCTCTGCTGCGCTCCATTAAAAACCTCCAAGTTCTCCGTAACTGTTGTACAACAAGTTGTTTCTCGTATTGCTTACTGTTAGCTAACTGCCAGATCGGGTTTCCCCGAGTAAGAGAAGGCTTTCTTCTCTCTAGCGTTTGTTCCACATGTTCAGGGTTAGGGATGTGGAGGGCGTGTCTCGGTACTATAAATATCCGGTAGACACCGGGAAGTCCTGACTAGCGCACCTCTCACTCTATCTCTCAACCCTTAACCCATAACTCAATCTCAACCTCAATATCCTCCTAAGTACGGTATTTCTTGTCTTCAGAGCGTAACTACGCTCTGATACCACTTTTGTAACACCCCAACTCAATCCAAATGTGGTCTCGCAACTTAACAACATATATATATACATGTCACAGCGGAATTCTTTACACTCCAGGACCTTGCCACGGTCTGACTACAGAATATACCGAACATTAGTACATAACAACCTTAACCAAATACATATTCTTGTTACAATCCTCTCACATCCTATACATCTTACTAACTCAATTGCCATACGAGTGTACATGCACAACTCGTAGGCCACACTTAATCCTTAGCACTTGTATCCTCTTCTTACTCTCGCGACGGCCGCCTCCTGATGTACACCTGTGTAGTAAAAACAGCCCCCAAAGGGGGTCAGCACGAATGCTGGTACGATCCTCTCATGGCCCCCAAGCTAACGTGGCTACGACGACTAATTGTCGATAGCATGGAGGTTGATTAGATGCACAACATAATAGTGAGTGCAGTAAACAACAAACCAACAATGAACAATCAAAGTTCACACACAATGAACGACTTAAATACGTTCCCTTAATTAGAGAGTTAATCATTTAACTCCTTAAGTTATGTTTCCTCTTAATCTTAGTCCATCCTTATCTCACCTCAATCTTAATCTTATCTTAATCTTAGAAACAACCACCCTTTAATAAGGAGTGGATGTAGCTTATCTTAGTCTTATAATACAAACCATCCTTTAAAGAGGAATGGTTGCAACTTATCTTAACCTTACCTTATGTATGCCAACCGTTCTCTCATTGGGAACGGGTTAGCCCTTAGTTCGTTGTTTATTTTTGTAGGGCTTGGTTAACCCTAGCCAGCAGCAGGACACTTACCGGCGATAAACAACATTCTTAAATGGTTGGGGATGTAGGCTTGATCCCCCCACGCCATCTTAAAGCCACCTACCTTGGACTGGATGTCCAATGTAGCCGAGCCGGCCAACCGACCCAAGGCTACTAGTCCGAGGACTAGTCCTTAATCGGAAGTCGAATCTGCTATAGATACCGACCCCCTTTTTCCTTAGCATGCATGACCGGAGATCGGTCCCGGGTTTCCTCACTCAAGTTCCAGTTAGTAGTAGTCTCAAGACCATGTTTGTTGGTTAACCTCTTTCGGTTTATATCGTCCATATTAGGGAGCGTTCCTTAGTCTCACTCATTTCCTTACTAAACATTGGTTAGTAAGTTCTCACGGTATGTTGTGTTAGTTTTCAAACATCACACAACAATACAATAAATATAATATACCGGTTGCATGCTTTATCTTGTTTAGTGAACACACAAAAACAAATAGCACACAAGCCGAGGGACACCTCGTTAGCAAGCAGGTCACAAGAAGAATTGTACCGTTCACCGTTGGTCGTTCGGTTGCTTACTCTCTTTCGGAGTCCAAATTCCCAAGTCCTAAAACATTCATTCACTTTTAGGTTATTAATCACTTAACTTAATTCAACTCATTTAACTTGCTTAACCCATAATGATTCCCACCTAACACCTCTTAAGTTTTACAACTTAACCTTAAACTTCTAAGTTTATACTTATCTTAATCTCTTAGGTCTTTACACCTCTAATCATCAATGCCCTATTAATGGGGCACGATTAATACCACTAAACTTCCTTAGGGTTTCTTTCTTTTTTTTTTTAGGGTCGACCGACCTTACCCAAGGTCGGTCCATTCCAGAACTCATTACCGTTTGAAAATTTCACCCCGACCGACCTTGCAAGTCCGGTCCCCAAGGTCGGTCCATTCCCGAGAGCTTCCCTGTGGGATATTTAAGCCCGACCGAACTTGCCAAGTTCGGTCCCATGTTCGGTCGATTCCAGAGACTAAATCATACACAAAATACAAGCCCGACCGAACTTGTAAGTCCGGTCCCCAAGTTCGGTCGGTTCCAGAAACCCCTTCCGGTAGTGTAAACTGAGCTCGACCGACCTTGCAGGTCCGGTCCCAAGGTCGGTTGGCTCCAGAACCTTGTTTCTAAATTCCCATTTGACTCCAAACTTCTCTACAAGTTCCCCCATGTGTCCTAATACCCTTTAGGCACTTAAACTCACCTTAGAACTTCCACCAAACTCTCCAAAACAACTTCCAAAGATCTTCTCAAACATTTACTTAATTCTTACAAACACTCCTAACACTTGTCATATGATCCCTTACATTTCCAACTTGTAACCTTACCAAAACTTCAACCAACCCAAGTGTCCCCTCCTTAACAGTTTGAGCACTTCATAAACATCATCTTCCATCTTCAATTCATTTACCAAGACTTTCTCAAGTCACCTTGCATATCCATGCACAAATTCCTCTCCTTTCCTTTGGTTACTCATCACTCTTAAACTCTTGAGCTTACCCATACATTTCTTTTCATCACCTTATCACCTTGACCTTGTTCTTTATTTACCTTAACCATGCAACACCCTCCTTAGACTTTTCCCACTTCTTTTATGCAGCTTACTCACTATTCTCATGATCATACCCTCCTATACGTTTCTAGCCAATCTACAACCTTCTCCTTCAATCTTCACTCCCATCACCTAAGTCCACTCATTACCATCAAAACTAAAACCTTATTGTTCCACTACTAGCATCATCACTACTTAGACAAGCTTCCCAAGACTTTCATTGATATATTCCCAAGTTCATACCTAAATCACCTAAGCATTATACACCTTCTCCCTAAAACTTATGCACAAGTCTTACATTCCTCATATCATGATTTTGGTGTGTTTAATACACTCACCAATCCTCTAATTCCTCCTAGACATCTCTAGGTCATTCTAAACCTCAAGAACTCCTTAGTTAACTTATTTCCACCCAATTTTCTTTTCATGCTCCCTAGTAAACCCTAGGGCATATTAACTCACCACTACCACTTAAACACTTTGTTTTCTACTCAAATTTCGCCATAGCTTCTCTAGCATCTTATCATGCCCAAATGCATTGTTTTCCCCATTCATCCATCTCACACCCATCAAGTTCTTTCCCATCATATCTTCTCACCCAAACCAACTCAATCACATCAAACTCATCATATTGCAACAATCTTAAATTGCATAGCACTAAGGCTCTTAATTGACATGGCTCTTAGGCCCTTAAATAACTTAAACTTAAACACTGAATTTCACACATATAAAAGCCTTCAACCTACAAATACACTCATCAATCTCATAGTAGTTATAATGATCTTAAAATCCATCTTAAACCTATATTACTAACTCATTCCCATTGGCTCCTTAGTCACAAGTTCATAAGCTTGTGTAAACTCTTTTTCTTAGGTTATACAACCCAATGCACAATGTAAGCTCTAAGCCACATTGGTATCCACCTAAACTCATCCCTTAAAACTTAAACCACCATTAGGTAAGCATTTTACCTTGTTTTCTCAAGCTTATGTTATCTTCCTCCTTAGACCTTCTTCTTGAATGAATATCGGCCAACACTTAAACTTCCTTTGCCAATGTTCTAATCAATATTCAATGACTCTCATGAGTACTAAACAATACACTAACCTCAAGGAATGAAACCTAGGTTAAAATGTGTTCTAAGGTATAAAAGTGGATGATTACCTTTGAAGTCTCAAGGTAGACTTGGGCATTGAATGAATTAGGACCTCCACTAGTCCTTGGTGAATAAATCAAGCTAGAACAAGGCATAAAAACAAGGCCCCATGAGTAGCAATTTTCGGCCATGTGGAAGGAATGATGGAAACATGGTTTTTCTTACATTTTCTTTACCTTAAGAGAATGGAGAAGCTAATGAGCTCTTCAAACTTGATTTTCCTCCATCAATGGAGTTTTCTAATGGCACCAAACTTGAGCTTTGAAAGATTTGAAAAGGTAGAAAGCTAGAGCTTGAGCTAACTAAGAATAATATGTGTTTAGTTTTTGATTTGGAGCTAAGATGAACACTTGGTGAGCATTTGAAGGTGGAGCACCCATGGATGGAGCTCTCTCGGTTTTGGAGCAAGAGAAGGGAAGAAGAAACCGTGGGAAGAAGAGAAATGAAGAGAGAGAGGAAGAAAAGTAGGCTTATAAGAGATATTTTGCTTTTATAAAGTAAATAGTAACTTTACTTATTTCCCTTTTTTTTCATAAATTGGATGACTCATGTGGTGACTCACCACTCTCAAAAATCGGCCCCTTTGTTAAATAAGGGCATGTTTGGCCTTTATTGACCAATTAACTAAACTAAGTTTATTAAAGACTAAACTAGTCACTATTTGGCACTATTCACAAATTAGTGCACATATTTCTGAAATTTTTGATTTCCCATTGATCTAGGCTTCCTAATGTGATACTAATTAGTACACATGTTGATTAAAGAGTAATGATGGACATCTAGCCACTCAAAACTCAATTCTAAGACAATTTCTCTAAAATGTGCTTTAAGACTTCTTAAAGCACATTTTGTGTTTTAGCTTGCTTTCAAGCTTGGTTTTCTTTGGTAATTGGTTTAAAATGACCATTAGAATATTACTAAGGTCTTATCATGATATTTGGGTACTCACCCAAGTCTCTCCAAGCTTAGAGAACATTTTTGCCCTAATTGCCCTTAAGGCACTTTTTGTGTTTTCCTTGGTTTAAATTGTCTACCAATCTTTCTAAGGCATATTCTAGCCTTACTACATCATAATTTGATGTTTACTTAGCATACTTAGGTTTGGGGTATTTCAGCGGCGGGTGGGGTATGGCTCCCGTAAATTGAGCTCCTAGCTGCTGCGCGAAGTCTGTCATGGCTGCTGCTAGGTCTGGTACTGTTGAAACATCTGCCGGTGTGTCGCCACTGCGTCCACTGCTGTCTCCACGTGGTCTTCCTCTTGTCGACATCTAAGATAGTATATTATTATTTCTACTCGGTTGCTACACCGTCATACACAATCATAGTCATGTAAGTAAGCTAGCAATAAAATATCCCTAGGGTTGTTTTCTAAGTCACGAATCCGTACGGACGTTTCCCGTATCCCAATATTCCTATGCTCATTGTCCTAGACTCAGTATCTTTCATCAGAGCGGTACTCCACTCTGATACCACTTTTTGTAACACCCCTAATCCTAAACCCGTAGTAACGTCGCAAGTCGTAGCATAATGAATAACAAATCGCAGCGGAAAATAAAACTATCTACCTTGGTGTTACACGCCGTCACTCACCCTTGTGAGCAACAAGGCAACCTTACTCTTTCCAACAATACAACTCCTCACGCTGTGATGAACAGATACTGAGCACTCTAATTATTACAACCCAAATCCAACTAAATGAGCAACTAACTGAATACAACAACCTTCTTAATATAATACATAATAAAACCAACGGTGTTTGTTGAAAACACTTCAGCTACCCCCGTGTCCCGCACTCCGGCTTGAGTCTTCTTCAATAACCTTGAATTTTTGGCCCATTGAAGGGATCAGCAATCGAAATGCTGGTATGCTAAATGTAGTCTTAAATCATTTGGATTCCTTAAGTCGTTTTAGCCATCTTGATTTTAGATTCATTACATAAAATACCGGTTTACAATGATAACAGTAATAACTGTAAACATTTAACAATCACATAACAATCCACCTGTAAACACCAGTGTACAACAGTTCACAACACCAATAACCACACATCAATAATCCATAGCAATAACCAATAATTGCTCGTCAATAATTCACAGCAATAACTAGTAATCACACATCAATAAACCATAACAATAACCAAACAAGATACGCGTATTAAACTGTACTTGTTAATTGGCCACCTGACCCTTATCTTTTAAACCAATCATTTAACCTTTTCCAATTAATTTCCACCTCAGGCGTCATGTCAAGACAACCTTTAATATGTTATTAATGGACAGTAGTCCCCTGTGTTCCATTGGAACTGTTACCAGTTGACCCTAGGCCCTGGTTAGTTGACCAATCCGGTCGAACCTGTGCACCAACGGCAGTGCCCTCCGCCATCCCCGAATGTGGCTGATGGATTTCCTTGAGTGACTCTCCATTGAAGTCTCTCGTAGTGATCACAATGCGCAACCAGAATGTCGGAACAGTCTAGATTCCTCTCTTTATAAGTTAGCCCTTTTTGTCAGTGATATAATAGCCAATCCTTGAGTTAAGAGTATAATAGTTGACCATCAGTTAGGTTCAGTAATACCTAAAGGCCAGTTAGTCTTTTTCCAGTTTAGATGTATAATCTTCCAGTCATAAGCCGTTCGCGTAAAAATACAACGCAACAATGTTGAGCAATACAGTGTACAATATCATACACACAAAACACAGATATCGCTCTTAAACAATTAACACATAATGTCTGGACCTTAGGACAATCCTTAGGACATTCAGACCACACAATTAACATACCGTTCACCGTGATAACGACTAGCTTGACAATTCACGCTTTAATAGTCCTTCCCCGTACGCTGTTATATTTACAAGCAATACCGGGTAATATTAATATAACTATTCATAAAATATTACAGTACTGTCACTGTAGAGTTTATTTACGTAGTATACTAACTCCGTATGTTCTTTATTTTCCCCCCGTTATTTATCAGTGGTTCTAGGTAGTTCAACAGTTCGTTATTTTCTATGATATCACATGTGATAATGAATTTCCACCTTGTGGTAAATTTCTATTTCCTTATTTATAACTCAAAATTGTTTCCACTTATTCTTTATATTATATCCCTTGGTCATTTTTATTATAACCACAATTATTTTATAAACTTTATATTATACTCCATAATATGCCATAATACATTATATTACCTAGTTTTACTTCCTTTCCTTATTAAATTACAAAACCAATCTTATTATTTCGTATTTATATTTTATACCCACAACTTTATAAATTACTAGATAACCACATATAATTTCTGGTAACCATAATTTGAACCCATTAACTTTACAATTTTCCAAACAACCATATACTTTTATAATTTACTAAATACCCATATTAATTTTCGGAAATTATAAAACAATTATATTAACTTGTATAAATTGCCAAATAAACTTATAACTTTATAATTCACTAATTACTCACATTAACCTTTGTAATTATTAACCATCCACATTACCATTTAATTTACCAAAAGTCCACCTTAATTTTCGTAAATTACAATCACATTATACCAACTTTTATAAATTACAAATAAACCCCTTAATTTCGGTTTTAACTTATATTTTCCTATATTCACTTTTAAACCCCAAATTTATATAAGTTACATATTAACTTATAAATTATAGTTTTAATATTAAATTCTTTTAATAACCAAAACAACCCATATCTTTCTTCAATTTATATTTCCTCCCCACTTAACTTCTAATTTTTATATATACTTTCATAAATTACATATTCACCCTAAAACTTTATAAACTTAATATTTTATGTCAAAAATCATTTTAACCCAAAGTTTTTGGTCAACACTTTTGACCAAGACTTAATTCCATAATTAATACTTTAATAAACCCTTAAATCATAAGTAATTCTCGGCCATACTCTATACTTTCCAATAATTGCAAAATAGTCCAAAACTTTATAATTTGTTATTTTACCCTTGTACACTTATTTAAATTCACCAAAATTCATAATATTAATTCCCACCTTATTATAATGTAAATATACTAAACAAACCCTTTATTTCTCGGAAATCACTATTAGTACACACAAACTTCTCAAAATTATATTTTAGCCACATAACTTATTAACTAGACATATAAGTACTTGTAGCTATTTTTAATGTTCCCAAAATTTATAATATAAGTTAATACACTTATATATTTCGAAAATCACCCAGATTATACATTAAGCTCTCGGCTTTAATTTTATTTTACCATATGGTTTTAAAACTTGATTTAAACCTTATAATAAATACATATAAATGTTTATAAGCCATATAACACTTCTAAAATTATGCTAATGACTTAGAATGATTATAATCTCAAAATAGAAAATTTAATCCCTAGATAATTCGGTTTGACCATTTATGTATCATAATAATTTTTTGTGACACATATTTATACCTTAAGGTAATAACCTTACCTTATAAGTTATAAATTATTTTTCTTGATTTAACTCAATATTTTCGGCCTTAATATTAACAAGGCCTATACATAATTTTATACCAAGGTTTGAAGCTTAATTCAAGCTTAAACTTAATAAGCCTTAAATAAATAAACTTACTCCTTAAATCAAGACAATTCTTGTACTTGATTTCTCCTTGAATTCCAAGCTCTCCAAATGCTATTTTGATGAAGAGATTTCGGCCTCCACACATAGGTTTAGGAGATCCAAATGTTAGACTTTTAACAAGGATTTATAAATAATATTTGGAGTAGTTTTACAAGAGTTTACCTTAGGAATTTATCAAGGTATTTTTGATACAGCTTGTGATGATTGTAGATCCAAGTTTCCTTCATGAAATAATGAAGAGAATATAGATTTAGAAGTTCTAAATTTTCGAAAATACCTTAAGAATTTACTTAGGAGTTTCAACATCAAATTATACCTTAACTTGATCTTGTTGTTCCTTGTATTGTTGTTGAATTTAGGAACCTCCTTGAAATACTTAAGCTTGACAAAAAGCAAGGGTTGCTAGGATGATTTCTTGCTTGAAGACTTAAAGATTTAACTAGGAATTTACATAGAAATGGTGTTAGAAATTAAAACCCCATTAATAGCTTTGAAGCTCTAAGGAAACTTAACAAAGGAAGAAAAAAGAGAGAGCAAGGGAGATCTTACCATTCGGCCATGGAAGGCAAAGAAGAATGAAGGAGCTCACGTATGGTATTAAGGCAAAGCAAGAGAAGGAATCAAATTTCGAAATTATTGGCATGTCACATGGCATTATTCTTTGATTTGTTTTTTGATTATTTGACTTCATAATTGACTACTAAAGTCTCTCATTTTAGGATTGGTTTACAGCTGATTGGAAGAAGAGAGTGGAGACTTGTTTGATGATTGCAAACTAGAAGACAAGAGGTAAGTTAGGTATGTGTTTCCCTTTTGATTTTCTATTTGATTTGCCTTTGTTTTATTCATGTTTTGTTACGGTAATGCTATAGGAGTTTGGCTACAGATTTTTGTTGATTTAAGACAAGAGAATATGGCTAGGTTGTTAGGTGTTTTTATTAAACTACTTATTAGGCAATCAAAGCCTTCTTTTTCTTGTCAAAATCGGTAATCTACATTGTAGGTAGTCATTGATTTTTGTTGTATTATTCCTTGACATGTGCATGGTTAGGTTTATGTATTTCTTTGATTTAATATAAGGCAATATTCCTCCTTGTAATGGATCCCAATCGGCAGCACATGAGGCCATGGACACTAGTTTTGTTTGATTCTTGCAACTAGTATAAAGTAGTCTTAGGCCTTGTTATTTTATGTAATTTGATTCCTATAACTTTTGTTTAACTAATGTTTTCTTGATTCTTTGCAGGTCATACGTAAATGAAGCTCCACATGACTGATTTAATTGTTACATTATCATATAGTATATGCTAGGTGAGTCACATTAGCATAAGGCAAAATTTTGAATTAAAACTAGTCAAATAACATCCATTTGAACGCATGACATAGGGATCAATGGGATTTATTTTTCATTTAATTTTTGTTGCACTATATTGTACTAAGACCATACTAATATGTGTAATAGGTTCCAGCATTTAATTGGTACATTTATACCATGGTAAAGGATGAAGTTTTAAGGTAAAAATGCTGATTTTAGGTACCTTTTTGACTCAAAAATCGCCCCTGGTTGTGCTATGATTTTAACACTGGAATTAATTGATTTAGATGGTCATTTTATCCTCTTTTAAAATTATCAACTCGTGGCTCCTCAAAAACTTCAAGACAATTGCGTAAAACGCATTTTTGTGACACCTGAAGGTGTATTTTTGTACTTTAAGGATTTTGTGAAAAATAAATAGTCGCTATGAGTTCCAAGTGTTATTGACATTGTTTATAGTCAATAATAATATGTTAAGGTGTTACATTGAGTTATATGGGGTTATATAAACTTGTAACTCAATTTTCGGGCTAACCGGACACTCCCGGGGTAAAAAGAAGCGTTAAGAAACTCCCCCAAGCTCTTTAGAATGTTGAATAATGATTTTAGGAACTCTAAGAATAATTTATATAGGAGTTCGTGCCACCTCGGCACTCCTCCTGGGCACTCCCGGGCCTTTATGGGGCCACATCGGGAACTTCCGAGAACTTTATCTTTAATTGAGAATTTATCTTGAGAACTTCATCTTAATGTTCATCAAAGTGTTATTGTGTGTTTAGAATGAAGTGTAATGCTTTACTTTATTTTATAAAGTATTTCCGGGACTTTCAGGCCTTAAGGGGCCCTTAAGGGAACTCTCGGGTATAATGTATTTTTACTCAGTTCTCACTGAGGACTTGTGTTTTAAAGGTCATAAAATGATCCTTGTTTAACTTCATATGATGTTCATAGCTTATACAATTTGTTTAGCTTAAGGTCGGGCTTTAGCGCACGTTTTTGACCTTAAGGAGTTTAGGAGTGTTTTAACGCCCAAGTGTTTATATACTTTCTTAGGGTTTACTAATCCCCTAAATTATATTTATTTACCTTTATATAATTATTTAAAGGTTAGGGTATTTCAGTCTACCCCCCATAAAAGGACTTCGTCCCGAAGTCATAACTTCTACTTACATACCCTATGGAATCAAGTTCCTCGTATCTATTCTTGTATACTTATCATTTCTGGGTGTCAATACTATATTAACTCCTCTACATTCCATTAGTAATCTGAGTGTATGCAATCCGTACACCAACATAACCTTGCTCATGGCAAACAATGCAATCATAGCATAAGTAACTTGGTAAGTATTGTAAAGTGAATAAGTGCACCTTATTAACCATCCAAGTTACATAGAACACAACAATAACCATCCAGTGTCACATAGGACATAACAATAACCATTCAACCAATTGCACACATGCGCAACAATCAAACACAACAACCAAATACAAAACCAATATAGACTGCAGATATGCAAGTCGCATGTGGTGCTCTACCCCCCCTTAAAAAGGGTTACGCCCACGTACCCCCACAAGTATACACAAAACTAAGAGAAAATTGTTGGATACTTGTCTTGCATGGAGTCTTCTAACTCCCATGTCGCCTCCTCAATGTCGTGGTTTTACCACAGAGCTTTGACCATTCTAATGGTCTTGTTCCTGGTCTCCCTAGTGTTGGAGTCTAAAATGTGAATTGTGGTCTCCTCTTCTCTAAGTGTAGGATCTAGTTCGAGTGTCTCGGGCTCTAAGATATGTGAAACACATAGTGCACTCTCCCAAACTCAACATATAAGTCTAATCTGTAGGCTAATGGGCCCACTCGCTCCGTAATAAGGTAAGGTCCTACAAATTCGTGCTAAGCTTGTCCTTCTGTCCAAATCTAAAAATTCCCTTCATGGGTGAAACTCTAAGGAAGACTCGATCGTCTATTGCGAACTCGAGGTCTCTCCTCGAGCATTAGCATATGACTTTTGTCCTACGAGGTATAGCCCTCAAAAATCTATGTATTCCATGACATGTTTCATAGTGCATTAGTATGCTGTTTGTTTGAATCCCGTGTGTATGGGTGTAGGTGATCTACCATCCTGTAAGTTGCTGATATTATCTCTTGGCTTGTTTAAACCATCGTGTGTAACACACTTCCATTAATCGCCTCTTGTAGTGATAATCGTTGGCGCTCGGGTTTTTATTAATATTGGGCATACTTAAAATCCCTCTCTTTGATCCTCAGGTCATCATTTTGTGATTCTGGTACTTGAGTTTACTGTCGCCATATTCGGTTTTTATTTTCAATGTAAGGTATGAGCTATGGTCGAGCCATGCATCTGATGTATATTACAGAAAGATTTCTTGATATTACTGATTCACCAATTGTCGGTAGTATATACAACGATTACTATCGTCTGTTCATTAGGTATACCACAGTAGGTTCCTGCTAAGGTTTCTAACAAGGTATAGTTTTCTCTCAATTGAACATGTTCTTGTGGTTGTAAATCAATTCATGTGAGTATAATGTTTCTACTCTTTATATTCTACCATGTTTATAGGTAGGTTCCCATTTAATATATTGGGTTGAATTCATAAAGAAAGACATGGATGTCGATCTTTCCTTCCAAATGGCAATTTGGCCATGGCTTAGAAGCTAACTTGATACTAATCTCATTATTGATAATTGTCTCTTGATTTCTTATTTAATTTGTTAGCATGGTTCATGTATAATATTTCCCTCACAATTGACTATTCTTCCGACATATGCGGAGTTGTTTTAGCTATTTAATCTCCTTAGGGTAACCTGAACAACTTAACTCCTAATTTACATCTTCTACATCTCATATACTTATTAGTCAAATTTTAATATCAGATTTCAGAATAAATACCTATGTATCACAAAATATTCGTGACCACTTGTAAGGAGTCTCAGGAATCATCCAACCCTGACGGGGTCAGCATCAGTGTTGAACTATCCTTCAACTCCATTTTGTGTTTGGTTTTCCCTTGATCTGACCAGGATCAAGTTCGACCTCCCACGTCAAATATCAAACAATCACATAATTGTCATTTCCAAATTTTATCTTATCAAACTTTGTGACGTGGTGACTACTACATGTACCTTTTTCCTTGACTGTTATACAACTATTCCAATAACTGTTATAACCTATACTTGAATCTACTGTATTCCTTAATCCCCGGAACTAAGTTCCTTTGATCAAATCATCAAGCGGGGAAGCCAGTTTTTCCTCTTGGCATAAAAGATAAATTCTTATTAAAGCATCTAGGCTCATACTGTCTAATAACTATATCCATCAATCATTTTAACTCTTAAATCCATCATATAAGTGATAAATTCATAAATGGAATTTGATACTTTAGAGTACCCTTTTCTCTTTAAAAGGCTCATCTAGAATTTAACTCACCGGGGCTTGATTATAGCCTAAACTTTAGTTATCGTTACATAGAATAAGGACAGTCACAGTTTGACTCCAAGGGAAAGTCTCATAACTCGATCAACAATTACAGTTCAATAAAGCATTATCTCTCCACCTTAAAGCTGGGCTTTTCCCTTATTTCATCTAAACTCCATAAATCAGGTGAACCATGTGTTCAGCCTAGGTTAAGTATCTCTTAATAATAATACCATCTCAAACTACGGGTTTCCAGATTGAATCCAACGGTTTGGTAACTGGACAATCAAAGCGTATTGTTTGTTTTTATCTCTTAGAAACATGGTTAATCCACCAAATTAATGGCTTCCAAAATAGGTCGATTAGTTGTATCAAATAGAAGATCTAGAATCACAGGGATTAGTGTATAACGTTAGGAACGCTTACGTGTAAAACAATTGTTACAAGCCAAGGGGTATGTTTCCCCTACTTTTAAATTTAATTGACACTCCTTTTTTTTAATGTATATATTAATTCAAACTCTTATATAATTTACACTGACTTCATTGCAAGTGTCAAGGAGAGTTATTCGTTACCATGTTTATATTAAAATTTATATTACATATGGGGTTAACCTTATTTGATTTATTGCGATCTTTATTCGTGTTTATAACTTGAGTTGTCATAAAAGACATATGCTCGTATAGAACCATAAGGATAGTGTAGGACGATAGCCTCAAAATAGGGTAGGTATACTTAACGATACTTTAGTCCTCTGAAATGTATCAATACTCCTCAACGTTTTAGGTTTACAACCTCCAAATTATATTTATATATGTAGCATTTGGTATTGCTAATTAAGTAGTTCTCCCGACTTCAGAAAATATAGATTCGAAGTTTGTTCTCTCCCCTTTATTAATTAGGAGTCCAGCATAGTTACCAATATTAACACTAGCTGAGACCCTTGGTATTTACTCGGTATTTAAACCCGTGCTTATCCCTGTTGGATGTTTAGCTATATTTTTGAGATTTTGTTTCTCTATATTTCAAGGTTTCGCACTATCTTCTCGCGAAGTTAATAAGGGATTGTAAGATTTGTAGTCCCGCACCGAGCGGTAAGCTCGGTGCCTGGGTATCCCATAAAATTTCAGTGGTTGCTCTTTACGTGAACTCTTTTGACAATTCATGTAGTCTTAAGTATTTTATATTAATTAATGTATTCCTTTTCATGACATCTGCTCGTCATTTAGGCAGGTCATACTTTGTAGTTACTGTAAGTTTGGACAGTTAATATCACCCTTGAAATACCCCGAACTTAAAATAAGGATTAAAACTAATATAATACGTATTTAAGGGCCTAATGGTACCTAATTAATACTGGTAAGGAAAAATAAATCCAAAAGAAATAAAGAGACGCTTTAAAAGCGGAAAACACTAAATAAGCGTTAAGTAACCATATGAGGTATGAGACCTCGGTTAGCGTGTTATATGGATTCTAAAGGTTTAATAAGACCTAAATAATATATGGGAATAACTCCCGAAGAAAACGGATCCAAATAAGGCATTAAAACGTTAATAGAGCTTTAGAGCACGTTTTTCGAGAAAAAACCCGAAAACGTGACTTTAAGTGGTCAAACGAACCCGTAAAAAATTATAAATTATTAAATAATAATTATTAAGCAGTTATGGGAGCTTAATAGCTAATAAAAATAATTAAACGAGGAAATTCCGGAAAACGGGCCCGGTTAGTGAATAGTACCTAAACCGGGTAAAATAACGAACGTTTCTGTAAAAGACAAAAAACGCTCCAGCTAGTATACTGTAAGGGGGCCGTTTTTTTTAAAGGGTTAAACAACCCCTCACACACACACATGTGACTAGTTAACAAATAAGTAAGACATAAAGCAAAAAGTAAAAGTACAAAAGCAAATAACTCTCTCTCTCTCTCTCATCCCATTCCTTTTCTCTCATCTCTCTCCAATTTCTCCCTCTCTCTCACCGTCTCCCTCCTTCCTCTCTTTGCTGGGGCGATTTTTGGAGCTTCTTCAAAAACAACAATGGCGTCTCCTCTTTCTCCCACTCCATCCTCCTCATGTAAGCTCCAAATGTAAAAATAATTACATATTTGTAATCCCCTCATTCTCCTCTACATTTCCCTCTTTTCAAAATTCGAAAAGGATGAGTTTCATCTCTCATGGGTTTTCCCCATTCAAAGAGAAAATGGCACCAATGTAAAGCTTGGAGTCTCCTCTTTCCAACAAGGTAAAGATCTACATGAAAAACTCATGTTTCCCCCATCTCCTTTCATAACCGATTTTTACCCATATGTAATACCTTTTTTTCTCTCTCTCTTTTGAGCAAAATATCAACCTAGCAATGGTGGTGGATTCACCTTCTTGAACCAAGGGCTAAAACCCCTTCTAAAACTCTCCAAAGGTAAACCCTAGAAATCTTGTTTTAAGCATTTATATGAACTAACATTAATTAAGGGGTTGGTATATTTATTATAGTTGTTTTGTGTTCATTGGGTGATGGGAATGGAGTTTGGCAACTCCATTCCCCACATGGCCGATTTGGGCAAGAAGGAAAGAAGAGGAGAATTGGGAGAAAGAATGAAGGAATTATAAGCTCAAGGTGAGAGCTCCTTACTAATGTTAATTTTTATGCATTAGAGCAATGGAGTGGGTAAACAAGTAAAAGAACCTAAACTATTGTATTGGTATGGGAGTCTATGAAGTTTTGAGTATTTGGGAACTTGTGGGTAAGTTGTAGGCCTTAGAGCCAAGTATATTGTGTGTGAGTATTGGTATTGATGTTGGAAGGAGTATTGATGTATTGTAATGGTTTAGATTGCCTTGTACTGCTGGTAGGACCCTTGTATGGGTGTGGCTAGAATAGGAATGATTTTGGTGAGAATGTGTATGTGTGGCTAAGTAAGAAATGTAGATGAACTATGGCAATATTTTGGTAGGAATATGTGCATTTATGGATGACTTGGTGAATGGGAGAACCAAGGTATGTATTGAGGATAGTAGAGATGTTTAATGACCATGGAGTAGTGATTATAGTATGAGAATGAAAGAATGTAAAATCTGCAACAAGAGTGTTGAATGGTATTGGAGGAACTAGGAGAACTTATGTACTTGACCTAGGGAATGAGTGTTGGACTTGAAGAGGTGAGACAATGCATTGTAGGCCTTGGAGATGGCATTAGGAGAGGAAATTATGTATGGAGGAAGTAGGAACCAAAATCTGTAGCAAAGAGGTATCAAATTGTATAGAAGAACTAGGAAAGATTAGTGTACAAGAATTGGTAAAAAGAATGTTGGACTTGAGTATAGATGGTACGATTGCTTGGAAACGAATTGTCATGGTAAGAGGAGGTATTTAGGATGCTAGGAGCGACATTGGTGGAGGAAGTATTGAATGGTAGGAGTTGTAGCAAAATCTGTAGCATTAGAGGATGAAAAACGGTTATAAGTGTTGAAAGGAAGTGAGGAAATTGTGTAAATTGGTTGATGGATTTAGTAATGAATTTGATGGATGAACTAAGGTGAATTAGAAGATTTAATTAGTGTTTAAACATGTAGGAAACATGTGGAAATGAGTAGGAAAAGAATGGGTGTGAATTGAGTAGAGTTTGAAGTTCAAAATGAGTAATTAAAACAAGTACTGGGCTGGACTGACCCTAGCAGGGTCGGTCGACCCGAAAAATTGCAATCTCGGAAGCTTCTGCATCCGACCGACCCAGGGGACCGACCCTGCCTGGGTCGGTCGAGTAGAAATTTTTAGACGGGAAATGCTTCTGTAACGGACCGACCTAAGGACCGACCCTGGCTGGGTCGGTCGGGTTGGAATTTTTTGTACTCGGAGTCTCTGCAGCCGACCGACACATGGGTCCGACCCAGGGTGGGTCGGTCGGGTCAAAACTCACAAAAAAAAAAACTAAAAGATTATGATTAGTATATATATGTGTGTATATGTATACCCACCTATACATATGTGCATATATATGTAAGTATATACCATTGTTAAACAATGAAAAGTAAGTAAAAAAATGTAAGTATAGGAATGTAAAGACTTAGTAAGTATGAGTTAGGAAACATAAGGATAATCGAATTAAATTAATGATAGTTAGATTAATTATTCGATTGTATGTAAATCATAGGATTTGATTTGTGAACACCGGAGGAACGTTGGGATACAAGTACAACGGTGAAAGGTATGATTTCTTCATGCCCTGTATCCTAATCTGGTTACCCCGATTGATTTGTGTGCTTATTTGACCACCTAATAAGATAAATGCACGAATCGGATTATATTGCACTTACTTGTGCTTGTTTACATGGTTCTTGATATTTGTCTTGAACAATAGTTTGTATAATTCATGAAACATATGAATGATGATGGAGTGTATTGTATTTTGCAGTGTACTTGTATATTGTAATGTATTTTGTATGGATGTGTATATGAGTCTTGTATTGTATTATTGTGGCTTGAATGAATGACTTCTGCTAATTCCTAACTACCTAACTCCTAACTTAAGTGAGTAAACCGGAATGAGTAGAAGTCCGATATAGCTTCGGCCATGCGTGAGGATGCGGAGTCACAAGAGGTTGGCTGCAATTCCTGACTCTTAAACTGGTCCGCGGCCCAAATCCCTTAAATGGGTAGCATCCCGGATTGGTGAGTCAAGTAAATCCTGGAGGTGGGACGGAGTAGTCCCCTGGGCCGGAGGTCCCGACGACTTAACTTGAGTAAGAGTAAGAGTAAGTAAGTATGGATCCGTAAGTATGTATGAGTATGAGTATGTATGCGTATGTATGAAGTAACGAGTAAAAGAGTAATCTCCACCCGATTAACCCGGGTGGACCAATGAAGCTGACAAGTATTGTATGTTGTGTATGTAATGTGCATGCGTAATTCGGGAAAAGGTAAGTATGTATTGGATGGTTTATGTTGTACTTCTTGTATGCAAGAAGTGTATGTATGTGTGTATGCCTTGCGTAATGTATTGTAATATTGTGTATAAGAGCATGTATGCATGTATGTTTGTATGAAAACGAACCGCATGTATTCGACAAAGTGGTCGGCGTACCCTCACTAGTACGCGGGTATGCGGTTATCATGCTCGGCGAAAGCTGACCCCTTCGGGGGACATTTTTTAGTGTGCAGGTACCCGAAACGAATATGGTCAAGGAAGAGACCGGAGGCACACCCTTGTATTTAGAAGTAAGTAGCGTGTGAGGAACGGGTAGTAAGTAGCCTCTTAGTGAGAATGTATGAACTTGGAAGAAGCATTGTAATTGTATTGGGAACCTAGTAAACTCGGTTATGTATTTTGTATTGTATGGTTTATGAAGGAGTAAAGTACTGAATGGAACCTGGTAGTATTCGTTGACGAATGGAGTATGTGTCGTGGAAGTGTAGTACTCGGGATTCCGGTTCTTCAGACCGATGCTGTATGTAGAAGTAGTAGCCTTGTTAGTCACGTGGGTGACTAACGGCATTGTATCACCCACTGTATGTAAGTATGTATCCGCTGCGTGTATCTGATGTGTAAGGAGATTGGACGGTAAGCATTGTATTAATGGTAGGGGTGTTACAAAAAGTGGTATCAGAGCGAAGTATCGCTCTGATGACTGGAAATACCGAGTTTAGGAATACCGAGTTAGGGATTAGAAGCTTAGGGCTAAGGGCTGAGTGTTAGCATTAGAGATATGCTAGTTAGGAACTCCCGGTGAGTACCGGATACCTACAATACCAGTCCCGCCCCCGCAAAACCCATTGTATAACTTGGGAAAGTACGCCAAGGAGAAGGAAAGTCCTCTCACACTCGAGAAAATCCGATCTGGCAGTAGTGAAATAATCATATCGTTAACAAGAACCTGACATATAGTAGATGCAAAGAATTGGAAGTCCCGGAGATGGTTCCGGTTGAACAACAATACCCGTACTCATAGCAGCTGAATGAGCACTCCAACCATAAGGAGGCTACAACATACAACAGCATGGGGTGACATGCTTAGCTGTCGCGAGACCTGGCTGGTCAACCAGCAGCAGGAAAGGAGCACTAACCGTGCAACGAAATGGAAAAGGAGCAGCGGTAATGGGACCCGAGACACAAGTCTGCGGGACAAAAGTAATAGCCAAGCAGCCCCACACCAACGGTATGCTAGCTGGCTAAGGACATAGTCGGGAGTGATTGACTCCAAACTACAACGCCAAGAAGGTTACAAACCCGGCCAATATAGCTCAGGACAACTACAAGAACGTTCATAAGATATAATCTGATGCAACTACAACCGTAGTGCCCAAACCAACTCAGATTCATAACCACAACAAACGTGTGGGAACAGGCAACGAGGAATAACACTAAACCAAATTAAAGGGAATCTCCAGGGAGATTAAAGAAGTACCCGGATCTACGACAGCCATGTCCAGGTCATTGAGAAGCTACCTAAAAGAACGAATATCCCAATCAGCGATCAGTAAGATCAAGGGAAGAGTCAACAAGACTATCAAATGCAAGTGGAAACCATACCGTGATCGGTATAGGATTACTCAAAAACCACCAGTACCACGCACTTGCCACGGCAAGTGCAGTAAGAACATGAACATGTAAAGGAACACTAACACGTCAAAAGTACATAGTAATGTACGGCGACCGTAATGAAGCAACCACAGGATCACAATCCTAACAACCAGACGTACGAAACCTTGGGAAGGCTTAACGCCCGACCGCTGTGTACTTAGTACATACCAGTCAGCGAGAAGCTAGACTTGGTCAAGACCTCAAGCATGACTATGCCATGAGAGATTTCTTTTAACACCGAAACCATTGCTTTTAAAACCCAAAATTTTTCTTTCAAAACCACAACCTTTCTTTTAAACCTTGGATTTTAAAACTAGACCAACAGCATTACGGTGAGTATCAAAGAATGATACAAGAGGAGTTGACAATAGGATACTTCACCTAGGCGTGTGGCGAACACTACGAGTGTACCTGTTACGGGATATGGGACAACCGCACTCCGAAGGAGCTTGCGGGCCCGACATATAGTTGGGTAAGTGGTAACGTGTCAATATGGTACCCCACGTATGTATACATGTAGTGTGCGACGCACGGGAAGTAGTCAACTCCGTTCTACGGACCATGAGTGAATTTTAACCAGAACAACGGGACACCATCGACAATCCAGGAGAAGGAAACTCAGTTAAGGAACAAGTGTAAGGAACTCAGAGAATCCATCGGAAAATAAGGAGTAAGGACTAAGAAGTGCAAAGAGCACAGACTAGTAAGTATAGACATTGGGTATGTCTCAAAGACATCAAGCAAATACATGACAGCTGGGAAGTATACCCAGCCTAAACACAACAAAGCAATCGCCTATAACGTGAACACCACAATGCTCAACGAACGGGATAGGGTCCCCAAGAGCGATCACTAAATTACCACAAGTATACTCCATCATTGAAGGGAATACCAAACTAGTCTTAAACACTAGGAACAAGCATAAACAGTCTACCCAAGGAGGACGGGAGACGTCATAACCAAAAAGGGACAACTCAAATACAATACCACAAGACGGTACAGTGGATAACATATCATAAACATTAGCCGGATGTAACGACACAGCTACCAACACCCAGGAGCGATCCTTGAAGGGTGTCTGCGTTAACAACAGCTGAACAAGCGTAACGATATGAGCACGGGAGCTAAAACGAACACTCGGTTAGGACACCGAAGGGATCTCACTTAACAGGAAATGCCCTAAGATACTGAGAGGCACCTATTAATACCATTTGCCTAACAAGGTCTCCTATGAACGGAAGCGTGACGCCACGACTTACCATGGAGCCCAATAATACCCTCAACCTATGACGGTATACATGGAGTGGAAACATGTAGAAGCATCTTGCAAAGAGCATAGCTTGCAGCAATATGGCTCTAAAGCCATAAACCTGATGCGTTGTGTAACCTTAAACGGTTGCAAAACCCACACCATACTAACACGACTTGCAAGAAATATTGCCTCACACGACAAGAAATCAACAACTGGACCATAAATTCAAACCCAACATCCTGAGTGGCTTGGAGTAATGGCCACCTCAGTGTCACTGTCACTAGAGCACCGGTCTAGTATGCAGTTGACGGAGTTTAATTACCCCTCATGCCTTCTGTGGCAATTGTACACAGAGGCATAAGAATCATGATAATGCCAACATTAGCCTAGTCCACACTTGGACACTACGAGAAACCCAAGGGAAGGTACCCCTCGTTAACCGAAGACCACCAATGCGGTGATGATGTGAACCCTTAGAAAAAGGCTTCCATCTACAATAACAATAAAACACGCAATAGATATTGCCAAGGGGTGATGGAGTAAGGAAATGAGATTTCCAAACCATTACGACTTAAAGGAGTAAGCATACTCCATATGCATCCAAATATATAGTGGACCATTGTGTAAACACCAACATGGCAAACCTTGTCATTAGACCTATGAGTGGAGACAAACCCCTCAACAAGAACCTTCACTTGTCAGTAATAGAATACCCTCCACTTGGAGAACGGGACCAGAAAACCCTTGAAGTTTCATGGGATGTCCTGGTAATATACATACAAGCAAAACTACACAGCCAGAGCCTAAACCAATGCTCAACTTTGGGAGGACAGTAATTGTCAAAAACAATCAATGTGAGTGCACATTGCACACCACGAATGACCAACGCTCAAGAGAGCTTGTAAACCGGTAAATTGCTTTATCCTTGGTCAACCAAGATACTTGGTAGATTGTATCACAAATGATGATAGAATGTGAGAGTAAGTTAACCTACACAATGAAACCCAAAGGGAAGAACATCTCCACATTGGGAAGATACTAATATTGTGGTATGCTACGACAACCGTCATACACACGAGCATTGGAAACCCCAGTGTATTCATACCATAAGAGAATGGTGCCAATGAGAATGGCAATGAGTAAAGAGAAACTATCACAGTAACAGAAACAGTAAAGAATGATGTTGTATAATGAGTAAGAATACGGTGCGCAACAAGCGACCGATATGAGGAAGTAGCAGATAATGACACGGAGTATAAGTATGAAATGACAGAAGAAAAAATATCTTTCCTATCACATAAGTGACTTACTGTCAAGCGTTTACGCCTCTGCACTCTGTATGACTGAGTGTTTTGGTATTGCACTTGGGCAGCTAATGATCTAATGCGATGGCTAGGGATGTAGAGATGTAAACCGTAGTAATCTTTCTTTTCACCACAAACATGCATAAGCCAGTTAAGCCAGTTAAGCAAGCTTAGCAGCAGACCGTGCGGCCTAAGGCACAAATAGTGTAAACACACTAACAATCACAAAATGTGAATTCCAATGGAATAAAGGTGAAAGAAGACTTAAGAAAGTCACTAGGACCAATGCATAGAAATGCAAGGTCATACAAGTAAAAGACACTTGTACCGAACCAGAAGAACTGGTATAATTTGGAAGCTAGTGACGACAGAGGAAGCGCTACAGTTAAGTGGTGACTTAACCTCGCCCGACAAACGAATAATCGTGGAAGTGGAAGCATGAATAGCATGTGCAGTAGATTACCAGAGAGCTGGTTATAAATCTTAAACTCATTGAGTTCAAATACGGTAAAAGAATACCGCATCTGTTTAATAAACCTTATTCCCATAATAGACGGATAAAAGGTGATGTATAAACGTTAAGGATAACAAGAAGGTGGATAACCCAAGTTATCAGGGTCGCGCAGCAGAAGCTAGTGGGCCCTAGCTAGGAGATTAATGTACCTGGTGAGTATAATAGAATGGCCATTAATGCCTTGAATCCGGTTAGGCTAGAACCGAATTAAATATGAGTTAAATAAACTCATATAGGAACTCTTGGTGCAAAAACTAAACCATTGGTATGGTTAAGACCCTTTGACCAGAGCATAGTATATAGCATACTGTAGTGAAGCTAAACGCTTCGGATTGCCGAATTAAATAACCAATGTTTAATATTAACATATGGGTGATTACGTGGGCGTAATCCCTTTTAAGGGGGTAGAGCGAAAACCGCTTAATGTAAGTTTTATGAATATAAAACACTTAAACCGTAATGTGCATAGCACAAATGAGAATCAAATTGATGATTGGTACTATGTTAAATAAACATAAGTACTCATTCATATTGTAATTATGGTAACTAGGCATTAAACATGCAAATACCATAGGAGGAATGTACCTATCTGGTAACACCAGTGTACGAGTATTAGTAAAAGAAAAGTAATGAGTAGTGGACGGAGCTCCACAAGTATTGTAACCTTTGAAGAAGCAGTACGAAATGAATGAGGATAGTAGATGAATGAAGTTTATGAGTAGTGGAATCGTAAGTAAAATATTTGAAACAATCGAAGCTAACTAAATCTTATAAGTGTAGTATTCCTTAGTTAGAATATTGGAGATGATGGTGAGTAATGGATGGATGAAGTAGTGAAGTGATGAAATGAGCATTAGGATTGAACCATGGAGTAAAGCATTTGGGAAATAGAGTGAGGATGATTGATGGATTGATTCCATCCTTGGGAGATGTATGAATTTGTAATCACGACTAGAAAGAATAAAAAGATAGAAAATGAAAACAATTAAATTATTTGTTTGGTTGAACCTGACGTGGGAAGTCGAACTTGATCCTGATCAGATCAAGGGAAACCGAACACAAATTGGGGTGGAAAGATAGTTCAACACTGATGCTGATCACATCAGGGTCGAATGATTCTTGAAGCTCCCCTCAAGTGGTCACAAGAATCACACATAGGATAGAAGTAATGAATATAAATTGGAATATGGAGTTGTATGTTTTAGAAATTTTAATTGGTAGTGGTGGAAGAATTTCTTTTAGTATGGAGAATGAGGATGTGTTAGAAGTGAGTACCGAAGAAGATAGTAAGGTAGTATGCAGTATTATTCCAAGGGCGACGGGACATAGAGGAGTCCCGTGTTTAGATGACCAGAGCGCCTACGGGATTGGAAGGTGTATTGCATTGCTTTGGGAATAGCCTTGCATTGTATGTATGTATAAATTGGTAATGAGGAACCGGATGGTCGGTAGTAATGCGGATTGGAGTGATTATTGTGCATTAGTATGGTATGGTATGGTATGGTATAGTATGTAGGAACCTTGAGTGACGGATTTGGGATGGTAAGAGGAAGAAGGTATGGCTTGGGTATTAGACGTGTAGGAATGAGTAAGCATTGTAAACCCATAACCTCGAACAACTTTGAGGACAAAGTTCCTAAGGGGGGTAGATTGAAATACCCCGAACTTAAACATAAGGATTAAAACTAATCTAATACGTATTTAAGGGCCTAATGGTACCTAATTAATACTGGTAAGGAAAATAAATCCAAAAGAAATAAAGAGACGCTTTAAAAGTGGAAAACGCTAAATAAGCGTTAAGTAACCATATGAGGTATGAGACCTCGTTAGTGTGTATATGGATTCTAAAGGTTTAATAAGACCTAAATAATATATGGGAAAAACTCCCGAAGAAAACGGATCCAAATAAGGCATTAAAACGTTAATAGAGCTTTAGAGCACGTTTTTCGAGAAAACCCTAAAACGTGACTTTAAGTGGTCAAACGAACCCGTAAAAAAAATTATAAATTATTAAATAATAATTATTAAGCATTTATGAGAGCTTAATAGCTAATAAAAATAATTAAACGAGGAAATTCCGGAAAACGGGCCCGGTTAGTGAATAGTACCTAAAACGGGTAAAATAACGAACGTTTCTGTAAAAGACGAAAAACGCTCCAGCTAGTAACTGTAAGGGGGCCGTTTTTTTTTAAAGGGTTAAACAAACCCCTCACACACACACATGTGACTAGTTAACAAATAAGTAAGACATAAAGCAAAAGTAAAAGTACAAAAGCAAATAACTCTCTCTCACCTCTCATTCCCACCTTCTCTCTTCTCTCTCCAATTTCTCCCTCTCTCACGTCTCCCTCCTTCCTCTCTTTGCTGGGGGCGATTTTGGAGCTTCTTCAACAACAACAATGGCTTCTCCTCTTTCTCCACATGCTTCATCCTCATGTAAGCTCCAAATGTAAAAATAATTACATATTTGTAATCCCCTCATTCTCCTCTACATTTCCCTCTTTTCAAAATTCGAAAAGGATGAGTTTCATCTCCATGGGTTTTCCCCATTCAAAGAGAAAATGGCACCAATGTAAAGCTTGGAGTCTCCTCTTTCCAACAAGGTAAAGATCTACATGAAAAACTCATGTTTCCCCCATCTCCTTTCATAACCGATTTTTACCCATATGTAATACCTGTTTTCTCTCTCTCTTTTGAGCAAAATATCAACCTAGCAATGGTGGTGGATTCACCTTCTTGAACCAAGGGCTAAACCCCTTCTAAAACTCTCCAAAGGTAAACCCTAGAAATCTTGTTTTAAGCATTTATATGAACTAACATTAATTAAGGGGTGGTATATTAATTATAGTTGTTTTGTGTTCATTGGGTGATGGGAATGGAGTTTGTCAACTCCATTCCCCACATGGCCGATTTGGGCAAGAAGGAAAGAAGAGGAGAATTGGGTGAAAGAATGAAGGAATTATAAGCTCAAGGTGAGAGCTCCTTACTAATGTTAATTTGTATGCATTAGAGCAATGGAGGAGGGTAAACAAGTAAAAGAACCTAAACTATTGTATTGGTATGGGAGTCTATGAAGTTTGAGTATTTGGGAACTAGTGTAGGCCTTAGAGCCAAGTATATTGTGTGTGAGTATTGGTATTGATGTTGGAAGGAGTATTGATGTATTGTAATGGTTTAGATTGCCTTGTACTGCTGGTAGGACCCTTGTATGGGTGTGGCTAGAATAGGAATGATTTTGGTGAGAATGTGTATGTGTGGCTAGGTAAGAAAAGTAGATGAACTATGGCCAAAATTTTGGTAGGAATATGTGCATTTATGGATGACTTGGTGAATGGGAGAACCAAGGTATGTATTGAGGATAGTAGAGATGTTTAATGACCATGGAGTAGTGATTATAGTATGAGAATGAAAGAATGTAAAATCTGCAACAAGAGTGTTGAATGGTATTGGAGGAACTAGGAGAACTTATGTACTTGACCTAGGGAATGAGTGTTGGACTTGAAGAGGTGAGACAATGCATTGTAGGCCTTGGAGATGGCATTAGGAGAGGAAATTATGTATGGAGGAAGTAGGAACCAAAATCTGTAGCAAAGAGGTATCAAATTGTATAGAAGAACTAGGAAAGATTAGTGTACAAGAATTGGTAAAAAGAATGTTGGACTTGAGTATAGATGGTACGATTGCTTGGAAACGAATTGTCATGGTAAGAGGAGGTATTTGGGATGCTAGGAGCGACATTGGTGGAGGAAGTATTGAATGGTAGGAGTTGTAGCAAAATCTGTAGCATTAGAGGATGAAAAACTGTTATAAGTGTTGAAAGGAAGTGAGGAAATTGTGTAAATTGGTTGATGGATTTAGTAATGAATTTGATGGATGAACTAAGGTGAATTAGAAGATTTAATTAGTGTTTAAACATGTAGGAAACATGTAGAAATGAGTAGGAAAAGATTGGGTGTGAATTGAGTAGAGTTTGAAGTTCAAAATGAGTAATTAAAATAAGTACTGGGCTGGACCGACCCTAGGACCGACCCTAGCAGGGTCGGTCGACCTGAAAAATTGCAATCTCGGAAGCTTCTGCATCCAACCGACCCTGCCTGGGTCGGCCGAGTAGTAGAAATTTTAGACGGGAAATGCTTCTGTAACGGACCGACCCAAGGACCGACCCTGGCTGGGTCGGTCGAGTCGGAATTTTCTGTACTCGGAGTCTCTGCAGCCGACCGACCCATGGGTCCGACCCAGGGTGGGTCGGTCGGGTCAAAACTCACAAAAAAAAAAACTAAAAGATTATGATTAGTATATATATGTGTTATGTATACCCACCTATACATATGTGCATATATATGTAAGTATACCATTGTTAAACAATGAAAAGTAAGTAAATAAAATGTAAGTATAGGAATGTAAAGACTTAGTAAGTATGAGTTAGGAAACGTAAGGATAATCGAATTAAATTAATGATAGTTAGATTAATTATTCGATTGTATGTAAATCATAGGATTTGATTTTTGTGAACACCGGAGGAACGTTGGGATACAAGTACAACGGTGAAAGGTATGATTTCTTCATGCCCTGTATCCTAATCTGGTTACCCCGATTTGTGTGCTTATTTGACCACCTAATAAGATAAATGCACGAATCGGATTATATTGCACTTACTTGTGCTTGTTTACATGGTTCTTGATATTGTCTTGAACAATAGTTTCTATAATTCATGAAACATATGAATGATGATGGAGTGTGTTGTATTTTGTAGTGTACTTGTATATTGTAATGTATTTTGTATGGATGTGTATATGAGTCTTGTATTGTATTATTGTGGCTTGAATGAATGACTTCTGCTAATTCCTAACTACCTAACTCCTAACTTAAGTGAGTAAACCGGAATGAGTAGAAGTCCGATATAGCTTCGGCCACGCGTGAGGATGCGGAGTCACAAGAGGTTGGCTGCAATTCCTGACTCTTAAACTGGTCCGCGGCCCAAATCCCTTAAATGGGTAGCATCCCGGATTGGTGAGTCAAGTAAATCCTGGAGGTGGGACGGAGTAGTCCCCTGGGCCGGAGGTCCGACGACTTAACTTGAGTAAGAGTAAGAGTAAGTAAGTATGGATCCGTAAGTATGTATGAGTATGAGTATGTATGCGTATGTATGAAGAAGTAACGAGTAAAAGAGTAATCTCCACCCGATTAACCCGGGTGGACCAATGAAGCTAACAAGTATTGTATGTTGTGTATGTAATGTGTATGCGTAATTCGGGAAAAGGTAAGTATGTATTGGATGGTTTATGTTGTACTTCTTGTATGCAATGAAGTGTATGTATGTGTGTATGCCTTGCGTAATGTATTGTAATATTGTGTATAAGAGCATGTATGCATGTATGTTTGTATGAAAACGAACCGCATGTATTCGACCAAGTGGTCGGCGTACCCTCACTAGTACGCGGGGTATGCGGTTATCATGCTCGGCGAAAGCTGACCCCTTCGGGGGACATTTTTTAGTGTGCAGGTACCCGAAACGAATATGGTCAAGGAAGAGACCAGAGGAACACCCTTGTATTTAGAAGTAAGTAGCGTGTGAGGAACGGGTAGTAAGTAGCCTCTTAGTGAGAATGTATGAACTGGGAAGAAGCATTGTAATTGTATTGGGAACCTAGTAAACTCGGTATGTATTTTGTATTGTATGGTTTATGAAGGAGTAAAGTACTGAATGGAACCTTGTAGTATTCGTTGACGAATGGAGTATGTGTCGTGTGGAAGTGTAGTACTCGGGATTCCGTCCATCAGACCGATGCTGTAAGTAGAAGTAGTAGCCTTGTTAGTCACGTGGGTGACTAACGACATTGTATCACCCACTGTATGTAAGTATGTATCCGCTGCGTGTATCTGATGTGTAAGGAGATTGGACGGTAAGCATTGTATTAATGGTAGGGGTGTTACAACCCTTCGGCGGTCCAAGCAAAAATTAACTTACTATTCCTCACTGTACTATCCCACACACTGTATCCCAAGGTTAATCTCGGTTTAATACTTTTAATACTCTTAATCCTATGGTACACTAATCTGGATTCTCTATCAAATATTAACGTGTCTCCTGACTTTAAAATAATTTTGTTCGTTTATCCATCCTCTTCTTATCACCGTATAAAACTCAGCATCATCTCCTATGAAGAAGAATAATTGGTATCCCAATCCTTACCCAAACTCGTCATTTATAATTTAAGTTTTGATCCACTCCCATATCCTGGAATATAAAATCCTCCAAGGCTTATCCCCAAGTTCTACATTCATTTATAATAGTTATTTGTTCATTTATAGTTAAGTATTACTTGAGTAGGATCATGCCGGTCAAATTACTTGGCATTATGCCTCTGGATATTCCCGACCTTTGCTCATAGGCTCAGGTGAACTCGGTCTCATAGGTAAGGAAAATAAATATCGAAGTATCCCATTAGGTGAGAGGTTACCTAAGTTAGGTCTCTCTAAATTCTGATACTTACTTACACATACAAGTCTCATCGACTGATAAATATAAACACACATTTATGCATCATGCATTAGGCTTAAGTTCTAGGCTTACCGGTTACGCGCTGAGCGCTAGCCTCAGCGCCTGAAGTTCCCACTGTGTACAGGGTATTTCTTCATGGAACTATCTCCTTTCCCTTCCGACTCCGGATGAGGATGGCTGTCCTGCCGGTCTTCTAGCATAGGTGTTGTTCTGCGGTGTCTGGCCTACTCTTTGTCCGCCCGCCTTATTAGCTGGTGTTCTATGTGAACCTTTAGCTCCCTTGTAGACTCGGCTTCCTGGATTGGAAAAGCATTCATACTCCCTATGACCTTCTTTCTCGCAATAGCGACACCTCACCTTCTTGCCTGCGCAGTCTACGCCTGGATGATCCTTTCCACAGCGCTTACAATAGTAGTGGCGCCGGGTTGGCTTACTGCTCCTAGGTGGTGCTGATCTCCGTGGCTGTGCATCAATGGCTGAGCCGGTCAGACGAGGAATCTGCTCCCTTTTCTTCTGATCATGGAAATCCTTCCGCCCTTTTTCTTCTTATCTAAGAATTTCTTCCCCTTCTTGCAGAATCCGCCAGAGGTTGCTCCATCATCATCTCCTTCAGTACTCTTTCTCCTCTTCTTTCTGCGTCGGTGTAGTCGACTCCTGGTATATAGTCCAACAAACTGGTGATCCGTGCGTGGTACTGGTCAACCGTTTGACTCCCTTGGATTAAGGTCTCGATCTCCTGCCTTTTCCTCTGCTTTAGGTGTTCGGGGTAGAATTTCTCCCGCAACACTTCCACAAACGTTGTCCATCCATAGTCCGGTGTACACGGCGATG
Organism: Limonium bicolor; assembly: GCA_023374045.1. Lineage (NCBI taxonomy): Eukaryota > Viridiplantae > Streptophyta > Magnoliopsida > Caryophyllales > Plumbaginaceae > Limonium > Limonium bicolor. The sequence goes on along the minus strand of CM041781.1, from coordinate 113,764,285 downwards.
TCGACCTTCTGGTCTTCTAGAACTCCAACAGCTTTGAACGCCTTATGGTGCTCCACTATGAATTTCTCCAGTGCGGCAGGGTCCGGTTCCCCTGAATAAATTGGTACTCTCGCGTCTGCAACGCTCTTCAACCAGTTGGTTTCCCTGGGCGCGGCGGGGGTGGGGTATGGCTCCCGTAAATTGAGCTCCTAGCTGCTGCGCGAAGTCTGCCATGGCTGCTGCTAGGTCTGGTACTGTTGAAACATCTGCCGGTGTCTCGCCACTGCGTCCACTGCTGCCTCCACGTGGTCTTCCTCTTGTCGACATCTAGATAGTAGTATATTATTATTTCTACTCGGTTGCTACACCGTCATACACAATCACAGTCTTGTAAGTAAGCTAGCAATAAAATATCCCTAGGGTTTTTTTCTAAGTCACGAATCCTTACGGACGTTTCCCGTATCCCAATATCCTTATGCTCATTGTCCTAGACTCAGTATCTTTCATCAGAGCGGTACTCCGCTCTGATACCACTTTTGTAACACCCCTAATCCTAAACCCGTAGTAATGTCGCAAGTCGTAGCATAATGAATAACAAATCGCAGCGGAAAATAAAACTATCTACCTTGGTGTTACACGCCGTCACTCACCCTTGTGAGCAACAAGGCAACCTTACTCTTTCCAACAATACAACTCCTCACGCTATGATGAACAGATACTGAGCTCTCTAATTTTTACAACCCAAATCCAACTAAATGAGCAACTAACTGAATACAACAACCTTCTTAATATAATACATAATAAAACCAACGGGTTGTTGTTGAAAACACTTCAGCTACCCCCGTGTCCCGCACTCCGGCTTGAGTCTTCTTCAATAACCTGGAATTTTTGGCCCATTGAAGGGCTCAGCAATCGAAATGCTGGTATGCTAAATGTAGTCTTAAATCATTAGGATTCCTTAAGTCGTTTTAGCCATCTTGATTTTAGATTCATTACATAAAATACCGGTTTACAATGATAACTGTAAACATTTAACAATCACATAACAATCCACCTGTAAACACCAGTGTACAACAGTTCACAACACCAATAACCACACATCAATAATCCATAGCAATAACCAATAATTGCTCGTCAATAATTCACAGCAATAACTAGTAATCACACATCAATAAACCATAACTATAACCAAACAAGATACGCGTATTAAACTGTACTTGTTAATTGGCCACCTAACCCTTATCTTTTAAACCAATCATTTAACCTTTTCCAATTAATTTCCACCTCACGCGTCATGTCAAGACAACCCTTAATATCTTATTAATGGACAGTAGCCCTGTGTTCCATTGGAACTGTTACCAGTTGACCCTAGGCCCTGGTTAGTTGACCAATCCGGTCGAACCTGTGCACCAACGGCAGTGCCCTCCGCCATCCCGAATGTGGCTGATGGATTTCCTTGAGTGACTCTCCATTGAAGTCTCTCGTAGTGATCACAATGCGCAACCAGAATGTCGGAACAGTCTGGATTCCTCTTTTATAAGTTAGCCCTTTTTTCAGTGATATAATATCCAATCCTTGAGTTAAGACTATAATAGTTGACCATCAGTTAGGTTCAGTAATACCAAAAGGCCAGTTAGTCTTTTTCCAGTTTAGATGTATAATCTTCCAGTCATAAGACGTTCGCGTAAAAATACAACGCAACAATGTTGAGCAATACAGTGTACAATATCATACACACAAAACCCAGATATCGCTCTTAAACAATTAACACATAATGTCTGGACCTTAGGACAATCCTTAGGACATTCAGACCACACAATTAACATACCGTTCACCGTGATAACAGCTAGCTTGACAATTCACGCTTTAATAGTCCTTCCCGTACGTTGTTATTTTACAAGCAATACCGGGTAATATTAATATAACTATTCATTAAATATTACAGTACTGTCACTATAGAGTTTATTTACGTAGTATACTAACTCCGTATGTTCTTTAGTTTCCCCCCGTTATTTATCAGTGGTTCTAGGTAGTTCAACAGTTCGTTATTTTCTGTGATATTCACATGTGATAATGAATTTCCACCTTGTGGTAAATTTCTATTTCCTTATTTATAAACTCAAAATTGTTTCCACTTATTCTTTATATTATATCCCTTGGTCATTTTTATTATAACCACAATTATTTTATAAACTTTATATTATACTCCATAATATGCCATAATACATTATATTACCTAGTTTTACTTCCTTCCTTATTAAATTACAAAACCAATCTTATTATATCGGTATTTATATTTTATACCCAACAACTTTATAAATTACTAGATAACCACATATAATTTCTGGTAACCATAATTTGAACCCATTAACTTTTACAATTTTCCAAACAACCATATACTTTAATAATTTACTAAATACCCATATTAATTTTCGGAAATTAAAAACAATTATATTAACTTCTATAAATTGCCAAATAACCTTATAACTTTTATAATTCACTAATTACTCACATTAACCTTTGTAATTATTAACCATCCACATTACCTTTTTAATTTACCAAAAGTCCACCTTAATTTTCGTAAATTACAATCTCATTATACCAACTTTTATAAATTACAAATAAACCCCTTAATTTTTGGTTTTCACTTATATTTTCCTTTATTCACTTTTAAACCCCAAACTTTATATAAGTTACATATTAACTTGTAAATTATAGTTTTAATATTAAATTATTTTAAAATAACCAAAACAACCCATATCTTTCTTCAATTTATATTTCCGCCCCACTTAACTTCTAATTTTTATATATACTTTCATAAATTACATATTCACCCAAAACTTTTATAAACTTAATATTTTATGTCATAAATCATTTTAACCCGAAGTTTTTGGTCAACACTTTGACCAAGACTTAATTCCATAATTAATACTTTAATAAACCCTTAAAATCATAAGTAATTTCGGCCATACTCTATACTTTCCAATAATTGCAAAATAGTCCCAATACTTTATAATTTGTTATTTTAACACTTGTACACTTATTTAAATTCACCAAAATTCATAATATTAATTCCCACCTTATATTATAATGTAAATATACTAAACATACCCTTTAATTCTCGGAAATCACTATTAGTACACCAAACTTCTCAAAATTATATTTTAGCCACATAACATATTAAACTTGACATTGAAGTACTTGTAGCTATTTTTAATGTTCCCAAAATATATAATATAAATTAATACACTTATATATTTCGAAAATCACCCAGATTATACATTAAGCTCTCGGCTTTAATTTTATTTTACCATATGGGTTTAAAACTTGATTTAAACTTTATAATAAATACATATAAATGTTTGTAAGCCATATAACACTTCTAAAAATTATGCTAATGACTTAGAATGATTATAATCTCAAAATAGAACATTTAATCCCTAGATAATTCGGTTTGACCATTTATGTATCATAATTAATTTTTTTGACACATATTTATACCTTAAGGTAATAACCTTACCTTATAAGTTATAAATTATTTTTCTTGATACTTTAACTCAATATTTTCGGCCTTAATATTAACAAGGCCTATACATAATTTTTATACCAAGGTTTGAAGCTTAATTCAAGCTTAAACTTAACAAGCCTTAATTAAATAAACTTACTCCTTAAATCAAGACAATTCTTGTACTTGATTTCTCCTTGAATTCCAATCTCTCCAAATGCTATTTTGATGAAGAGATTTCGGCCTCCACACATAGGTTTAGGAGATCCAAATGTTATACTTTTAACAAGGATTTATAAATAATATTTGGAGTAGTTTTACAAGAGTTTACCTTAGGAATTATCAAGGTATTTTTGATACACCTTGTGATGATTGTAGATCCAAGTTTCCTTCATGAAATAATGAAGAGAATATAGATTTAGAAGTTCCAAATTTTTGAAAATACCTTAAGGAATTTACTTAGGATTTTCAACATGAAATTATACCTTAACTTGATCTTGTTGTTCCTTGTATTGTTGTTGAATTTAGGAACCTCCTTGAAATACTACTTAGCTTGGTGAAAATAACAAGGGTTGCTAGGAAGATTTCTTGCTTCAAGACTTAGTGAAATACCCCGAACTTAAATATGGTGATTAGAATATTTTAATATGGTATTTAAGGGCCTAATAGTGCCTATGAAATTTTGGTAAAGAAAATAAATCCAAAGGAAACGAGAAAACGCTGAGAAAGCGGAAAACGCTAGAATAAGCGTTAAATAACCATAGGAGGTACGAGACCTCGGTTAGAGTATTATAAGGATTCCTAAGGCCTACTCATGCCTAATTAGTATACGGGAATGATTCCCGAAGGAAACGGATCCAAATAAGGTATTAAAACGCAAATAGAGTATTAGCGCACGTTTTTTGAGAAAACCCGAAAATGTGATTTTAAGTGGTCAAACGAACCCGAAAAAATTATAAATCATTAAGTAACTATTGTTAAGCACAAACGGAAGCTTAATAACCAATAAAAATAAAGAAACCAGAAAATTCCGGAAAACGGGCCCAGTTAGTGAATAGTATCAAAACCGGGTAAAATAACGAGTGTTTTCTGTAAAAGACGAAAAACGCTCCAGCTAGTATAACAGTAGAGGGGCCGGTTTTTAAATAAGTCAAGAGCCTCACACACACTCACATACTAGCTAATTAATTAAGGGACAAAAGCAAAAAGTAACAAAGTACAAAAGCACTCACATACTCTCTTTCCTCTCATTCCCTCATCTCTCTCCTACCCTTCTCCTTCCTCCACCGATTTCTCTCTCATTTCCCCCCCTTGCTGGCGATTTTGAGGAAGCTTCAACACCATCCATGGCTTCTCTTCTTCCTCTCCATGCTCTAGCTCCATTTGAGCTCCAAATGTAAAATAAAATACATATTCGAACTCCCTCTTCAAGCACTACATTTCTATCTTTTCAAAATCCGAAAATGAGCAACTTCATCTCCATGGGTTTTCCCCATTTGAAGAGAAAAGCACACCATTATGGAGCTTAGAGTCTCATCTTTCCAACAAGGTAAAAATCTCCATAAAACATTCAAGTTTTCTCCACCTTCCTTTGGTAGCCAATTTTTAGCCATTTGTAATGCCTTATTTTTCCCTCTCTTTTGAGCATCAATTTCACCAAGGAATGGTGGTGGATTCTCCTTCTTGAACCAAGGACTAAAACCCCTCCTAAAACACTCCAAAGGTAAACCCTAGAAATCTTGTTTTGAACATCTCAACGAGTTAGTGTAAATCCAAGGGTTAGTGTATTAATTATACTTGTCTTTGTGTGCTTGGGTGATGGGAATGGAGTTTGGCAACTCCATTCCCCACAAAACCGATTTGGACAAGAAAGAGAGGAAGAGGAGAAATGGAAAAGAAATGAAGGAATCAAAAGCTCAAGGTAAGAGCTCCTTCTTAGTGCTTAATTTAATGCATTAGTGTAATGGGAATGAGTAAACAAATAAAAGAACCCAAACTATTGTACTAGTATTGTAGTTGTGGATGTTTGAGTATTTCTGAGCAAAAATGTGGATTTGTAGGCCTTAGAGCCAAATGAATGGTGTATGTGTATTTGTATGGCTATTTGAGGAAGTAATGATGCATTGGTATTGTAATTAAGTAGTGTATTGAGATTTGTATGTGTGTTGGTAGAACCCTTGTGGTTTGGCTAGAATAGGGATGAATTTGATGAGGAAGGATATGTGAGGATAAGTAAGAAAAGTAGGTGAACTATGGCAAAATTTTAGTAGGAATTGTGCATTAATGGATGACTTGGTGAATGGGAGAACCAAGATGTATGTTGGAGTTAGTAGAGATACTTGGTAACCATGGAATGGTGGTGTTGAAGTATGAGAAATAAGAAGGTAAAAATCTGTAGCAAGAGGTAGTGGATTGCATTGGACAAACTAGGAAGAATTAAAGTACAAGACTTAGTAAAATGAATGTTGGACTTGGGTATAGATTTTGTATATGCTTGGGAATGTATTTAGAATGCTAGGAATGGCATTGGTTGAGGAAGTATTGGATGGTAGAGTTAAGTTTAAAAATCTGTAACATTCGAGTGCAAAGGTTGGCATGGGTGGTTGAAGGAAGTGAGGAAAAATTGTGTATATGGATTTAGGATGAGCAAGGAATTGGTGGATGAATTAAGGCAATTTGGAGGGCCTAAGTAGTGTTGAAACATATGGGATTACATGTAGGAAGATTTGGGAAACAATGGGCAAAGTATAGAACTGAAAACAGATTTTAAAACTTAAATACTGGGCCGGACCGACCCTAGGACCGAACTTGCAAGGTCGGTCGAGCCCAGATTCACAAAGACAGAAACCTTCTTGAATGGACCGACCTTGGGACCGGACATGCAAGGTCGGTCGGCCTAAAAATTTTCCGTCAAGTAACTCACTGGAATGGACCGACCTTGGGACCGGACTTGCAAGGTCGGTCGGCACTAAAATTTTCCAGCGTATTACCCTACTGACTTCGACCGACCTTGGGACCGACCCTGGGTAATGTCGGTCGAGTAAAAAAAAATAAAAAAAAATGTATGATTATAGTTATCATATGTATATATATATATATGCCTATACACATATGTATATGTAAATGTAGTAGTACATCATTAATGGAAAGAAATGGTGAAGGAATACACATGTGACTAAGGAAACAAGTTAAGAAAGTTGTAAGTATAAGAATACTAAGTATACGGGATAACAGGGTAAGTAAGGGAGTAGTAATTATTTGTGTATCGTAAGAGTATAGTATTAATAATGATGCTTGAAACATTATCAGTGTAACAAGTGTGAACTAAGGAACAATGGACGCATGGTAAAGCTAACTCCGGTGAAAGGTATGATTTTCTCATGCCCCGTATGCTAACCGAGTTACGTTGATTTGTGTGCTGTATGCCGGCTAATCCAGGCTAAAGCATGAAAACGTTTATTGCCTTTCATTGTATGTCTTGTTGTATGTTGTGTGAGCTAACCCTTCTTGAATGATTGTGAGGCTTCGTTTAGTGCGTAGTACGACTCAAAGATGAGTCTTGTTGTGTAGTGACTCGCAGTAAGAGTCATGTTGCAAACTAATGGAACCGTAGCAACGCACTAAATCAACGAATCAACAAACGATAACGCAACCCAATGAACTCACTAGAATGTGAGAGAATGTACGGGAGTAATAATCTTCCGATAACGGTAGGAGAACCAAAATGAATAATCCACAAACAGAAAGTAGTGGAAGTACATAAGTAACCTCTATTAGAGGAATTAATCTTGGTGCAAGACATGAACCATGAGAGTAGTAAAGAATGACGAGGGATCTCCAAACCCCTTAGCAATTAGTCGACCCATTATGGGAGGACCCGACTGATGTAAGTAATAACCCGAACATGAGAGTATTCGATACGTTGGGAAACCCTTAAATCTGAGGATACTAGACGGTGGTAATTTGCAAAGCTAGTGGAGGTAATCGAGAGAGATACTTCTAGGCTAATCCATGAGATCGTAATGTACTCTGAGAGAAGAGTGTTGGGAATTGAGTAGTCCGGTAAAAACGGACATTTGAGTATTTGAGGAGCTAAGCGTATAGCCCTCGTATTGTAGGTCCGGTGGCGAGTCTTGTGTATGACTCCGCCCAGAGGCCAAAGTAATGAGTATTGAGTATTGCGTATGTATAAGTAAAGTAATGAGTACTGAGTAAGAAGTGAGTATGAGTATGTAATGAGTACCGAGTACTGAGTATGTATGAGTGAGTATTTAGTATCGAGTACGTATGAGTAAGTATGGAGTATTGAGTAGTGTGAGTATGCAAGTTAGTAACGAGTACCGAGTAAGGATCGTGTACGAGTAAGGTATTGAACATGGAGTGATGAGTATGCAAGAGTAAGGAGTGAGTATGAGTAGAGTAGCGAATATCGAACACAGTACAAACAGAGTAGTGAGTAACGCAACGAAAAGAGAATGAATAAATAACTAATATGAACGGTTGACTATCGAATCGTCTTCCTTAGTAAGTATTGAACCTTGTATGAGAATGTAGGTAATGTGATTGTATTGTTGTAGCATGAGTATGTATGTATGCATGTAAAATGAACTCCATGTATAGCCGACCCAAAGTAGTTGGCGTACCGCGGTTAGCACGCGGTATATGCGAATTTATATGCAGCGTAAGCTGACCCCTAGGGGGACCGTTTTAAGTGTGCAGGTACTCGACAAGCTGCCCAACGTTCGAGAGAGTAGGACGGGGACTGTACGGAAGTGGGTAGTTGTATAGTAGGATTTTGTACTTGATTGTTCTGCGAATTTGGAAGTCCAAACTGTGATCGGCCGGTTTACAGGCGTGTAGAATACTCGGTTATAGTATCGTATGGAGTGGTAATTGGTTAGGTTGAGTACGCAAGGGAAGGTAATGTATGTGTAGAGTACGGTATGTTCATATTCATCAGGACCGATAGTATGTAGTATTGTAACTCGCCTTGTTAGCTCACGTGGGTGACTACGGCATGTACAACCCGCCGTTATGTATGTAGTATCCGTGCGAAGGTAAGTATTGTCCAGTAATGACGGTATTAGCTGCCTCCAGGGGTCTTCCTCTTAGAACATCTAATAGGAATATTACATCGAAATGGTGCTACACCGTCATACACAATCACAGTCTTGTAAGTAAGCTAGCAATAAAATATCCCTAGGGTTTTTTTCTAAGTCACGAATCCTTACGGACGTTTCCCGTATCCCAATATCCTTATGCTCATTGTCCTAGACTCAGTATCTTTCATCAGAGCGGTACTCGCTCTGATACCACTTTTTGTAACACCCCTATCCTAACCCGTAGTAATGTCGCAAGTCGTAGCATAATGAATAACAAATCGCAGCGGAAAATAAAACTATCTACCTTGGTGTTACACGCCGTCACTCACCCTTGGAGCAACAAGGCAACCTTACTCTTTCCAACAATACAACTCCTCACGCTATGATGAACAGATACTGAGCTCTCTAATTTTACAACCCAAATCCAACTAAATGAGCAACTAACTGAATACAACAACCTTCTTAATATAATACATAATTAAACCAACGGTGTTTGTTGAAAACACTTCAGCTACCCCCGTGTCCCGCACTCCGGCTTGAGTCTTCTTCAATAACCTGGAATTTTGGCCCATTGAAGGGCTCAGCAATCGAAATGCTGGTATGCTAAATGTAGTCTTAAATCATTAGGATTCCTTAAGTCGTTTTAGCCATCTTGATTTTAGATTCATTACATAAAATACCGGTTTACAATGATAACTGTAAACATTTAACAATCACATAACAATCCACCTGTAAACACCAGTGTACAACAGTTCACAACACCAATAACCACACATCAATAATCCATAGCAATAACCAATAATTGCTCGTCAATAATTCACAGCAATAACTAGTAATCACACATCAATAAACCATAACTATAACCAAACAAGATACGCGTATTAAACTGTACTTGTTAATTGGCCACCTAACCCTTATCTTTTAAACCAATCATTTAACCTTTTCCAATTAATTTCCACCTCACGCGTCATGTCAAGACAACCCTTAATATCTTATTAATGGACAGTAGTCCCCTGTGTTCCATTGGAACTGTTACCAGTTGACCCTAGGCCCTGGTTAGTTGACCAATCCGGTCGAACCTGTGCACCAACGGCAGTGCCCTCCGCCATCCCGAATGTGGGCTGATGGATTTCCTTGAGTGACTCTCCATTGAAGTCTCTCGTAGTGATCACAATGCGCAACCAGAATGTCGGAACAGTCTGGATTCCTCTTTTATAAGTTAGCCCTTTTTTTCAGTGATATAATATCCAATCCTTGAGTTAAGACTATAATAGTTGACCATCAGTTAGGTTCAGTAATACCAAAAGGCCAGTTAGTCTTTTTCCAGTTTAGATGTATAATCTTCCAGTCATAAGACGTTCGCGTAAAAATACAACGCAACAATGTTGAGCAATACAGTGTACAATATCAACACACAAAACCCAGATATCGCTCTTAAAACAATTAACACATAATGTCTGGACCTTAGGACAATCCTTAGGACATTCAGACCACACAATTAACATACCGTTCACCGTGATAACAGCTAGCTTGACAATTCACGCTTTAATAGTCCTTCCCCGTACGTTGTTATATTTACAAGCAATACCGGGTAATATTAATATAACTATTCATTAAATATTACAGTACTGTCACTATAGAGTTTATTTACGTAGTATACTAACTCCGTATGTTCTTTAGTTTCCCCCCGTTATTTATCAGTGGTTCTAGGTAGTTCAACAGTTCGTTATTTTCTGTGATATTCACATGTGATAATGAATTTCCACCTGTGGTAAATTTCTATTTCCTTATTTATAAACTCAAAATGTTTTTCCACTTATTCTTTATATTATATCCTTGGTCATTTTTATTATAACCACAATTATTTTATAAACTTTATATTATACTCCATAATATGCCATAATACATTATATTACCTAGTTTTACTTCCTTTCCTTATTAAATTACAAAACCAATCTTATTATATCGGTATTTATATTTTATACCCAACAACTTTATAAATTACTAGATAAACCACATATAATTTCTGGTAACCATAATTTGAACCCATTAACTTTTACAATTTTCCAAACAACCATATACTTTAATAATTACTAAATACCCATATTAATTTTCGGAAATAAAAAAACAATATATAAACTTCTATAAATTGCCAAATAACCTTATAACTTTTATAATTCACTAATTACTCACATTAACCTTTGTAATTATTAACCATCCACATTACCTTTTTAATTTACCAAAATTCCACCTTAATTTTCGTAAATTACAATCTCATTATACCAACTTTTATAAATTACAAATAAACCCCTTAATTTTTTGTTTTCACTTATATTTTCCTTTATTCACTTTTAAACCCCAAAACTTTATAAAGTACATATTAACTGTAAATTATAGTTTTAATATTAAATTATTTTAAAATAACCAAAACAACCCATATCTTTCTTCAATTTATATTTCCGCCCCACTTAACTTCTAATTTTTATATATACTTTCATAAATTACATATTCACCCTAAAACTTTTATAAACTTAATATTTTATGTCATAAATCATTTTAACCCGAAGTTTTGGTCAACACTTTGACCAAGACTTAATTCCATAATTAATACTTTAATAAACCCTTAAAATCATAAGTAATTCTCGGCCATACTCTATACTTTCCAATAATTGCAAAATAGTCCCAATACTTTATAATTTGTTATTTTAACACTTGTACACTTATTTAAATTCACCAAAATTCATAATATTAATTCCCACCTTATATTATAATGTAAATATACTAAACATACCCTTTAATTCTCGGAAATCACTAATAGTACACCAAACTTCTCAAAATTATATTTTAGCCACATAACATATTAAACTTGACATTGAAGTACTTGTAGCTATTTTTAATGTTCCCAAAATATATAATATAAATTAATACACTTATATATTTCGAAAATCACCCAGATTATACATTAAGCTCTCGGCTTTAATTTTATTTTACCATATGGGTTTAAAACTTGATTTAAACTTTATAATAAATACATATAAATGTTTGTAAGCCATATATAACACTTCTAAAAATTATGCTAATGACTTAGAATGATTATAATCTCAAAATAGAACATTTAATCCCTAGATAATTCGGTTTGACCATTTATGTATCATAATTAATTTTTTTGACACATATTTATACCTTAAGGTAATAACCTTACCTTATAAGTTATATAAATATTTTTCTTGATACTTTACTCAATATTTTCGGCCTTAATATTAACAAGGCCTATACATAATTTTTATACCAAGGTTTGAAGCTTAATTCAAGCTTAAACTTAACAAGCCTTAATTAAATAAACTTACTCCTTAAATCAAGACAATTCTTGTACTTGATTTCTCCTTGAATTCCAATCTCTCCAAATGCTATTTTGATGAGAGAGATTTCGGCCTCCACACATAGGTTTAGGAGATCCAAATGTTATACTTTTAACAAGGATTTATAAATAATATTTGGAGTAGTTTTACAAGAGTTTACCTTAGGAATTATCAAGGTATTTTTGATACACCTTGTGATGATTGTAGATCCAAGTTTCCTTCATGAAATAATGAAGAGAATATAGATTTAGAAGTTCCAAATTTTTGAAATACCTTAAGGAATTTACTTAGGATTTTCAACATGAAATTATACCTTAACTTGATCTTGTTGTTCCTTGTATTGTTGTTGAATTTAGGAACCTCCTTGAAATACTTAAGCTTGGTGAAAATAACAAGGGTTGCTAGGAAGATTTCTTGCTTCAAGACTTAGTGAAATACCCCGAACTTAAATATGGTGATTAGAATATTTTAATATGGTATTTAAGGGCCTAATAGTGCCTATGAAATTTTGGTAAAGAAAATAAATCCAAAGGAAACGAGAAAACGCTGAGAAAGCGGAAAACGCTAGAGATAAGCGTTAAATAACCATAGGAGGTACGAGACCTCGGTTAGAGTATTATAAGGATTCCTAAGGCCTACTCATGCCTAATTAGTATACGGGAATGATTCCCGAAGGAAACGGATCCAAATAAGGTATTAAACGCAAATAGAGTATTAGCGCACGTTTTTTCGAGAAAACCCGAAAATGTGATTTTAAGTGGTCAAACGAACCCGAAAAAATTATAAATCATTAAGTAACTATTGTTAAGCACAAACGGAAGCTTAATAACCAATAAAAATAAAGAAACCAGAAAATTCCGGAAAACGGGCCCAGTTAGTGAATAGTATCAAAACCGGGTAAATAACGAGTGTTTTCTGTAAAAGACGAAAAACGCTCCAGCTAGTATAACAGTAGAGGGGCCGGTTTTTAAATAAGTCAAGAGCCTCACACACACTCACATACTAGCTAATTAATTAAGGGACAAAAGCAAAAAGTAACAAAGTACAAAAGCACTCACATACTCTCTTCCCTCTCATTCCCTCATCTCTCTCCTACCCTTCTCCTCTCTCCACCGATTTCTCTCTCATTTCCCCCCCTTGCTGGCGATTTTGAGGAAGCTTCAACACCATCCATGGCTTCTCTTCTTCCTCTCCATGCTCTAGCTCCATTTGAGCTCCAAATGTAAAATAAAATACATATTCGAACTCCTCTCTTCAAGCTTACATTTCTATCTTTTCAAAATCCAAAATGAGCACTTCATCTCCATGGGTTTTCCCATTTGAAGAGAAAAGCACACCATTATGGAGCTTAGAGTCTCATCTTTCCAACAAGGTAAAAATCTCCATAAAACATTCAAGTTTTCTCCACCTTCCTTTGGTAGCCAATTTTAGCCATTTGTAATGCCTTATTTTTCCCTCTCTTTTGAGCATCAATTTCACCAAGGAATGGTGGTGGATTCTCCTTCTTGAACCAAGGACTAAAACCCCTCCTAAAACACTCCAAAGGTAAACCCTAGAAATCTTGTTTTGAACATCTCAACGAGTTAGTGTAAATCCAAGGGTTAGTGTATTAATTTACTTGTCTTTGTGTGCTTGGGTGATGGGAATGGAGTTTGGAAACTCATTCCCCACAAAACCCGATTTGGACAAGAAAGAGAGGAAGAGGAGAAATGGAAAAGAAATGAAGGAATCAAAAGCTCAAGGTAAGAGCTCCTTCTTAGTGCTTAATTTAATGCATTAGTGTAATGGGAATGAGTAAACAAATAAAAGAACCCAAACTATTGTACTAGTATTGTAGTTGTGGATGTTTGAGTATTTCTGAGCAAAAATGTGGATTTGTAGGCCTTAGAGCCAAATGAATGGTGTATGTGTATTTGTATGGCTATTTGAGGAAGTAATGATGCATTGGTATTGTAATTGAGTAGTGTATTGAGATTTGTATGTGTGTTGGTAGAACCCTTGTGGTTTGGCTAGAATAGGGATGAATTTGATGAGGAAGGATATGTGAGGATAAGTAAGAAAAGTAGGTGAACTATGGCAAAATTTTAGTAGGAATTGTGCATTAATGGATGACTTGGTGAATGGGAGAACCAAGATGTATGTTGGAGTTAGTAGAGATACTTGGTAACCATGGAATGGTGGTTGAAGTATGAGAAATAAGAAGGTAAAAATCTGTAGCAAGAGGTAGTGGATTGCATTGGACAAACTAGGAAGAATTAAAGTACAAGACTTAGTAAAATGAATGTGGACTTGGGTATAGATTTTGTATATGCTTGGGAATGTATTTAGAATGCTAGGAATGGCATTGGTTGAGGAAGTATTGGATGGTAGAGTTAAGTTTAAAAATCTGTAACATTCGAGTGCAAAGGTTGGCATGGTGTGTTGAAGGAAGTGAGGAAAAATTGTGTATATGGATTAGGAATGAGCAAGGAATTGGTGATGAATTAAGGCAATTTGGGGGGCCTAAGTAGTGTTGAAACATATGGGATTACATGTAGGAAGATTTGGGAAACAATGGGCAAAGTATAGAACTGAAAACAGATTTTAAAACTTAAATACTGGGCCGGACCGACCCTAGGACCGAACTTGCAAGGTCGGTCGAGCCCAGATTCACAAAGACAGAAACCTTCTTGAATGGACCGACCTTGGGACCGGACATGCAAGGTCGGTCGGCCTAAAAATTTTCCGTCAAGTAACTCACTGGAATGGACCGACCTTGGGACCGGACTTGCAAGGTCGGTCGGCACTAAAATTTTCCAGCGTATTACCTACTACTGACTTCGACCGACCTTGGGACCGACCTGGGTAATGTCGGTCGAGTAAAAAAAAAATAAAAAAAATGTATGATTATAGTTATATGTATATATATATATGCCTATACACATATGTATATGTAAATGTAGTAGTACATCATTAATGGAAAGAAATGGTGAAGGAATACACATGTGACTAAGGAAACAAGTTAAGAAAGTTGTAAGTATAAGAATACTAAGTATACCGGGATAACAGGGTAAGTAAGGGAGTAGTAATTATTTGTGTATCGTAAGAGTATAGTATTAATAATGATGCTTGAAACATTATCAGTGTAACAAGTGTGAACTAAGGAACAATGGAACGCATGGTAAAGCTAACTCCGGTGAAAGGTATGATTTTCTCATGCCCCGTATGCTAACCGAGTTACGTTGATTTGTGTGCTGTATGCCGGCTAATCCAGGCTAAAGCATGAAAACGTTTATTGCCTTTCATTGTATGTCTTGTTGTATGTTGTGTGAGCTAACCCTTCTTGAATGATTGTGAGGCTTCGTTTAGTGCGTAGTACGACTCAAAGATGAGTCTTGTTGTGTAGTGACTCGCAGTAAGAGTCATGTTGCAAACTAATGGAACCGTAGCAACGCACTAAATCAACGAATCAACAAACGATAACGCAACCCAATGAACTCACTAGAATGTGAGAGAATGTACGGGAGTAATAATCTTCCGATAACGGTAGGAGAACCAAAATGAATAATCCACAAACAGAAAGTAGTGGAAGTACATAAGTAACCTCTATTAGAGGAATTAATCTTGGTGCAAGACATGAACCATGAGAGTAGTAAAGAATGACGAGGGATCTCCAAACCCCTTAGCAATTAGTCGACCCATTATGGGAGGACCCGACTGATGTAAGTAATAACCCGAACATGAGAGTATTCGATACGTTGGGGAAACCCTTAAATCTGAGGATACTAGACGGTGGTAATTTGCAAAGCTAGTGGAGGTAATCGAGAGAGATACTTCTAGGCTAATCCATGAGATCGTAATGTACTCTGAGAGAAGAGTGTTGGGAATTTGAGTAGTCCGGTAAAAACGGACATTTGAGTATTTGAGGAGCTAAGCGTATAGCCCTCGTATTGTAGGTCCGGTGGCGAGTCTTGTGTATGACTCCGCCCAGAGGCCAAAGTAATGAGTATTGAGTATTGCGTATGTATAAGTAAAGTAATGAGTACTGAGTAAGAAGTGAGTATGAGTATGTAATGAGTACCGAGTACTGAGTATGTATGAGTGAGTATTTAGTATCGAGTACGTATGAGTAAGTATGGAGTATTGAGTAGTGAGTATGCACAAGTTTAGTAACGAGTACGAGTAAGAGTAAGGATCGTGTACGAGTAAGGTATTGAACATGGAGTGATGAGTATGCAGCAGAGTAAGGAGTGAGTATGAGTAGAGTAGCGAATATCGAACACAGTACAAACAGAGTAGTGAGTAACGCAACGAAAAGAGTAATGAATAAATAACTAATATGAACGGTTGACTATCGAATCGTCTTCCTTAGTAAGTATTGAACCTTGTATGAGAATGTAGGTAATGTGATTGTATTGTTGTAGCATGAGTATGTATGTATGCATGTAAAATGAACTCCATGTATAGCCGACCCAAAGTAGTCGGCGTACCGCGGTTAGCACGCGGTATATGCGAATTTCATATGCAGCGTAAGCTGACCCCCTAGGGGGACCGTTTTAAGTGTGCAGGTACTCGAAGCTGACCACCGTTCGAGAGAGTAGGACGGGGACTGCTACGTAAGCATGGGTAGTTGTATAGTAGGGATTTGTACTTGTATTGTAATGCGAATTTGGAAGTCCAAACTGTATCGGTAATTTAAGGATTGTAGAATACTCGGTATAGTATCGTATTGGAGTTGTAATGGATTATGGTTGAGTACGCAAGGAAGGTAATGTATTGTGTAGAGTACTCGGTATGTTCATATTCATCAGACCGATAGTATGTAGTATTGTAACTCGCCTTGTTAGTCACGTGGGTGACTAACGGCATTGTACACCCGCCGTTATGTATGTAGTATCCGCTGCGAAGGTAAGTATTTGTACAGTAATGACGGTATTAGCGGTAGGGGTGTTACACTTAGAAGATTTAACTAGGAATTTACATAGAAATGGTGTTAGAAATTAAAACACCATTAATGGAGCTTTGAAACTCTAAGGAAAACTTAACAAAGGAAGAAGAAAAGAGAGAGCAAGGGAGATCTTACCATTCGGCCATGGAAGGCAAAGAAGAATAAGGAGCTCACGTAGGGTATTAAGGCAAAGCAAGAGAAGGAATCAAATTTGGAAATTATTGGCATGTCACATGGCATTATTCTTTGATTTGTTTTTGATTATTTGACTTCATAATTGACCACTAAAGTCTCTCATTTAGGCTAGGTTTACGGCTGATTGGAAGAAGATAGTGGAGACTTGTTTGATGATTGCAAACTAGAAGACAAGAGGTAAGTTAGGTATGTGTTTCCCTTTTGATTTTCTATTTGATTTGCCTTTATTTTATTCATGTTTTGTTACGGTAATGCTATAGGAGTTTGGCTACAGATTTTTGTTGATTTAAGACAAGGGAATATGGCTAGGTTGTTAGGTGTTTTATTAAACTACTTATTAGGCAATCAAAGCCTTCTTTTCTTGTCAAAATCGGTAATCTACATTGTAGGTAGTCATTGATTTTGTTGTATTATTCCTTGACATGTGCATGGTTAGGTTTATGTCTTTCTTTGATTTAATATAAGGCAATAATTCCTCCTTGTAATGGATCCCAATCGGCAGCACATGAGGCCATGGACACTAGTTTTGTTTGATTCTTGCAACTAGTATAAAGTAGTCCTAGGCCTTGTTATTTTATGTAATTTGATTCCTATAACTTTTGTTTAACTAATGTTTTCTTGATTCTTTTCAGGTCATACGTAAATGAAGTCTCCACATGACGGATTTATTGCTACATTATCATATAGTATATGCTAGGTGAGTCACATTAGCATAAGGCAAATTTTTGAATTAAACTAGTCAAATAACACCCATTTTAACGCATGACATAGGGATCAATTGGGATTTATTTTTCATTTAATTTTTGTTACACTATATTTTTAATAAGACCATACTAATATGTGTAATAGGTTCCAGCATTTAATTGGTACATTTATACCATGGTAAAGGATGAAAGTTTTAAGGTAAAAATGCTGATTTTAGGTACCTTTTTGACTCAAAAATCGCCCCTGGTTGTGCTATGATTTTAGCACGGAATTAATTGATTTAGATGGTCATTTATCCTATTTTAAGATATCAACTCGTGGCTCCTCAAAAACTTCAAGACAATTGCGTAAAACGCATTTTTGTAACACCCGAAGGTGCATTTTTGTGCTTTAAGGGGTGTTCTGAAAAATAATTAGTCGCCATGAGTTCCAAGTGTTTATTGACACTTTTTATAGTCAATAATAATATGTTAAGGTGTTACATTGAGTTATATGGGGTTATATAAACTTGTAACTCAATTTTCGGGCTAACCGGACACTCCCGGGGTAAAAAGGAGCGTTAAGAAACTCCCCCGAGCACTTTGCTTATTTTTGAGTAAGTAGCTTGAGAATTCTCTTTAGAATGTTGAATAATGATTTTAGGAACTCTAAGCAATAATTTATATAGGTTTTGTGCCACCTCGGCACTCTCCTGGGCACTCCTAGGCCTTTATGGGGCCCACATCGGGAACTTCTGAGAACTTTATCTTTAATTGAGAATTTATCTTGAGAAATTCATCTTAAATGTTCATAAAAGTGTTATTGTGTGTTTAGAATGAAGTGTAATGCTTTACTTTATTTATAAAGTATTTCCGGGACTTTCAGGCCTTAAGGGGCCCTAAAGGGAACTCCCGGTATATTGTATTTTTACTCAGTTCTAACTGAGGACATGTGTTTTAAAGGTCATAAAATGATCCTTGTTTAACTTCATATGATGTTCATAGCTTATACAATTTGTTTAGCTTAAGGCCGAGCTTTAGCGCACGTTTTTGACCTTAAGGAGTTTAGGTGCGTTTTAACGCCCAAGTGTTTATATACTTTCTTAGGGTTTAATAATCCCCTAAATAATTTTATTTACCTTTATTTAATTATTTAAAGGTTAGGGGTTTTTCAGTCTACCCCCCTTAAAAGGACTTTGTCCCGAAGTCATAACTTCTACTTACATACCCTATGGAATCAAGTTCCTCGTATCTATTCCTGTATACTTATCATTTCTGGGTGTCAATACTATATTGACTCCTCTACATTCCATTAGTAATCTGAGTGTATGCAATCCGTACACCAACATAACCTTGCTCATGGCAAACAATGCAATCATAGCATAAGTAACTTGGTAAGTATTGTAAAGTGAATAAGTGCACCTTATTAACCATCCAAGTGTTACATAGAACACAACAATAACCATCCAGTGTCACATAGGACATAACAATAACCATTCAACCAATTGCACACATGCGCAACAATCAAACACAACAACCAAATCAAAACCAATATAGACTGCAGATATACAAGTCGCATGTGGTGCTCTACCCCCTTTAAAAAGGGTTACGCCCACGTACCCCCACAAGTATACACAAAACTAAGAGAAAATTGCTGGATACTTGTCTTGCATGGAGTCTTCTAACTCCCATGTCGCCTCCTCAATGTCGTGGTTTTACCACAGAGCTTTGACCATTCTAATGGTCTTGTTCCTGGTCTCCCTAGTGTTGGAGTCTAAAATGTGAATTGTGGTCTCCTCTTCTCTAAGTGTAGGATCTAGTTCGAGTGTCTCGGGCTCTAAGATATGTGAAACACATTGTGCACTCTCCCAAACTCAACATATAAGTCTAATATGTAGGCTAATGGGCCCACTCGCTCCGTAATAAGGTACGGTCCTACAGAATTCGGGCTAAGCTTGTCCTTCTGTCCAAATCTAAAAATTCCCTTCATGGGTGAAACTCTAAGGAAGACTCGATCGTCTATTGCGAACTCGAGGTCTCTCCTACGAGCATTAGCATATGACTTCTGTCCTACGAGGTATAGCCCTCAAAAATCTATGTATTCCATGACATGTTTCATAGTGCATTAGTATGCTGTTTGTTTGAATCCCGTGTGTATGGGTGTAGGTGATCTACCATCCTGTAAGTTGCTGTTATTATCTCTTGGCTTGTTTAAACCATCGTGTGTAACACACTTCCATTAATCGCCTCTTGTAGTGATAATCGTTGGCGCTCGGGTTTTGTATTAATATTGGGCATACTTAAAATCCCTCTCTTTGATCCTCAGGTCATCATTTTGTGATTCTGGTACTTGAGTTTACTGTCGCCATATTTGGTTTTTATTTTCTATGTAAGGTATGAGCTATGGTCGAGCCATGCATCTAATGTATATTACAGAAAGATTTCTTGATATTACTGATTCACCAATTGTCGGAAGTATATACACGATTACTATCGTCTCTTCATTAGGTATACCATAGTAGGTTCCTACTAAGGTTTCTAACAAGGTACAGTTTTCTCTCAATTGAACATGTTCTTGTGGTTGTAAATCAATTCATGTGAGTATAATGTTTCTACTCTTTATATTCTACCATGTTTATAGGTAGGTTCCCACTTAATATATTGGGTTGAATTCATAAAGAATGACATGGAAGTCGATCTTTCCATCCAGATGGCAAATTGGCCATGGCTTAGAAGCTAACTTGATACTAATCTCATTATTGATAATTGTCTCTTGATTTCTTATTTAATTTGTTAGCATGGTTCATGTATAATATTTGGCTCACAATTGACTATTCTTCCGACATATGTGGAGTTGTTTTAGCTATTTAATCTCCTTAGGGTAACCTGGACAACTTAACTCCTAATTTACATCTTCTACATCTCACATACTTATTAGTCAAATTTTAATATCAGATTTCAGAATCAATACCTATGTATCACATAAATATTCGTGACCACTTGTAAGGAGTCTCAGGAATCATCCAACCCTGACGGGGTCAGCATCAGTGTTGAACTATCCTTCAACTCCATTTTGTGTTTGGTTTTCCCTTGATCTGACCAGGATCAAGTTCGACCTCCCACGTCAAATATCAAACAATCACATAATTGTCATTTCCAAATTTTATCTTATCGAACTTTGTGACGTGGTGACTACTACATGTACCTTTTTCTTTGACTGTTATACAACTATTCCAATAACTGTTATAACCTATACTTGAATCTAGTGTATTCCTTAATCCCCGGAACTAAGTTCCTTTGATCAAATCATCAAGCGGGGAAGCCAGTTTTTCCTCTTGGCGTAAAAGATAAATTCTTATTAAAGCATCTAGGCTCATACTGTCTAATAACTATATCCATCAATCATTTTAACTCTTAAATCCATCATATAAGTGATAATTCAGATATGGACTTTGATACTTTAGAATACCCTTTTCTCTTTAAAAGGCTCATCTAGAATTTAACTCACCGGGGCTTGATTATAGCTTAAATTTAGTTATCGTTACATAGAATAAGCACAGTCACAGTTTGACTCCAAGGGAAGTCTCATAACTCGATCAACAATTACAGTTCCATAAAGTATTATCTTCTCCACCTTAAAGCTGGGCTTTTCCCTTATTTCATCTAAACTCCTTAAATCAGGTGAACCATGTGTTCAGCCTAGGTTAAGTATCTCTTAATAATAGTACAGTCTCAAACTACGGGTTTCCAGATTGAATCCAATGGTTTGGTAACAGGACAATCAAAGCGTATTGTTTGTTTCTATCTCTTAGAAACGTGGTTAATCCACCAACTTAATGGCTTCCAAAAATAGGTCAATTAGTTGTATCAAATAGAAGATCTAGAATCCAGGGATTAGTATATAACGTTAGGAAGGCTTACGTGTAAAACAATTGTTACAAGCCAAGGGGTATGTTTCCCCTACTTTTAAATTTAATTTACACTCTTTTTTTTAATGTATATTTTAATTCAAACTCTTATATAATTTACACTGACTTCATTGCAAGTGTCAAGGAGAGTTATTCGTTACCATGTTTATATTAAAAATTATATTATATGGGGTTAACCTTATTTGATTTATTGCGATCTTTATTCGCGTTTATAACTTGAGCTGTCATAAAAGACATATGCTCGAATAGAACCATAAGGATAGTGTAGGATGATAGCCTCAAAATAGGGTAGGTATACTTAACGATACTTTAGTCCTCTGAAATGTATCAATACTCCTCAACGTTTTAGGTTTACAACCTCCAAATTATATTTATATATGTAGCATTTGGTATTGCTAATTAAGTAGTTCTCCCGACTTCAGAAAATATAGATTCGAAGTTTGTTCTCTCCCCTTTATTAATTAGGAGTCCAGCATAGTTACCATATTAACACTAGCTGAGACCCTTGGTATTTACTCGGTATTTAAAACCCGTGCTTATCCCTGTTGGATGTTTAGCTATATTTTTGAGATTTTGTTTCTCTATATTTCAAGGTTTCGCACTATCTTCTCGCGAAGTTAATAAGGGATTGTAAGATTTGTAGTCCTGCACTGAGCGGTAAGCTCGGTGCCTGGGTATCCCATAAAATTTCAGTGTTTGCTCTTTACGTGAACTCTTTTGACAATTCATGTAGTCTTAAGTATTTTATATTAATTAATGTATTCCTTTTCATGACATCTGCTCGTCATTTAGGCAGGTCATACTTGGTAGTTACTGTAAGTTTGGACAGTTAATATCGCCCTTCGGCGGTCCAAGCAAAAATTAACTTACTATTCCTCACTGTACTATCCCACACACTGTATCCCAAATATTAACGTGTCTCCTGACTTTAAAATAATTTTTTTCGTATCATCCATCCTCTTCTTATCACCGTATAAAACTCAGCATCATCTCCTATGAAGAAGGATATAACTGGTATCCCAATCCTTACCCAAACTCATCATATATAATTTAAGTTTTGATCCACTCCCATATCCTGGAATATAAAATCCTCCAAGGCTTATCCCCAAGTTCTACATTCATTTATAATAGTTATTTGTTCATTTATAGTTAAGTATTTCTTGAGTAGGATCATGCCGGTCAAATTACTTGGCATTATGCCTCTGGATATTCCCGACCTTTGCTCATAGGCTCAGGTGATCTCGCTCCCATAGGTAAGGAAAATAAATATTGAAGTATCCCATTAGGTGAGAGGTTACCTAAGTTAGGTCTCTCTAAATTCTGATACTTACTAACACATACAAGTCTCATCGACTGATAAATACAAACACACATTTATGCATCATGCATTAGGTTTAAGTACTAGGCTTACCGGTTACGCGCTGAGCGCTAGCCTCAGCGCCTGAAGTTCCCACTGTGTACAGGGTATTTCTTCATGGAACTATCTCTTTCCCTTCCGACTCCCGGATGAGGATGGCTGTCCTGCCGGTCTTCTAGCATAGGTGTTGTTCTGCTGTGCCTGGCATACTCTTGGTCCTCCCGCCTCATTAGCTGGTGGTCTATGTGAACCTTTAGCTCCCTTGTAGACTCGGCTTCTTGGATTGGAAAAGCATTCATACTCCCTATGACCTTCTTTCTCGCAATAGCGACACCTCACCTTCTTGCCTGCGCAGTCTACGCCTGGATGATCCTTTCCACAGCTGAAATACCCCAAACCTTAATATGTTAATTAATTATGTAATTATGATATTTTGAGACTAATCAAGTCCTTAAGATCATTGGTGAAGAAATAAAAAAAAGAAAAGAAAATGCGTAAAAGTCACAATACGTAAAAACGTGTGTTAAATGATTATAGCAAGTATATAACCTTAGCTAGAGTCCAAAAAGGATTCCTATGACTTATTTAGTCATTGAGAACATGTGGGAAAAATTCTCGAAGGAAACGGATCCAAATAGTGGATTAAAAATGCAAAACGGGCTTTAAAGCACGTTTTTCGAGAAACCCGGGAAATGTAACTTTTAAACGGGTTTAAAGGACTAATAAAAAATTTATGGTCAATCATATGGCTATAATTAAATATTAGTCAAGGTCTAGGACTATAAAAATAAATAAAACAAAAATCCGGAAACCGGACCCGGACTGTTAAAACTGACAGTTCGGGAATTAACGGGTGTTATCTGCTAATGACCAAGTGCCACTCTCTCACATTGTAAAAGAAAATAAAAATCAGACTTTCCTTCCCCCTCTCTTGTGTCTCACGTGAGGACAGCCCCCTCCATCCTATTATTTCTACTTACTCACTAAAATACAAAACAATAAAATACACATTATTTCCTCTCACACACTATACTCTCTCTCACACTCTCTTTCTTCCCTCATTCCCTCTGTCTTACGATTTGCTTCCCCCTCTCTCAGCTCTTCTTCTTCATCTTGCTCCTCTAATGGCGATTTCACAAGCCTAAGAGCAACCCCAACTTCACCTCCTTGTTACTTCATCATCCTAGCTCCAAATCAAGAAATTTTTACACCAAAATACTCCTCTCATCTTGGGGATTATTTTCGACCTTTTGAAATCTCAAAACTCCATACTTCATTTCCATGGGTATACCACATTTTGAAGAGAAAGCTCCATATCCTTGAAGCCAAACGTCTTCTTGTTGTTCTAAGGTAAGAAAGAACTCAAAAATCCATTCATTCTCCCCTTTTATATGGTGGCCGATTTTGGTGTGCTAAACACCATTGTTTTCCTCTTCATGTAAGCTTGTTAAATCTTCAAGAGGTGTTGGAGCTAGCCCAAATTCCACTACCAAAAACTTCACTTTGAAGTAGAAGGTAATTCCCTCCTATGATGTTTCAAGTATTTATTCTAGGGTTAATGGAATAATGGTCATGAACCCTCCATACTTATTGTGATTACCTTGGCATGGTCATGAGTGTAGCAAATAACCCCATTGGAAAACGGTTGTGGAACATGAAGAAATGAGGAGGGAAAGTTGAAAGAAATCTAAGGTAAATAACCTACCTTAAGTTATGTGGTGTTTTAAGGAATTGTGTTTTATGTGGGTACAAATATAAATGCTTAGTGAAATGCAGGTGTTGCTAATAATATGAGGAAATTCAGTGTTTAATTTAATGTTGTTTAAGGGCCTAAGAGCCAAGCTTTTAAGGTTTATGTATATTGGGTGCTATTGTGGTGGAAATGATGAAATTAAATGTGGTTTGGTGTTTTTGGATGAGTTTGTGGGTTGGAGTGTTTTGAGGGCTAAGTAATGTGTGGGAACATGTTAAACTTATGGGGAGATCATGTCAAAATTCGTGTAGGAACTTAAGGGTTTAAATACATTTCTAGGTGGGAGCAAACTAGAGAACTACAAGTATTTTGAGAGGAAGATCTAGTATGGAAATCGGTTGGTAACTAGGTAGATGGAGATGGGTAAATGAGTGAACTCTAAGGTGGGAATGTTGCATTATTAGTGAACTAGTAAGTGGGTGAGAAAAATCTGTAGCAAAACATTTAACAAACTAAACTCTAGCCCTTGTAAGAGGAGAGTGAGAAATTTGGGTGAATTTGGTTAAGAATTGAGTAACACACGTAGGTGATGAGTTATATGTGTTTAAGAGGTTGTAATGGTGTTGGAAAATGCCTAAATACATGTAGGAACCTTGGAGCAACAATGGGAAGAAGTTTGGAGTTAAATGGGCATTTTGAAACAAGGGTCTGGAGCCGACCGACCTTGGGACCGGACTTACAAGGTCGGTCGAGCCCAGTTTAACCCATCGGAAACCTTTCTGGAATCGACCGACCTTGGGGACCGGACTTGCAAGGTCGGTCGGACTCAAATTTTGTGCGCGAAAATCTTTCTAGAATGGACCGACCTTGGGGACCGGACTTGCAAGGTCGGTCGGGGCAAAATTTTCAAACGGGAAGTCTTCTGGAATGGACCGACCTTGGGACCGGACTTGGCAAGGTCGGTCGAAGTGAAAAATTTCGAACTTGGACTCTACTAGAATGGACCGACCTTGGGTAAGGTTGGTCGGCCCAAAATCTACAAAAAAAAAAAAAACAAAGTGTGGCTTAGTTAGTAGACCCTAGTGGGTATAATAAAGATAATCAAGTGTAAGTTTAAGCATAAAAACATGTCATATAAACGTGTAAAGTGTTTAGTAAATTCTGAAGTCAAATAAGTTAATTAACCGACGTTATTAATCATGTTTAGGAACAACGTACGGTGGAACACTAGAGCGGCAAGGACCAAGGTATGGTTTTCTTGTAGTCTGTTGCCTACCGGTTTACACCGGCTTGGGTGTTGTTTGTTTTTCTGTGTGTTTACGACCTTGTAAGATTAAAACCATGAAATGAGTTTACGGTTATTGTTATTATTGTGGCGTATGTGTACAGGTACTGTTAACCTCGAATACGTACTAACCCGTTAGTTGACCAAGCTAGGATACGTAAGAGAGCGGTACCTGGTTTAACATTTCAACTTAAGGAACGTTCTAACCTCGGCTATGTATGAGCTAGTTGTGGTGTGTGTTGTTAATGTGTATCCCATTTCCCTTGGGTGTCTAACTGGACTTATGAACTTATGTGTGGTTGATTGTGTTAAGTTCCAACAATGGGACTTCTAACAAGTGCTAACCGGGGAGTGAGGAATCCGGTCGTTCCGGTCACGTGTGTATGTACGGGGGTCGACATCTGAATCAGATTCGGCTCTCTCCTTATGTTAAGGTTGTTTTCCTTTTTGGATTCCGACCGCCCATTAGCTTAGCCAAAGCTTACCTACCTGACCTCCAATCGGGCTAGGGGGAAATTATGTGTTCGGTGTGATCGGATCACTATATCCGCCATGCCCATGTGTTGTTACTTGTTCGACTAACAGAACGGTAGCGAGTTCTGTAACAAGCTTAACATGAGAATGAAATCATTCTCTAGGCTTACTATGTTGACTAACTATGTTGGTTGGTTTCTAAAGTGAA
Organism: Limonium bicolor; assembly: GCA_023374045.1. Classification (NCBI taxonomy): domain Eukaryota; kingdom Viridiplantae; phylum Streptophyta; class Magnoliopsida; order Caryophyllales; family Plumbaginaceae; genus Limonium; species Limonium bicolor. The sequence continues at coordinate 113,737,589 of CM041781.1, read as the reverse complement.
ATGTTCTCACTATGTATGTGTTTCTATTGTTATGCAATATTCTTGCTATGTAATATGCATGTTGTATGTTAAATCAATGCCATGTCATCATGACAAATAGTTGCGTGTATCCCGGTAGTCAGCGGGCTGCACGTTAACCATGCCAGCCAAGGGTTGCTGACCCCCTTTGGGGGCACATATTATTTTACAGGAGAGTGATCGAGGAAGCGGACTGGCTATAGCATGGCGCGATAAGAAATACTTTTGTTATTTTGGATAGTGGACCGAGTAGTATTTGTATACTCGAGGCTTTTTGTTTTGGTGGATGTAAAGTTGGTTGAGTGAATTTTGTACATTAACACTCGGTATACGGTAATTCTTTTTTGATAGAAATTGTGAAGGTTGTAATTATGCTCGGCATTCTTGTAATCAGACCGACCGACATTGTACGTAACAGCCTTGTTAGCCACGTGGGTGGCTAACGGCGTGTAACGCCGCCCCTTTTGGTTAATGTTTAAGTTGTGTTCTCCGCTGCGATTATTGGTTAAGTGTGAAGATTATGGTTGGGGTGTTACAAAAAGTGGTATCAGAGCGAAGTATCGCTCTGATTACCGATTACCAAGCTTAGGAATATACCGAGTTAGGAAACTTAAACCTTGTCGTCCAACGGACGTTATAAACATTTGACCTGACAAGTTTGTAAGTACGATACTAATGAGAGTTCATGTAAATTCAGATGGCAGGGTGACCACCAGGAAGGGGCCGCGGGCGCGGTTCAGGAAACCCAGGGGAGAACCCTACCGCTCAGATGATGGCCGAGGCAATGGCGGCCGCCCTTGCTCTGGTGGTACCATAGATTATAACTGCAGTGCAACAGGGGCAGCAACAGCCCGGTGGTCAGGATCACCCGGACCACCACCACCACCACAGCCACGCGAAACTAATTGGGTAAAGGCGTTGGCCGACTTGAGACCCCCGTCTTTCAAAGGGGAGACCGACCCTTCCAAACTAGAGGCGTATATCTCGGAGCTCGAGACCGCCTATGAGACTTTGGCCGTTCCTGCTGATGCCAAGGTCCGTCTTGCTGCATATTACTTGAAAGGTTCGGCTAGGAACTGGTGGAAACTGGTGCGAGCCGAGAAAGTGGCCGACCCGAATTTCGGATGGGAGCAGTACACGGCATTGCTACGAGCCAAGTACTACCCAGTGCATGTGCAAGAGGCAAAGCGCCTGGAGCTTGACAGCTTGAAGCAAGGAGACAAGATGTCGGTGGACGACTACTACACCGCCTTCACCGATCTAGTTCATCTTCTACCTGACCTAGGTTACTCGAACTGGGTCTTGGTGAACCGATTCTACAGTGGGCTCAGCCACCGCCTACGCTATGGCATGGGGCCAGCGAGTACAATACCTTGCAGGAGTGCTATCATGCCGCTGCTAAGGTGGAGATCACCGTCCGTCTGAGGGACGAGGAGAATGCGCATAAGCGTAAAGTCTCAGGCGAGGGCCAAAGCACGCAGGGGTACAGGGGAGGAAAGAAGAAGAAACCTTACCCTCAGCCCCAGAGAGGCCAGCAACAGGGTGGCAAAGGCCAAGCCCAGTCCACCACCGCTGAGGAGCCGCTGAAGCTCACCTATGCCTATACAGCTAAGCCCTTACGCTCTCAGTCACTTAAGGGTAACTACGTGACCCTGGAATTGAATTAAATGTGTGTTGTTAAGTTGTGGAGTGTGTACTAAATGTGTAATGTGTTAGCAGCCAGCACGGGCTCTGGACCGGAGCGCCATTACTACTGTAAGTGGTGTAACGGTGACCACCCCGGCAAGGACTGCAAAGGGAATGATGTGCAGTGTCGCTACTGCAAGAAGATGGGGCACCATGACTTCGAGTGCTACCCGAACCCCGATGTAAGAAACTATAGGCCTAGGGGGCAGTGGAAGGGTAAGGCTGCCGCGACCACAGAAGGCCCGAAAGCTACCTATCAGCCATCCTCAGGGCAAGGGAATACTGAATCATAGAAAGGGAAGGGCCGGGAGCAGGCAAGGCTGCCTTGAATGTGGTGGACCGGTCAGAGGCACAAGGATCCTCTTCTAGACCAGGTACCACTCAAACTGTTAAGTGAAATAAGTGATTGCTTATCGCATTTTCATGCATGTGTAAAAGTGAGTCTAAACGTATAACCATGTGAGTAATGAGTTGGAGTACAATGTGAAAACCACCTAAGTTAGAAAATTCTGAACCATAGGAACCTTCATATTTTGTTATCCAATCCCACCCTCACCAACCCTTGGAGAGACCACCATGGACATCACCGACTATCCGACAGAACAGTGTCAGGTTATCCAGCCAGGTATGATATTATTAAGGGGATACCTGACACCCGAAGCACAAATCCATATCATTTTACGATGCTACGAGCTAGGAGCAGCACCTGGAGGTTTCTACACACCCGAATACCCAAGTGGAGCGAAAATGAATTTAAAGATGATGTGCATGGGTAAGGATTGGAACCCCTACACCAAGACATATCAGGACACACGAGCGGAAGATGGAGCTACCATACCGAGTGTACCTGAGGAGTTCTTTGCGGTTGTTAACCACACCGTGGGAATTGCTCAGCAAGTTGAATCGGAATCACTTCCAAGTATCAAGGCAGATTTGTGCATTGTCAATTTCTACCAGAAAGGTGGAAGATTGGTTTATACCAAGATAAGGATGAAACACCCGAGTCTCTAATTAAGGGAGTACCCGTGGTGTCTTGGTCCATTGGTGATACCGCTGAATTTATCTATGGCGAGCAGAAGCGTGCGGACCTCGCAAGGAAGTTAGTGTTGAAATCTGGAGATGTGTTAGTCATGGGTGGGCAGTCGAGGTTGCTGTATCACGGTATCAAGAAGATCAAATTGAATACGGCACCTCCGACAATAATCAATGCTACACACATGAAACCTGGATGTTTGAACTTAACCTTTAGGCAGTTCTGAAGTTATGTGTAATCATGTGAAGTGTGTAGTCAGTTGTATGTTAAGTGTGTGATGCATTAAGTATGCTAAGTAGTAGGCGATGTAGCCAAATGTAATACCATCACGGTGTAAGAATGAGTTTTATGAATAAAGCAGAGTTGATTTCTTAAGTAATCCACCGTGTTGTTACCAATATACTTATCAAGTTCATGAAATAAATTAGGCATTGCACTCGGAACGGAAGGTACACTGAGTGTGTGTACAGAGGCAGAGGCCGGCAGAAGTGGCACTATCCTCACCGGTACCTTTCCAGTGAATGGCGTGGATGCGTCGATCCTGTTCGACTCTATAGCCTCACATACATTTGTCTCACTCTCATTTGCGAGGAGACTGGGGTTAGACGGGGAGGAGATGCCTGACTTCCTAGTCACTCTCCCGTCTAAGGAGCGGATCAGATGCACCCGTTATTACCGAGATGCCACCATTCAAATTAAGAATGAAGAGTTCCCGATCGACTTGATAGAGTTCGAGGGGCTCGGATTTGATGTGATCGTGAGGATGAACTAGTTGGAGCGGTACAAGGGCCGGATCATGTGTGCCGAGCACCGCCTGCTTCTTCGAAGTCCGTCTGGGGTTACCATTTCATACCGCCAGAGGCCCAGGGAGCCTTCGACACAGATCATCTCCGTCATGGCCATGTATCATGAAATCAGAAGAAAGAATGATGTATACATCTGCTATGTCCAGGACATAGAGAGAGACCCTGAGTTTAGCCCAGATGTGCCGGTTGTGTCGGAGTTTCCTGATGTCTTTCCTAAGGAACTCCCAGGCATGCCGCCTACACGGGCAGTTGAGTTTGAGAATGATTTGGTGCCGGACACCGGACCGATAGCGAAGGCGCCCTACCGTATGGCTCCAGCTGAAATGACAGAGCTCAAAGAGCAGCTGAGAGACCTACTTGACAAGGGATTTATTCGCCCGAGCATTTCACCATGGGGAGCACCAGTCCTTTTTGTGAAGAAAAAAGATGGTAGTCTCCGCCTCTGCATCGATTACAGGAAGTTGAATGCTGTTACGGTAAAGAACCGTTACCCATTGCCGTGTATTGATGATTTGTTTGACCAGCTGAAAGGAGCATCTGTGTTCTCCAAAATTGACTTGCGATCGGGTTACCATCAGATAGCTATTAAAGACAGTGACATAGAGAAAACCGCATTCCGAACCCGATATGGACACTATGAATTTACGGTCATGCCGTTTGGTTTATCTAATGCACCGGCGAAATTATGGACTTCACTGGTGGAACGCGACCCATTAATCACGGTCCAAACCGTGTATAATTACGGTTCTGGACCGTAATTTACGCGGGCGTCAATAAAGATGGCGTTTCTTTAATTACGGTTTAACACCGTAATTAAAGGCCCTTTTCTGGCCCGCGTGTCATTGACTTTACATTACGGTTATTTGTAGAACCGTGATCTAAAGTCCTTTGGCGCGCGCGAACCAAAGGACTTTAGATCACGGTTTACAAATAACCGTAACGTAAAGTCGACACTTTAGATGACGGTTCTGGCAATAACCGTCATCTAAAGCCTTTTCGCGCGCGCGCCCAAAGGACTTTAGATTACGGTTATTGCCAGAACCGTCATCTAAAGTGTAATTTTTTTTTTTTATTTTTTTTAATTTTTTTACAAATCTACACAATTGCAACAGAGAGAGAATTGTAACAGATAAGCAGCAGAGGGCAGAAACTGCACAATTGAACCACCTGAATCAAATACCAACAACACAAATTCATTCTCTGCGCACAATTGCAACAGAGATAACATCTAATAAAGCACCAGATCGAAAATCTGTAACATATTCAATCTGTTACACAATTGCAACAGAGATAACATCTAATAAAGCACCAGAACGAAAATCTGTAACATATTCAATCTGTTACACAATTGCAACACAGATAACAATTGCAAATTCATTTCTGCGCACAATTGCAAATTCATTTCTGCGCACAATTGCAACAGAAATATACAATACAACAGCTAGAATCTGTTACAGCAGCAGCTAGCATAATTCATTACAAACAGAATCAGAGCAACTAACAAAAAATATAATCTGTTACACAATATAATCTGTTGCAGCAGCAACTAACAAAAAATATATGTTACAGCAGCTAGCTAGTCTACCACTCCATTCTCATAAACATGGCTGCCATGCTCTCTCTGACATGCAACAAGTCGGCGTAAGCATAAGTCTTGTATTTGGCATAATGCTCTTTAATCTGCAACAAGAAAAGGAATGGAACACATAATGAGATTAAGATAAAGACACAAAAATCTGCCGAAAGAATTAAATACAAGACAGCGTTCGTATTACCTTGTCTTTATCATTCCTAAAACTTGGGAAGTACCCGCAGAACTCGTACATATACCGCATCACGTAGTACCCGCAACTCTTAGAATCCTTTTTGGTAGGGCACTAAATCACCAAAATTCACAAATGTAAAACAATTGTACAAATATATAGCAGCACGAATGAAATACATGAATTACCAAACCTTGATGTAATCGACGGTCAAATCACCAAACTCTCCCTGAGGGGTTTTTTTGTAACAACTGTTACATATATTAACAAAAGCGTTTAGCAAAATGAACAAGTACATTAATTTGGTTCAAAAAAACTTACAAACAATTAAATAGTAATAAAAACTTACTCTTTGATTAAGTCCTCAGTGTGGAATTCTGTCCACTGCCCTAGTGGATCTAGAACGAGCAATGTAGCGGTGGCAGCGCAGAATAAACAAAGCCCAGTGGTGGCTACAATGTCAAATACAAATGAAATGAGAAATGAAGTAAAAAAGTTAGCTAATTAGTATGTAATTTTATATTAGAACTCACGTTTGGTGATACGGCATTAGAATGAATAACTTGTTCTGTTGATCAACAACATTGAAGACATGAGTCATGTATTCACAAAACCTCCCCGGGTCCCTAGTGACTGAGTCATACGACAAACGCTCCGGGCACACCGCAGTAACGGAGGTTGTTTCCTTCTCAGCACATCTCTCAAGCAGACATCTATTATATCACATGTACTATAAAAAGTTAGCCAATGCAACTTCATAGATACTTATTCTATATGTTTTTACAGTATGAGGAAAGAACACTTACTTTAGATAAGCTTGAATAATGTTAATGTTCAGATAATCTCCACACATCATCTCTCTGATGTCCTCAAAGTTGATTGCCGTCATCATATCTTCTTCGTAGTGAAACATCTCCTTTGGAAGCGTCATCATGAAGTTGTTAATTTGAGATGACTTCAAAAATGATCTTGTCGTAGAGATTCATCTGCTTGGCCCCCAAAACATTAACAAGTTTTTGTGGCAGTTCGAGCTTATTTTTAGGCGCCTCAGAAGTCCTGGTGCGACCCCGGACGGGAGCTGGTTTCTTACCTTTCGCACCCCGACTCACTGGATTCTTACCCTTCACACACAAACAGTAAAGCATAAATGTAAAGATAATTACTAATTGATTATTATAGTAACATTAAACATTTATCTAGAAAATACCCTTCTGACAGGATTCGTCGGCGCGCTGATCTCTTCTTCTCTGGGCCGGGATACGCGGCGAGGAACCTCAGGGATCTCAGGATTCGCCGGCGCGCTGGTCTCTTCTAGTCTGGGCCGGGTTACGCGGCGAGGAAGCTCAGGGATCTATAATAGATTAGATTAGACACTTAATGCTAAATAATGCATTTTATTAGATACTAAATGGTTGTTAAACAGTCTTACCTCATCGGTGACAACAATATAACATGCTGGCCATGGCAATATGTCTCCCTTCGCTTCGATCAGCGTGCATTTTTGTCAATCGCCATCGGAAGGTATGCATGCTCAAATCCATCAACTATCAGGTCCAAGGTCACACGCGCGTAGAATGGGGGTAGACGTACGAAACTGATGAGCGTGAGTGGACCTGATGGCAACACCGTCCCGTAGGCCGCATCTACAGGGTGCCCGTCTAATGGTATTTGGAGACGACATTTTTTTTGCTCCTTTAATAAACAGAGATAATACGTGAAATGCTAAGTGAGTCCAATCTAATACTATTTAAATAACTTTATTTTAGAAGAAAAATAGTTAAACAAAGTTAACCTGGATGTTGGCAAACGGGTACGGGTCAGCGGCCGGAGCACAACTAGACGAGGAAGACATTCGAGGAGGATCTGGCTGCTGCTGCTGAGTAGTCGCATGTGCAATCGCATTCAACGCTTCCTGCAGCCTCTCCTCGATAGCCCGGCGCTCAGCAGCATTTTTCTCGTCATTAGCTTGGCGCTCAGCAGCGAACTTACGCTCTACCATCGCCTCGACTTCAGCAGCACTCATCTGACCCTTCCTAGCAGATGGCGGGAATACGTTCTTCTGACGTACTTCTCCCCAAATCCTCTAACACGCCCGGGTGATCCTTCTTCCCAAGCATTTGATTCAGCGCGTCGTCTTGAGAAGGAGGAGCGTGTAAGTCCACTTCTCCTCTCTGTGCCGCTTCGTACTGTCCAATTTTCAAAGAATTAATGACGAGATTTAAGATCAACAAACACTTGAGTATATAAGTAAATTATTTAACAGCTACTTTCAAATACTTACAATTTGGTTTGCCATTTGTTCCATCGCAGCATTAGGAAATATCCTCTGACCTTCGCTGGTCGTTTTCTGGCGTCCCAATATGTACATCTGCACCCTCCTCGCCTCAGAGGCATCCTCGATCGGGCATTCACTTCCATCCTCGTTCCTCCGTGTCAGCAAACCAGCTTCTTTCCATCCCTCGAGGCTGCCCCATATCCCCTTCGTCCCATGGTGTGGGGGTAGAGATTAGCTTCACGGTTTTGCCGTGCTTGTTCTTGTACTTGCTGTTAAGAAAGTACAACAGGAAATTAATTAGAAAATCAGGGATAAAGCATTATGAGCATTAATTAAGAAAAGAGTACAGAAACATACCCTGAACTCGGGGGTGGCGTGCCGCTCAACGAACTCCTTCCACTCCTCTTCAGTGATCATGCCGTTGTACACACATACGGCGGAGGCTCACGTGGGGGCACCCTGTTGATCCAATGCTCAACAAGTAGTGGCGGAATGATTTTAGCTTTGCCGGCCACCAAAGAAAGAACGGTCTCTTCACTTCTTCTGGGATCTTGTACCGTTCTTGCACCTTCTTCCAGATGGTCTCCTTTACTTCTTGCGGGACTTGTTTCCATGTGTGGTTGATGCAGCAATGTGATCTGGCCAGAGTCTCTAGCATACTAGCGAACTCTGACCTGCTGCCCCCACCATACCTCCCATACTGGTCCCACAGAAGACTAATCTGATCCGGTTTCTGCAGTTTCAACCCACGGTCGGACCTCTACCTCTGGGTCTCTGATAGCACTCGTAGAAGGTGCACTCATGAAGGGCCACAGCAGCAGCGGCAGATGTGGATGGGCAACAGCAGCAGCGGCAGATGTAGATGGACCGGTACCATTTGCTGCTCATTTTCCTCCTCCTGACGACAATATAAATCGAACTCTCATCAACCATGTCCTGATCAGCCATGCCTGCAAGGGTTGAAATACAATTTGAATTAAATTAAGAATTTCATAATGGTCATAAACAAGCAATAAATAAAACAGTGTTAATTTCATATAAATTTTTATAGTAATAACTTACATACACCATTATCTCTCAACCCACATGCCCTCGTTATGGTCTGATCGTATATACTCACGATGACCTGTGACCTCAGCCTCTTCCAATGAAATAGGAACAATTGGAGGTTCATCTTCTGCATCATACTCATCCTCATCAACCACACCATCCACACCAACTATTCCTCTTCTCCCTTTAAGCACAACAGACCATCTAGGATTACAGGGATCAGTTACATAAAATATCTGCTTAACCTTCGTCCCAACAACGAATGGCTCAACCGTGGGAGTAGCTCTAGACAGATCAACCAGTTTCATACCATGCTCCTCCTCACGGTAGCCATGATTGTTGTTAACCCAGTTACAGCGGAAAACACACATTTCGTAGCTGTTGTAGTCCAATACCCAGATGTCTTGTATAACACCGAAATATGATTGTTGTACTGAGACAGGACTATGACCCACGACACCGATGTCATATAAGTTTTGATAAGCTTCAAGCTCTACACCACTGTTTTGATTCGTTGACTTCTGATCCTGACGTTCTGTGAAAAAGGTGAATCCGTTGACATCGTACCCCTCATAAGAAATTACATCCAGATTTGGTCCAAATGCAACTACTTTAATCAGTTCAGGCACATTCGTGGACTGATCGGACAACACTCTCTCTTTGAACCATCGGACAAATGTCCTATTCTGCTCATTTTGTAGTCTAACGTCACTCATGTTTGGATATTGTGCTCTTAAAACACACAAGTGTTCATCAAAGTATGGTTCAACATCTTCAAGATGACTTAGCACAACTAAATGAGCTTTGTTAAGAGTGTCTATGTCAATTCTTTTCAGTTTCCTTCCAACCGTGCCAACACCCTTCAATCTGCCCTCGTGTCTAGAACGTGGAAGTCCAATGGTATCGACACCTTCTAGGTAATTGGTGCAGAAGTCTACAACTTCCTCTGTGATAGTGCCCTCTATAATACTACCCTCTGGGTGACGACGGTTCTTCATTTTCTTCTTCAGGACACCCATGTACCTTTCGAACGGATACATGTAGCGAAGGTACAAAGGACCACACATCAGAATCTCTCTTACAAGATGCACGAGGAGATGTATCATTATGTCGAAGAACGATGGAGGAAAATACATCTCCAGCTGGCACATTGTCACAATAAGATCCTTTTGTAATTTAGACAGAGTGTCCACATCAAGAACCTTAGACGAAATGGATTTGAGGAAGACACTGACGTTTGTGATTGTGTGTCTGACAGCATCCGGCAAGATCCCACGTAGTGCAATTGGCAAAAATTCTTGAAGTAGGACATGATAATCGTGAGATTTCATTCCTACTAATTTGAAATCTGTCATGGACACTAGGTTTCTTATGTTTGAGGAGTAACCTGATGGCACCTTAATGTTGTAAAGGGTACTGCATAGACTATGTTTCTCTTCTTTAGACAGAGTGTGACAGGCAGGAGGCAAGAATGTGCGTTTTCCACGTTCTTGCGGGCCAAGCTCTGTGCGTATGCCCAACTCAATTAAATCTTTTCTTCCTTTCAAATGATCCTTTGTCTTTCCTTTTATGTTCAAAAGAGTGCTGGTGATACTTTCACCCACGTTCTTCTCGACATGCATCCCATCGATACAATGTCTAACCTCCAGATGCTGCCAGTACTCTAGTTCCCAAAATATTGATTTCTTTTTCCAGACACTTTTTTCACCACTTTTGGTTGGCGGCCCGAAGTTGTTCACAATATTATCCAACTTTTTGTAAATCTCTTTACCTGTCAAAGGCTGGCGCGCCATGCTGTGATCAGTTTTCCCATCGAACTCTTTCGCCATCTTTCGATACTTATGTCCTTTTGGAAGCATCTTTCGGTGGCCCATATACACGGTTTTCCCACTATGTTTCAAGCGAATGCTACAAGTGTTTTCACCACAAATCGGACACGCCAACGCCCCCTTGATTGAATAGCCTGAAAGATTACCATAGGCGGGGAAATCATTGATTGTGCAGTACAACATAGCACGCAAATTGAAGTCCTCTTTACTGAATGAGTCGTAAACCGTAGCCCCTTCATTCCACAAGAGTTGTAGATCCTCTATCAAAGGTTGTAGGAATACGTCAATTTTGTTGCCCGGTTGCTTTGGACCAGATATTAACAAAGACAACAAGATGTGTCTTGGTTTCATGCATAACCACGGCGGTAGATTGTAAATAACCAAAAGCACAGGCCAGGTACTGTGTATGCTACTCAAAGTACCGTAAGGGTTCATCCCATCCGTGCACAAGCCTAGCCTTAGGTTTCTCGGTTCGTTACCAAACTCAGGAAATTTTACGTCTATGTTTCTCCACTGTGGTGCATCAGCGGGATGTCTCAATCTGCCATCCTTTTTCCTGTGAACTGAATGCCACCGAAGATTCTCTGCGTCTTTCTCAATGGAGAACAAACGTCTGAACCTTGGAATGATGGGCAGGTACCACAGTACCTTAGCTGGTGAACCTTTCTTACTACCGTTGATGTGAGTTTGTTGTTTCTTATACCGTGACGCTCCACATGCTGAACAGCTTTCAGCAAATTCATCCGATTTCCAAAACAGCATGCAACCATTTGGACAAGCATGAATTTTCTGGTACCCCATACCCATTGGGCACATCATTTTTTTGGCTGAGTACGTAGTCATTGGTAAAACGTTGTCCACCGGAAGAACGTATTTCAATAGTTCCAGGAGGTCAGTGAAACTTACGTCGCTCCAGCCATGTTTCGCTTTCAAGTTGAATAGCTTGAGGATGACACTCAACTTGCTTAACTTTGTAGGGTCACACCCGGGGTACAACGGTGTTTTGGATGAATCCAACAAATTTTCATGCTTGTCTGGCGTGTTAGAGTAATGTCGTTCCACATCTTCGAGCATAGTCTCAATGTCATCATCCCAGAAATCTGGCTCAACGTTCCCTGTAACGTCTTCTGTGTCACCAGCAACTGTATCATCTCCAAGTTCTGTTTCTGTGTTTGCCTGACCATTATCCCCTTCGTCAGGCTTAATAACATCGAACACACTCTGACCATGCCATCGGATTATGTCTTGGAAATCTTTTGTAAAACCGCGGCGGATCAGATGTTCCTTAATTGTTTCAACGCCGCGATATCTCAGATTGTTTTGGCAGTCGATACACGGACAAAATATGTATCCCTTGTCTGTAGGTTTCAGATTGTTCGCCAACACCGTGCATAACTTATCAACTCCTTCTAAAAACTTGTCGTCCAAATTTCCGCTGTAAATCCACGAACGTTCCATCTCCTTCTAGCTATTTATATGACGGCAGCCATTTCATACCGTCACCCGTGGCAGAGTCTTTACACTTTTGTATCTTATCAACCTAAATCCATCCATGACTATTAAATCCCACCGGTGAACGTGTTTTTAATATGTAATTTATTGAAAATTTCGGCAGCATCTCCCTACAGTTCTTCAAATGCACGATATTATGATATTAATCAATAATATATGCATTCGAAGAACAATAAAGAGATACTGCTGAAATAATCAATAAAGTACAATTAAAAACACATTCACACCCTAGGCGTGAGATTTAACAATCATGGACAGTCCCGACAGGGACTGCCGAAGATATACCTCTATTAGGTATATCTTGGGCGGATAACTATGTTTGGTAGTTTGTCAAATATTATATGTATATATGTAAATCTTACCTCTGGTAGACGATTAGCCGATGCTAAGACGGTTGAGGTCGGAAGCCAAAATAAAGTCGTAGTCCTGATGCATAAATGAAAAACGACAACATTAGAATTCATCAAAAAATCAAGGTTAAATGCTAGCTAAACCGCGGAAAAAAATCGACAGCATCTCCCCTATATTTCTAACGTGTCCAAATCAGTTTTATCAAAGTCAGATTTGCACGCATTAAACAGAGAGCATCTGGCATAGCAGATTGAGCAGTTGAAAATGAATACAGCAGTTTACAGAGAGCAGTTTACAGAGAGCAGTTGAAAATGAATCAAACAGAAAGCATCTGGCATAGCTTGTCGGTAATACACTATTATGTATTAATTGTAATACTAAATGCTAAGAATAAATAAATACATCAGTTTACAGTTTGGTTTGCAAAATTACCGTTACTAAGCACCGAAGTGGGCAAGTAGTGTAGAAATCAGCCCACGAACTAGGTTGCAATTAACGGTGAATCTGGGCACAAATATATGAACAAGGTTAGAACATTTGCAATTACACTCTCAGGATTAGATACAAACGAGGTACTTAGAACTTGCAATCGAAATGCATGTATATGAACAAAGTAAGGAAAAAAACGACAATCAATCGATCCCATACCCAATACGCGACAGAGACGTCGACGGTGAGACCAGTGGTAGATGGGTGGTGACCGGCGGCGATGGGAGTGACAAAGGTGGTGGGAGCGACGGCGGCGATGGCCGTTAGCAAGGTGACGGGAGAGAGGAGGCGATTTCAGTGAGGAAGATAGCGCGAAAGAGAAGAAGAGTTACTGTGAGTAGAGTGTGCAGAGTGTAGGCAAATGTTTTAATGGACTTTAGATTACGGTTTACATGTAAACCGTAAACTAAAGTCGCACTTTACATGACGGTTCCCAAACAAACCGTAATCTAAAGTGTAACGATATTTTAAAAAAAAAGCGCGATAATTATTTGGCATATGTTGGGTTTCAAACATAGGTAACACATTAATATAAAGTTTTTATTAATCTAAAATACACTGGTAAAACGACGTCGTTAAATGTAATCTAAAGTGTAACGAAATTAAAAAAATAGCGCGATAATTATTTGGCATATGTTTCAAACATAGGTAACACATTAATATAAAGTTTTTATTAATCTAAAATACACTGCTAAAACGACGTCGTTAACTGTAATTTAAATACTTCGCGCGGAGTCGAATAAATCAAATTATTTGGCATATGTTTCAAACATAGGTAACACATTAATATAAAGTTTTTCGTTAAGGGCAAACGACGTCGTTGACTATCAGTCGGAGGTTGGCGCGCCTTTTTTAGAGGGACTTTAGATGACGGTTTTTAGTAAAACCGTAATCTAAAGTCCGTTGACCGTAAAGCGCGCGTCAACACGGGACTTTAGATTACGGTTTTACTAAAAACCGTCATCTAAAGTCCCTCCTAAAAAAGGCGCGCCAACCTCCGATCGATTTTTGATTACGGTTAATTCAATCATCGTCGCTAATTAATTCCGGCCTTCCTATTAATCACGGTGTCTGTTTAAGCCGTGATTAAACCACCGTCATTAAAGCCTCGCGTTCCACTAGTGCTTGATGAATCGTTTGTTCCGAGATCAGTTGGATAGGTCAGTGGTTGTCTTCATCGACGATATTCTTATTTATTCTAAGTTTAAGGTTGAGCATGAAGATCACTTGTGGGGTGTATTGCAACATTGAGAGAGAACCAGCTATATGCAAAGATCTCGAAGTGTGAATTTTGGCTAGACCAAGTCTCTTTTCTTGGTCATGTTATTTATGAGGCCGGGATCGCAGTGGATCCGGCCAAGATTGATGCTGTGCGCACCTGGCCTAGACCGAAGACGGTTACCGACATCCGGAGCTTCCTCGGTCTAGCAGGGTATTATAGGAGGTTTGTAAAGAATTTTTCCAGTGTTTCGAAACCGATGACATCCTTAATGAAGAAGGATGCACCATTTGAGTGGACAGTTGACTGTGAGAGTTCATTTCAGAGTCTCAATGATGCTTTGACTTCTGCACCAATTCTGACTATACCAGACGGTACTGATAGTTTTGAGGTGTACTGCAACGCGTCAGGTAAAGGTATGGGCTGTGTTCTAATGCAACACGGGAAGGTCGTGGCCTACGCCTCCCGACAATTGAAACGACATGAAGAAAACTATCCTACACACGATCTAGAATTGGGTGCCATTGTCTTCGCCTTGAAGATATGGCGACACCATTTGTATGGAGTGAATGTGATGATTTATTTAGATCATAAGAGTTTGAAATACCTGTTCACTCAGATGGAGTTGAACACGAGGCAAAGAAGATGGGTTGAATTCCTTACTGATTACGATATTAACCTTCAATACAAGGAAGGTAAAGCAAATGTTGTAGCTGATGCATTGAGTCGCCGAGCACACTCTCTCCATTCGCTAATCTCTCACTCTAGCTTGGTTGATGAGGTGCGGAGTGCTCAGATGTCCGATCAGTACATGCAAGAGATCAGACAGAAGCTGATTGACGGCACATTCGACAGCCATAAGTATGACTTCTGACTTCATGATGATGACTTGATCAGGCTGAATGGCCGACTTTGTATTCCACGAAGTAGCGCTGAGCTGAAGGAGCACATACTGAGTGAATCACACTGTTCTACCACTTCGATTCACCCAGGAGCTTCAAAGATGTATAAGGATATGAAACGATACTTTTGGTGGACGGGAATGAAAAAGGATGTGAATGACTATGTTATGAGGTGTCTCACTTGCCAGAAGGTCAAGTTTGAGCACCGACGGCCTGGTGGTATGGTGCAGCCAATGCCAGTGCCTGAGTGGAAGTTCCATGATATTTCCATGGATTTTGTTGTTGGACTTCCGCCTACTCGGGGAGGTTTGATTATGATATGGGTCGTTGTTGACCGATTGACCAAGGTGGCCAGATTCATTCCGATGAAGGACACTTGGAAGGTGGCGAAGCTAGCAGAGCTCTTCGACCATGATATTGTACGACATCAGGGGTACCGAAGACTATCGTGTCTGATAGGGATACCAGATTCCTCTCGAGGTATTGGAAATCTACACGGGAAGCGCTTGGTACCGAGCTGAAGCTGAGTACAGCATTCCATCCTCAGACAGATGGTCAGAGTGAGCGCACCATACAGACGCTTGAGGATATGTTACGTGCATGTGCACTTGACTTTCAGACCAGCTGGATTGATAAGTTACATCTGATCAAGTTTAGCTACAACAACAGTTACCATGCTTCGATCAAGATGTCTCCCTTCCAGGCTTTGTACGGTAGACCATGCCGCACGCCATTATGCTGGGATGAGTCGAGTGAGACGGTCATTATAGGACCTGAGTATTTAGAGCAAATACAAGCAGAAGTGCGTCAGATCACGGCTAACATGAAGGCAGCTCAGGATAGGCAGAAAGCATACGCGATGTGCGCAGACGTGACCTGGAGTTCGCCGTGGGCGATCAGGTATTTCTTAGAGTATCCCCCATGAAGGGTGTGTTTCGTTTTGGCCAGAAAGGCAAGTTGAGCCCAAAATATGTGGGGCCTTATGTTGTGACGGAGCGGATAAGCCCAGTAGCTTACAGGCTTGATTTACCTGCTGAGCTGGGCAAGGTACATGATGTTTTCTATGTGTCCTAGTTGAAGAAATATGTCTCATCAGTCTCATGTACTTCAGCCCGAGAGGCTAACCTTAGAGCCGACCATGCGATCAGTGGAGACTCCTATACGGATCCTGGATACTAAGACTCGAGACACTCGCCACAAGTCTGTCCGACTGGTGAAGGTTCTCTGGTCTAACCAGGAGGTCAAGGAGGCCACCTGGGAGCTGGAAGATGATATGAGGGAGAAGTACCCGTCGTTGTTTACTTCTTAGTATTTGTACGTATAGGGTACGGGGCGTACCCCTATTTTAAGGGGGGTAGAGCCGTTTCAGTTATGTATGTACGACATGTATTGAATACATGTCTAGGTTGTTATGTTATAGACTTCTAATTCTAAGTGATGTTTTGTTATGGGTACCTTGAGTCCGATGTTATGTAAAGTATGTTTGTTATGAAAGTGTTGTTTTAAAAGTAATCCCCGTGTGCTAATATTAAGATGCGTGGGGAAGTATGAACTTTGGGGACAAAGTTCTTTTAAGGGGGGTAGATTGAAATACCCCAAACCTTAATATGTTAATTAATTATGTAATTATGATATTTTAAGGCTAATCAAGTCCTTAAGATCATTGGTGAAGAAATAAAACCAAAAGAAAATGCGTAAAAGTCACAATACGCAAAACGTGTGTTAAATGATTATAGCAAGATATAACCTTATCTAGAGTCCAAAAGGATTCCTATGACTTATTTAGTCATTGAGAACATGTGGGAAAAATTCCCGAAGGAAACGGATCCAAATAGTGGATTAAAAATGCAAAACGGGCTTTAAAGCACGTTTTTCGAGAAACCGGGGAAATGTAACTTTTAAACGGGGTTTAAAGGACTAATAAAAAAATTTATGGTCAATCATATGGCTATAATTAAATATTAGTCAAGGTATAGGACTAAAAAATAAATAAAACAAAAATCCGGAAACCGGACCCGGACTATTAAAACTGACAGTTCGGGAATAACGGGTGTTATCTGCTAATGACCAAGTGCCACTCTCTCACATTGTAAAGAAAATAAAAATCAGAATTTCCTTCCCCCCTCTTGTGTCTCACGTGAGGACAGCCCCCTCCATCCTATTAATTCTACTTACTCACTAAAATACAAAACAATAAAATACACTTTATTTCCTCTCACACACTATACTCTCTCTCACACTCTCTTTCTTCCCTCATTCTCTCTGTCTCACGATTTGCTTCCCCCTCTCTCAGCTCTTCTTCTTCATCTTGCTCCTCTGATGGTGATTTCACAAGCCTAAGAGCAACCCAACTTCACCTCCTTGTTACTTCATCATCCTAGCTCCAAATCAAGAAAATTTTACACCAAAATAATCCTCTCATCTTGGGGATTATTTTCCACCTTTTGAAATCTCAAAACTCCATACTTCATTTCCATGGGTATACCACATTTTGAAGAGAAAGCTCGATATCCTTGAAGCCAAACGTCTTCTTGTTGTCCTAAGGTAAGAAAGAACTCAAAAATCCATTCATTCTCCCCTTTTATATGGTGGCCGATTTTGGTGTGCTAAACACCATCGTTTTCTCTTCATGTAAGCTTGTTAAATCTTCAAGAGGTGTTGGAGCTAGCCCAAATTCCACTACCAAAAACTTCACTTTGAAGTAGAAGGTAATTCCCTCCTATGATGTTTCAAGTATTTATTCTAGGGTTAATGGAATAATGGTCATGAACCCTCCATATTTATTGTGATTAACTTGGCATGGTCATGAGTGTAGCAAATAACCCCATTGGAAAACGGTTGTGGAACAAGAAGAAAGGAGGAGGGAAAGTTGAAAGAAATCTAAGGTAAATAACCTACCTTAAGTTATGTGGTGTTTTTAGGAATTGTGTTTTATGTGGGTACAAATATAAATGCTCAGTGAAATGCAGGTGTTGCTAATAATATGAGGAAATTCAGTGTTTAATTTAATGTTGTTTAAGGGCCTAAGAGCCAAGCTTTTAAGGTTTATGTATATGGGTGCTATTGTGGTGGAAATGATGAAATTAAATGTGGTTTGGTGTTTTTGGATGAGTTTGTGGGTTGGAGTTTTTGAGGGCTAAGTAAGTGTGGGAACATGTTAAACTTATGGGGAGATCATGTCAAAATTCGTGTAGGAACTTAAGGGTTTAAATACATTTCTAGGAGGGAGCAAACTAGAGAACTACAAGTATTTTGAGAGGAAGATCTAGTATGGAAATCGGTATGTAACTAGGTAGATGGAGATGGGTAAATGAGTGAACTCTAAGGTGGGAATGTTGCATTATTAGTGAACTAGTAAGTGGGTGAGAAAAATCTGTAGCAAAACATTTAACAAACTAAACTCTAGCCCTTGTAAGAGGAGAGTAAGAAATTTGGGTGAATTTGGTTAAGAATTGAGTAACAAACGTAGGTGATGAGTTAGATGAGTTTAAGAGGTTGTAATGGTGTTGGAAAATGCCTAAATACATGTAGGAACCTTGGAGCAACAATGGGAAAAGTTTGGAGTTAAATGGGCATTTAGAAACAAGGGTCTGGAGCCGACCGACCATAGGACCGGACTTACAAGGTCGGTCGAGCCCAGTTTAACCCGTCGGAAACCTTTCTGGAATCGACCGACCTTGGGGACCGGACTTGCAAGGTCGGTCGGACTCAAATTTTGTGCTCGGAAATCTTTCTAGAATGGACCGAGCTTGGGGACCGGACTTGCAAGGTCGATCGGGGCAAAATTTTCAAACGGGAAGTCTTCTGGAGCGTAACTAACGCTCTGATACCAACTTTCTGTAACGCCCTATTAACCATAAATACAGCGGAAATAAAACTCTAAGGCGATTACAGACCATCAGGTTCCAAACACCCGGCACCAAACCTCACCAATTACAACTTACAACCTACAAAAGCTACGGTCTGAACTCGAGAAAAACTTAACACAAACATAATAGAAATTAAACACATTAACTCTCCACAAAACCTAGTCCCATCCCAAACGCTCATTCTCTTCGTGGCCACCTGTAAATCAATTCGTACCTGCAAGATGAAACCAAGCAGCCCACCCCGAGAGGGGTGAGTCAGTTCCCTGGAATGGAACTGGTACAATTCTCCAAAAACAAACTTATAAAACATAACTCTTCAAAATAAATAGCAACATGAAAACAAACTCTTAAAAGTAAAACAGAGATAAAGCACTTCAAAACAATCAAGTTTAAAGAGAAATGAAAACAAGACAAAGATAAAGAACTTCCAAAACAAGTCATCCACTTAAGTAGTCACACCACATAGTTAGTAAGCATCCATTGTTGATGTTAGAACCAATTCCCGTTCGAAGTATAAAGACTCAGATAGTCACAAAGGACTAGGAATAATAAGATAGATCCAAGAACCAATAACTCAAGAGTGGAATAATTCAATTGGGAGAGATGGCCCCCACCGCCAGATATCAATGTCCATATGGACGAGGGATATACAGCCCCCTGCTGTCAGATTTAAATGTCCTGGTGGACGAGGGATATACAGCCCCCTGCTGTTAAATATCAATGCCCCTATGGGCGAGGGATATACAGCCCCCTGCTGTTAAATTAAAAATGTCCTGATGGACGAGGGATATACAGCCCCCTGCTGTTAAATATCAATTCCCCTATGGGCGAGGGATATACAGCCCCCTGCTGTTACCATTGAAGACGCGCGCACGTCAAAAGAAAGATTTCCAAGATTGACCTTTTCCAAATTCCCACTAGATCACCAACTACCCAGAGCAATACCAAAACACTCAGTCCTACAGAGTGCAGAAGCGTAAACCCTAAGCAGTCAATGTCTAACGGAACACCAAATAGAAGAAACCAATACCCAATGAGTTCCACATCCAAGGCTCAGTTAGTCACACAAGCTGAGTTAGTCACACAACCAATTCCTTTTTAGAAATTCCTCTTTAAGTCAGTTAGCGTTTTCCAAAACATTCCACAAGTCAATCAGCAAAAAGATCGGAGTACGAGAAATCATACTGACATTCCATAGAGTCCAAAACACAACAAGCTGAGTACGAGAAATCGTACAAAACATTCCATAAAGTCCAAAACACAACAAGCTGAGTACGAGAAATCGTACCTGGGTAACGTTGTAGCAGTTCTAATCAACTTGCGCAAACAATCAACAGTACTCTGAAGAATATTAAAGGTAATCCATCATCAACCACTCGTAGCCTATGTTACGCTTAAATAAACTCCTTACTCTTATTTCAAAGTCTCAATTATCTTTTAAGCCCTCACTTAAATGTTATGTATAATCTTTGTGTTATCTAAGAACGTTGTATAGACCAAGGTGGTAAGATCAAGGAATGTATTCGATCAACATTGGCTAATTGTCCACTCCTATCCACTTTATTCATACTTAACCACAATCCTCACATTCAAGACTTTTGAGACCTCTATATCATAAATGTGTTTATGTTATATAATTAAATCTAAGAATTTCGACAATAATCTTAAGCTCAATACCTCTATTCTTAATTTAAAATAAACATTGTATTATGACCTATGATGGACTCATCTCAGAATACTATATTATTATCTCACAATGTAAAGATTATGTATTTAAACAATTTCTACTAGACAACCCATTATGATTAAGTCTTTCCCTTAACTTAATTAAGACCTACATCTTGTATATTGGAATCATAATGTTGTAGACGCATTTTATTATAACTTAATCGAATTACTAAACTCATTTATCTTATCTTTAGTTCAGAATAACTTTAATTACAACCATCTAAAAATCTTGTCATAAGATGTTAAATTACTTTTCATCTTGAAATAACCATATTATAATTAACTTAGACTCATAGAACTCTTACATTTAGTATCCACAGGGTATATTATTTACTTTATCATAACTATATAATAAGGTGTTTTAAGATAACCTTTTATGTATCCTTACTTACATTTAATTTCCTAAATGTTCTATTTTTACACACATTCCCTCCATAGGCTATGTATAAACCTTTTATACTAAACTTCACTAAACTTAAGTCTTAAATACGTTTTAAATTGTTTACAAAACCTAAAGGTTTCAAAGGTATAACTTTAAAATTAATTTCCTTTATTGTATTTAGGATGGACAATATATCTACATAAGGTAGAATTTATCAAAGAATTAAATTATGGATCGTAAGTGAAACTGTTAACTATTTAATAAGATAACATATTCTGAGAAATCCCCATACCCTATATTCAAATGACACATTAATTTTTCCAGTGTCAAAAGGTAAATCAATATAATCTCTTATGTAACCTAGTTTCATCTAATTAAAGGTTCAATGATTTTAAGTATCAAATTTCTATTTGCAAACCTTTTTGTAAATCTTTAACTATTATGTACATCACTTATTTATAAACTCACATCCTGAATATTGATAATGAATGTATTTTATATGGCTTAACTAATTCCAAGAAACTTAAGGATTATTATTTAGATTAATCTCCTAATCATAGTTTAATATAGTTTTATATCATAATCCTTTTAATGATTTTATCTTAAAATATTAAGTTATTACTCAATACTATAAATATTAAGAAATAATTAAATCTAGACTTATTTATCCTCTTCACATGTAGATGTAAAAGTAACTCATTTATTTTACTATTGTTTATATAATAAGAACATTTAAATGTAAAAGTATTTCATTTATTTTATTATTAATTATATTAAGATCTATTTGTGTAACCCTTTATGTAGACTAATTACAAATATTCCTAAATTTCAACTTATTAATTTCTTAACCAAATTATAGATTTACATTGTGGTCACTGACTAAATATATACATGTATTTTAATACTGTTAATATAAATCCTAGAAATTCAAAGGTAACTAAAAACTCAGTTCATAACCATAAAATAATACCACCTCATATAGTACTCTATTATTAGTATTATGTAGAGGTTTAGTTTAACTCATTAATTCCTTCATATTACATTTTCTATAAGGTATTTTTTCCTTTTATTTATTAATCGTATATATATATATCCTTCCTATTATATTTCTCACAAGGAATGTTATTTCCTTTATCTATTTTTATTGTATTATATATATATATATATATATATATATATATCATATATATTAAGATTTATCCAGAACATTCTTCAAGAAATTCTATTGTATTTAATTATATTTAATATCTTTTAGACATATCCACAACTGATTTATGGTTTATAAAATAAAGTATTTCCCTTAGTTTTAGTTAAACATATTAGCTTCCATATTATATAATAAATAAAATGTAGTTTAGTTAAATTCCTTGATTTAATATAAGTTTCTATTTTATTTCTCTCATATAATATATATAAATATATGTAACAATTTTTACCCCACTTAAAGTTAATACCCAAAATATTTATAAACATACTGTATTAAATGTTAATTAGTCTTATTATATTTTCCCCAACCTATAAAGTTCATTAATCAACTACACTTTAATTTTTGATTACATTAAAACCATATATTATAAGTTATTCTTATGAAAAACTCATGAACACAATTTTTAAAACCTTTTACATTGCCCAAAAATTCCCAAATTTAATATACAGTAACTATAACATTTTATACATATTATAAAAATTTTGTTTCATAAAAATATCTTTTTAATTTAACCAAATAATTCCAGAAAACCCGTAACTTGTAAAAATCATAACTTATGTTTAAAAACTCCAAAATCATAATAATTTACATCAAAATAAACTAGATTAAATAAGGAATCTATGGTTAAAATTTCAAGTCAAAATACCTTCGGGAAGGCCATTAACTAAGATCAACAAGTTAGAGCTATTTACAGAATTTTATAGAAACCTAAAACAGTTTTAAATTACCAGATCTAATCTCGGCCGTCCAAATCCTTTAAAACGAAATCAACGGCTGCTGTACTCCTAGTTCATCAGCAAGTTCGAATTCCAACCCGAGTACTAATTCTCGTTTTTCTCACAATCTACAGAACGAAATCGAGTGATTCTTGTTTCTATAGCTTCGTAATAAAATTTCGGTTCCAATGATACCGGTTTCCCCAATTATTATGCAGTATACGATGGGATTCGAATTCAAATCAAAGTTAGGGTTCAAAGTTTGATTCGATTACAATCTTGCAAAATTCTACACATACAGAGCATAATAACCTCAATTGGTTGTTGGGTTAGGTCGGATACATGATTACTAACAGCAATAACGGAGAAATTTGACCGGAAACTCACCGGAGTTGCACAAATCGAAGGAATTCGATTCAGTTTTCTGGAAAAGGTTCGAACTTGACTGTTTCGAGGAGCTCACTTTGAGGATCTATAAGTTAAGTTCTAGATCGAATTAGAATACGTATAAAGCTTAATCAAAAGAGGAAACGTAGCTCTACGCATTGATAACAAGAACTCACTCTAACTCACAACACACAAGAAGAAATCAAACCCGAAAGTTACGAGTTTACCTTCTCGTTTCTGGAAAAATTCTGGGCAAAACGCGACCAGATCGGGGTCGGAACTTTAGACGCCTATATCTTCCATATGATTGAGAATTAGATTTGGTCATCAACATGAAAGTTGTAGAGGGATTAGAGCTCTTTAAAACGAGCTACAGAACACGAAATTTGGATGCTAAACGAAGAAGTTATGACTAGTCGAAGTTACCTGATTCAAAAGGAAAAACTGGAATCTGCAGTTTCGGTTTTGCAAGGTGCCTACTTTGGATCGACTTTCCGGATGATGTATAATGAATTAGGGTATGTGTGAGTAATGGTTGGAAAGAGGATTCAAAGGAGAAGAGAATGAAAAAGACGGCATTGAAAAATATTGATAGATGAGTGAGATACAGCCGTCCAAAGTTAGGGCAAAATCATGAATTCTGTTACCGAAATTCGAGGGATAAATTGGCTAAGTGTTGGCGACCCGTGACAGAGTGACACGTGGCATCTTTCAAATTTTTGACTCAAAACTTCAATCTAGCATAACTTTGGCTAGGATGATCCGTTTTTGACGTTCTTTTTATCGATCTTCATGGTTTTCCATAACCTATTTATTGGTATAGGTTTCATGGCCTGGTTTGACCATTCTCAAAAAGTCAACTCTAGCAAGGCTTAATAAGCTTTAAGGTTTCTAGAATTTTATATTGACTTTTATGTTTCAAAACAATGTTCCAACACTTCCTAAAATCTTTATAATAATTTGGAGTGTTTAGAAATTTCCCCAAGATTTATTGACTTATAAATCTTATTATTAAATTCATAATACTATACTAATATATAATAATTAGGAGAAAACCCCTAAATAAATTTCACAACCCCTTATATTAATTTAATATTCATAATTCCATATAATAATTTAATATTCATAATTCCATATAATAATTTAATATTCATAATTCCATATAATATTTTAATACTTAATAGTATTATTAAAGGTTTAATAAAAGAAATCCCCTAAATTAATTTAAATTAATTTAGGGGTATTTCAGCATATCCCCCTTAAAAGAAACTTCGCCTCGAAGTTTAAAAATCAACTAATAAGCACTCACACCGCTTCGGGTGTGCTGAGACAATAAAAGTTCCAATGAAGTTCCATACCAAACCAATCCTTTATTTCCATCCACTTCCATAACAACATTCCACTCAAGATTACTCAAAATCAAACTGAATCAGGATATACCAAGATATAACATGATGAAAATCAAAAGTCACATACAAACACCTCTCATTCTACTAATACTGTTCTCCCTTTGCTAACAATGCAACGAGGCATAATCCGGATGAGATAACGAAGGAGGAGTATGCCAGCATGTCCCCCTTAAAAGAGCTAAGGTACGCCCTCGTACCGCTACTAATGGCACATTCAAAGAATTCAACACCTTATTAACCAGCTTTGTTGAATTTTACTGCACCGTTGATTATATCTATGATCGTTATATATATCTGTATCTCTTGATTGTTATGTATTTGTATTTCCTTGGTGGTTATAAAATTTTATCTTATGATTATTATCCATTCATTTAATGACTGATACGAATTATATGTCCATATATGATCATTTATCATATCAATTATATTACTAAGCTATACCTCGGGTGTAACGTACTTGAGTAGTTTAACATAATATTCCCGATCATTTAATAATCCTCAATAATCTTCCAAAATTATCTTCAAAGGTTTATTGGCCAACCATATGTTAAAACTCTATAAGATAAATATTTTCTGTGACTTTTCAAGTTTCAATTGTTTCTATGTTTACTTTATAAAATTTACTTATTATATAACTTCACCCAAGGCAGAATTTTAGAAAGTTCGTCCAAAATCTGATTCCTTTATCTTAAAATTTATACATTATATATATATATTTTTTTAAGGTAGGGACCCTGTATAAAATTTTAGGTCAAATGCATTAGTCTAATGAAAACTCACTCACTCTTGATAATTATTTTCCTTAAGGGTTGTTCTATGTAAGTATTCTTCTGATTATTAAATCTTAGTACTCTCTCAGACAATGGTGGCTTTTGGTAAATATCACTCTTAGTGTGTCTTTTAAAATTTTATACATGTATAATGTTAAACTTCCAAGTAAACATGAGAATTTCCAATCTTTAAGTAACTCTCAATTTCTCACTAGATCCTCAATATTCTGAGTATTTAAGGATCAATGATATTTAGTTTAGTATTACTCTTCTCTTCACTCAATCTTTAAGTAACTTCTTTTATTGATTTGATTTTTTTTTTATATTCAACCAGGGGTGGATGTTGTATCTTGGAGCACCCAAACTTAATCCCCTTCCTCCATATATAGGTATTTTTCACCAAAGATTTAACTCAATAATCCCTTTACATTTATGAGTTTTAATACCGGATCTTAAGATACAAATTTTGATTTGTTCATTGTGGTTAGCAATGAAATATGCCTAGCTCAAGATTTCATGATGGTAACGTCTTACCACCACTTCCCCTCAAGTTCAACACAATCCATCACCTGCGTGGAGGATTATATACGGTTAGATGACAAGGCTTGTCTAGCCCCTAAACTTCTAGAAGTGGGTGTGCACCCCCACTACTTTCAGCCTAGGAGTTCGTCGCACCAGGGACTTCCCGTAGGGTGTTAGGTTTATGTGTTTTCTTTCTAAAGTTAACATAGAGTTTTAATGTGTTTTACAGGTTCAGATGTTGATCTTTTCTAATACGCTACTAGTTCTTGTTAGCTTAATAACTTTCTAGACTTAAGATTTATCTTAAACATTATCTTTAGGTAATAAATTGATACCAAGTAGTTCATGAGATTTATTTTCAAACTTTAAAGGAGTTGAAGTACTTTCACATAATATCAATACTAATTTAATTATGTAAAGTTCTATTTGTATACTGTTTTCAACCAAAAGTATTCTTTACAATTCCAGGAATTTGTGTACTAGCTTTTAAAGGATTGCATTTTTTTAGCAATGTATTCTCCATGAGCATGCTTTTGAAAAATAGCTTAATATTTGGTTTATCTCAACCAAAATCTTATCGTACTTAATATAGGATGTTCCAAACTTATATATATATATGTATATATATTTTCTGTAGTTTATTGTTGGGACGGTATAACAACACATCACACTCAACAGACATTCACAAAGAAAAGTGTGTAAAGGAATCGTTCACAATTCCAAAAAGGGTTAGGAGTCGTGCCTTACTGGAGTCCTCACTTCCCAATTCTACCCCAGTTCCCCAGTTTTAAGTGCACCTATAATCTAAGTATTTCACTCGGCTTGTTTTCTCGGGTTCAGAGCGTAACTACGCTCTGATACCACTTTCTGTAACGCCCCTATTAACCATAAATACAGCGGAAATAAAACTCTAAGGCGATTACAGACCATCAGGTTCCAAACACCCGGCACCAAACCTCACCAATTACAACTTACAACCTACAAAAGCTACGGTCTGAACTCGAGAAAAACTTAACACAAACATAATAGAAATTAAACACATTAACTCTCCACAAAACCTAGTCCCATCCCAAACGCTCATTCTCTTCGTGGCCACCTGTAAATCAATTCGTACCTGCAAGATGAAACCAAGCAGCCCACCCCGAGAGGGGTGAGTCAGTTCCCTGGAATGGAACTGGTACAATTCTCCAAAAACAAACTTATAAAACATAACTCTTCAAAATAAATAGCAACATGAAAACAAACTCTTAAAAGTAAAACAGAGATAAAGCACTTCAAAACAATCAAGTTTAAAGAGAAAAAACAAGACAAAGATAAAGAACTTCCAAAACAAGTCATCCACTTAAGTAGTCACACCACATAGTTAGTAAGCATCCATTGTTGATGTTAGAACCAATTCCCGTTCGAAGTATAAAGACTCAGATAGTCACAAAGGACTAGGAATAATAAGATAGATCCAAGAACCAATAACTCAAGAGTGGAATAATTCAATTGGGAGAGATGGCCCCCACCGCCAGATATCAATGTCCATATGGACGAGGGATATACAGCCCCCTGCTGTCAGATTTAAATGTCCTGGTGGACGAGGGATATACAGCCCCCTGCTGTTAAATATCAATGCCCCTATGGGCGAGGGATATACAGCCCCCTGCTGTTAAATTAAAAAGTCCTGATGGACGAGGGATATACAGCCCCCTGCTGTTAAATATCAATGCCCCTATGGGCGAGGGATATACAGCCCCCTGCTGTTACCATTGAAGACGCGCGCACGTCAAAAGAAAGATTTCCAAGATTGACCTTTTCCAAATTCCCACTAGATCACCAACTACCCAGAGCAATACCAAAACACTCAGTCCTACAGAGTGCAGAAGCGTAAACCCTAAGCAGTCAATGTCTAACGGAACACCAAATAGAAGAAACCAATACCCAAATGAGTTCCACATCCAAGGCTCAGTTAGTCACACAAGCTGAGTTAGTCACACAACCAATTCCTTTTTAGAAATTCCTCTTTAAGTCAGTTAGCGTTTTCCAAAACATTCCACAAGTCAATCAGCAAAAAGATCGGAGTACGAGAAATCGTACTGACATTCCATAGAGTCCAAAACACAACAAGCTGAGTACGAGAAATCGTACAAAACATTCCATAAAGTCCAAAACACAACAAGCTGAGTACGAGAAATCGTACCTGGGTAACGTTTAGCAGTTCTAATCAACTTGCGCAAACAATCAACAGTACTCTGAAGAATATTAAAGGTAATCTCATCAACCACTCGTAGCCTATGTTACGCTTAAATAAACTCCTTACTCTTATTTCAAAGTCTCAATTATCTTTTAAGCCCTCACTTAAATGTTATGTATAATCTTTGTGTTATCTAAGAACGTTGTATAGCCAAGGTGGTAAGATCAAGGAATGTATTCGATCAACATTGGCTAATTGTCCACTCCTATCCACTTTATTCATACTTAACCACAATCCTCACATTCAAGACTTTTGAGACCTCTATATCATAAATGTGTTTATGTTATATTTAAATCTAAGAATTTCGACAATAATCTTAAGCTCAATACCTCTATTCTTAATTTAAAATAAACATTGTATTATGACCTATGATGGACTCATCTCAGAATACTATATTATTATCTCACAATGTAAAGATTATGTATTTAAACAATTTCTACTAGACAACCCATTATGATTAAGTCTTTCCCTTAACTTAATTAAGACCTACATCTTGTATATTGGAATCATAGTGTTGTAGACGCATTTTATTATAACTTAATCGAATTACTAAACTCATTTATCTTATCTTTAGTTCAGAATAACTTTAATTACAACCATCTAAAATCTTGTCATAAGATGTTAAATTACTTTTCATCTTGAAATAACCATATTATAATTAACTTAGACTCATAGAACTCTTACATTTAGTATCCACAGGGTATATTATTTACTTTATCATAACTATATAATAAGGTGTTTTAAGATAACCTTTTATGTATCCTTACTTACATTTAATTTCCTAAATGTTCTATTTTTACACACATTCCCTCCATAGGCTATGTATAAACCTTTTATACTAAACTTCACTAAACTTAAGTCTTAAATACGTTTTAAATTGTTTACAAAACCTAAAGGTTTCAAAGGTATAACTTTAATAAATTAATTTCCTTTATTGTATTTAGGATGGACAATATATCTACATAAGGTAGAATTTATCAAAGAATTAAATTATGGATCGTAAGTGAAACTGTTAACTATTTAATAAGATAACATATTCTGAGAAATCCCCATACCCTATATTCAAATGACACATTAATTTTTCCAGTGTCAAAAGGTAAATCAATATAATCTCTTATGTAACCTAGTTTCATCTAATTAAAGGTTCAATGATTTTAAGTATCAAATTTCTATTTGCAAACCTTTTTGTAAATCTTTAACTATTATGTACATCACTTATTTATAAACTCACATCCTGAATATTGATAATGAATGTATTTTATATGGCTTAACTAATTCCAAGAAACTTAAGGATTATTATTTAGATTAATCTCCTAATCATAGTTTAATATAGTTTTATATCATAATCCTTTTAATGATTTTATCTTAAAATATTAAGTTATTACTCAATACTATAAATATTAAGAAATAATTAAATCTAGACTTATTTATCCTCTTCACATGTAGATGTAAAAGTAACTCATTTATTTTACTATTGTTTATATATAAGAACATTTAAATGTAAAAGTATTTCATTTATTTTATTATTAATTATATAATAAGATCTATTTGTGTAACCCTTTATGTAGACTAATTACAAATTCCTAAATTTCAACTTATTAATTTCTTAACCAAATTATAGATTTACATTGTGGTCACTGACTAAATATACATGTATTTTAATACTGTTAATATAAATCCTAGAAATTCAAAGGTAACTAAAAACTCAGTTCATAACCATAAAAAATACCACCTCATATAGTACTCTATTATTAGTATTATGTAGAGGTTTAGTTTAACTCATTAATTCCTTCATATTACATTTTCTATAAGGTATTTTATTCCTTTTATTTATTAATCGTAATATATATATCCTTCCTATTATATTTCTCACAAGGAATGTTATTTCCTTTATCTATTTTTATTGTATTTATATATATATATATATATATCTACATATATTAAGATTTATCCAGAACATTCTTCAAGAAATTCTATTGTATTTAATTATATTTAATATCTTTTAGACATATCCACAACTGATTTATGGTTTATAAAATAAAGTATTTCCCTTAGTTTTAGTTAAACATATTAGCTTCCATATTATATAATAAATAAAATGTAGTTTAGTTAAATTCCTTGATTTAATATAAGTTTCTATTTTATTTCTCTCATATAAATATATATAAATATGTAACAATTTTTACCCCACTTAAAGTTAATACCCAAATATTTATAAACATACTGTATTAAATGTTAATTAGTCTTATTATATTTTCCCCAACCTATAAAGTTCATTAATCAACTACACTTTAATTTTTGATTACATTAAAAACCATATATTATAAGTTATTCTTATGAAAAACTCATGAACACAATTTTTAAAACCTTTTACCATTGCCCAAAATTCCCAAATTTAATATACAGTAACTATAACATTTTATACATATTATAAAATTTTTTTCATAAAAATATCTTTTTAATTTAACCAAATAATTCCAGAAAACCCGTAACTTGTAAAAATCATAACTTATGTTTAAAAACTCCAAAATCATAATAATTTACATCAAAATAAACTAGATTAAATAAGGAATCTATGGTTAAAATTTCAAGTCAAAATACCTTCGGGAAGGCCATTAACTAAGATCAACAAGTTAGAGCTATTTACAGAATTTTATAGAAACCTAAAACAGTTTTAAATTACCAGATCTAATCTCGGCCGTCCAAATCCTTTAAAACGAAATCAACGGCTGCTGTACTCCTAGTTCATCAGCAAGTTCGAATTCCAACCCGAGTACTAATTCTCGTTTTTCTCACAATCTACAGAACGAAATCGAGTGATTCTTGTTTCTATAGCTTCGTAATAAAATTTCGGTTCCAATGATACCGGTTTCCCCAATTATTATGCAGTATACGATGGGATTCGAATTCAAATCAAAGTTAGGGTTCAAAGTTTGATTCGATTACAATCTTGCAAATTCTACACATACAGAGCATAATAACCTCAATTGGTTGTTGGGTTAGGTCGGATACATGATTACTAACAGCAATAACGGAGAAATTTGACCGGAAACTCACCGGAGTTGCACAAATCGAAGGAATTCGATTCAGTTTTCTGGAAAAGGTTCGAACTTGACTGTTTCGAGGAGCTCACTTTGAGGATCTATAAGTTAAGTTCTAGATCGAATTAGAATACGTATAAAGGCTTAATCAAAGAGGAAACGTAGCTCTACGCATTGATAACAAGAACTCACTCTAACTCACAACACACAAGAAGAAATCAAACCCGAAAGTTACGAGTTTACCTTCTCGTTTCTGGAAAAATTCTGGGCAAAACGCGACCAGATCGGGGTCGGAACTTTAGACGCCTATATCTTCCATATGATTGAGAATTAGATTTGGTCATCAACATGAAAGTTGTAGAGGGATTAGAGCTCTTTAAAACGAGCTAAAGAACACGAAATTTGGATGCTAAACGAAGAAGTTATGACTAGTCGAAGTTACCTGATTCGAAAGGAAAACTGGAATCTGCAGTTTCGGTTTTGCAAGGTGCTACTTTGTATCAAATTTCCGGATGATGTATAATGAGTTAGGGTATGTGTGAGTAATGGTTGGAAAGAGGATTCAAAGGAGAAGAGAATGAAAAGACGGCATTGAAAAATATTGATAGATGAGTGAGATACAGCCGTCCAAAGTTAGGGCAAAATCATGCTGTCCGAAGTTCGCGATAAGGCTAAGTGTGGCGGCCCGTGACAGAGTGACACGTGGCATCTTTCAAATTTTGACTCAAAACTTCAATCTAGCATAACTTTGGCTAGGATGATCCGTTTTTGACGTTCTTTTTATCGATCTTCATGGTTTTCCATAACCTATTTATTGGTATAGGTTTCATGGCCTGGTTTGACCATTCTCAAAAAGTCAACTCTAGCAAGGCTTAATAAGCTTTAAGGTTTCTAGAATTTTATATTGACTTTTATGTTTCAAAACAATGTTCCAACACTTCCTAAAATCTTTATAATATATTTGGAGTGTTTATAAATTTCCCAAGATTTATTGACTTATAAATCTTATTATTAAATTCATAATACTATACAATAATAATATAATTAGGAGAAAACCCCTAAATAAATTTCACAACCCCTTTATTAATTTAATATTCATAATTCCATATAATAATTTAATATTCATAATTCCATATAATAATTTAATATTCATAATTCCATATAATATTTTAATACTTAATAGTATATTAAAGGTTTAATAAAAGAAATCCCCTAAATTAATTTAAATTAATTTAGGGGTATTTCAACCGGACTTGGCAAGGTCGGCCGAAGTGAAAAATTTCGAACTTGGACTCTACTGGAATGGACCGACCTTGGGTAAGGTCGGTCGGCCCAAAATCTACAAAAAAAAAAAACAAACAAAGTGGGCTTAGTTAGTAGACCCTAGTGGGTATAATAAAGATAATCAAGTGTAAGTTTAAGCATAAAAACATGCCATATAAACGTGTAAAGTGTTTAGCAAATTCAAAAGTCAAATAAGTTAATTAACTGACATTATTAATCATGTTTAGGAACAACGTACGGTGGAACACTAGAGCGGCAAGGACCAAGGTATGGTTTTCATGCAGTCTGTTGCCTACCGGTTTACACCAGCTTGTGTGTTGTTTGTTTTTCTGTGTGTTTACGACCTTGTAAGATTAAAACCATGAAATGAGTTTACGGTTATTGTTATTATTGTGGCGTATGTGTACCGGTACTGTTAACCTCGAATACGTACTAACCCGTTAGTTGACCAAGCTAGGATACATAAGAGAGCGGTACCCGGTTTAACGTTTCAACTTAAGGAACGTTCTAACCTCGGCTATGTATGAGCTAGTTGTGGTGTGTGTTGTTAATGTGTATCCCATTTCCCTTGGGTGTCTAACTGGACTTATGAACTTATGTGTGGTTGATTGTGTTAAGTTCCGACAATGGGACTTCTAACAAGTGCTAACCGGGGAGTAAGGAATCCGGTCGTTCCGGTCACGCGTGTATATACGGGGGTCGACATCTGAATCAGATTCGACTCTCTCCTTATGTTAAGGTTGTTTTCCTTTTTGGATTCCGACCGCCCATTAGCTTAGCCAAAGCTTACCTACCTGACCTCCAATCGGGCTAGGGGGGAAATTATGTGTTCGGTGTGATCGGATCACTATATCCACCATGCCCATGTGTTAAGTTACTTGTTCGACTAACTGAACGGTAGCGAGTTATGTAACAAGCTTAACATGAGAATGAAATCATTCTCTAGGCTTACTATGTTGACTAACTATTTGGTTGGTTTCTAAAGTGAAATGTTCTCACTATGTATGTGTTTCTATTGTTATGCAATATTCTTGCTATGTAATATGCATGTTGTATGTTAAATCAATGCCATGTCATCATGACAATAGTTGCGTGTATCCCGGTAGTCAGTGGCTGCACGTTAACCATGCCAGCCAAGGGTTGCTGACCCCTTTGGGGGCACATATTATTTTACAAGAGAGTGATCGAGGAAGCGGACTGGCTATAGCATGGCGCGAGAAGAAATACTTTTGTCATTTTGGATAGTGGACCGAGTAGTATTTGTATACTCGAGGCTTTTTGTTTTGGTGGATGTAAAGTTGGTTGAGTGAATTTTGTACATTAACACTGGGTATACGGTAATTCTTTTTGGATAGAAATTGTGAAGGTTGTAATTATGCTCGGCATTCTTGTAATCAGACCGATACATTGTACGTAACAGCCTTGTTAGCCACGTGGGTGGCTAACGGCGTGTAACACCGCCCCTTTTGGTTAATGTTTAAGTTGTGTTCTCCGCTGCGATTATTGGTTAAGTGTGAAGATTATGGTTGGGGTGTTACAACATCGCTTACAGTAGTAGTGGCGCCGGGTTGGCTTACTACTCCTAGGTGGTGCTGATCTCCGTGGCTGTGCATCAATGGCTGAGCCGGTCAGACGAGGAATCTGCTCCCTTTTCTACTGATCATGGAAATCCTTCCGCCCTTTCTTCTTATCTAAGAATTTCTTCCCCTTCTTGCAGAATCCGCCAGAGGTTGCTCCATCATCATCTCCTTCAGTACTCTTTCTCCTCTTTCGTTCTGCGTTGGAGTAGTCGACTACTGGTATATAGTCCAACAAACTGGTGATCCGTGCGTAGTACTGGTCAACCGTTTGACTCCCTTGGATTAAGGTCTCAATCTCCTACCTTTTCCTCTGCTTTAGGTGTTCGGGGTAGAATTTCTCCCGCAACACTTCCACAAACGTTGTCCATCCAAAGTCCGGTGTAGCTCTACGGTGGCCCTCCACAGACCGCCTCCAAATGTCAGCTGCGTCCTTCAGGTTGTACGCGGCGATGTCGACCTTCTGGTCTTCTGAAACTCCAACAGCTTTGTACGCCTTCTGGTGCTCCACTATGAATTTCTCCAGTGCGGCGGGGTCCGATTCCCCTGAATAAATTGGTACTCTCGCGTCTACAACGCTCTTCAACTAGTTGGTTTCCCTGGGCTGCGGCGGGTGGGGTATGGCTCCCGTACATTGAGCTCCTAGCTGCTGCGCGAAGTTTGCCATGGCTGCTGCTAGGTCTGGTACTCTTGAAACATCTGCCGGTGTCTCGCCACTGCATCCACTGCCGCCTCCACGTGGTCTTCCTCTTGTCGACATCTAAGATAGTATATTATTATTTCTACTCGGTTGCTACACCGTCATACACAATCATAGTCATGTAAGTAAGCTAGCAATAAAATATCCCTAGGGTTTTTTTCTAAGTCACGAATCCTTACGGACGTTTCCCGTATCCCAATTTCCTATGCTCATTGTCCTAGACTCAGTATCTTTCATCAGAGCGGTACTCGCTCTGATACCACTTTTTGTAACACCCCTAATCCTAAACCCGTAGTAACGTCACAAGTCGTAGCATAATGAATAACAAATCACAGCGGAAAATAAAACTATCTGCCTTGGTGTTACACGCCGTCACTCACCCTTGTGAGCAACAAGGCAACCTTACTCTTTCCAACAATACAACTCCTCACGCAGTGATGAACAGATACTGAGCACTCTAATTATTACAACCCAAATCCAACTAAATGAGCAACTAACTGAATACAATAACCATCTTAATATAATACATAATAAAACCAATGGTGTTTGTTGAAAACACTTCAGCTACCCCCGTGTCCCGCACTCCGGCTTGAGTCTTCTTCAATAACCTGGAATTTTGGCCCATTGAAGGGCTCAGCAATCAAAATGCTGGTATGCTAAATGTAGTCTTAAATCATTTGGATTCCTTAAGTCGTTTTAGCCATCTTGATATTAGATTCATTACATAAATACCGGTTTACAATGATAACAGTAATAACTGGTAAACATTTAGCAATCACATAACAATCCACCTGTAAACACCAGTGTACAACAGTTCACAACACCAATAACCACACATCAATAATCCATAGCAATAACCAATAATTGCTCGTCAATAATTCACAGCAATAACCAGTAATCACATCAATAAACAATAACAATAACCAAACAGATACGCGTATTAAACTGCACTTGTTAATGGCCACCTGACCCTTTATCTTTTAAACCAATCATTTAACCTTTTCCAATTAATTTCCACCTCAGGCGTCATGTCAAGACAACCCTTAATATCTTATTAATGGACAGTAGTCCCCTGTGTTCCATTGGAACTGTTACCAGTTGACCCTAGGCCCTGGTTAGTTGACCGATCCGGTCGAACCTGTGCACCAACGGCAGTGCCCTCCGCCATCCCCGAATGTGGCTGATGGATTCTTTGAGTGACTCTCCATTGAATTCTCTCGTAGTGATCACAATGCGTAACCAGAATGTCGGAACAGTCTGGATTCCTCTCTTATAAGTTAGCCCTTTTGTCAATGACATAATTGCCAATCCTTGGGTTAAGATTATAATAGTTGACCATCAGTTAGGTTCAGTAATACCTAAAGGTCACTTAGTCTTTCTCCAGTTTAGAGTATAATCTTCCACTCATAAGACTTTCGCGTAAAAATGTAACGCAACAATGTTGTGCAATACAGTGTACAATATCATACACACAAAACACAGATATCGCTCTTAAACAATTAACACATAATGTCTGGACCTTAGGACA
This sequence comes from Limonium bicolor, assembly GCA_023374045.1. Classification (NCBI taxonomy): domain Eukaryota; kingdom Viridiplantae; phylum Streptophyta; class Magnoliopsida; order Caryophyllales; family Plumbaginaceae; genus Limonium; species Limonium bicolor. The sequence continues at coordinate 113,701,297 of CM041781.1, read as the reverse complement.
ATCCTTAGGACATTCAGCCACCACAATTAACATACATGTTCACGTGAATAGCTAGCTTGACAATTCACGCTTTAACAGTCCTTCCCGTACGCTGTTAATTTACAAGCAATACCGGGTAATATTAATAAACTATTATATTAAATATTATAGTACTGTTACTGTAGAGTTTATTTACGTAGTATACTAACTCCGTATATTCTTTAGTTTCCCCCCGTTATTTATCAGTGGTTCTAGGAAGTTCAACAGTTCGTTATTTTATGTGATATTCACAGTGATAATGAATTTCCACCTTGTGGTAAATTTCTATTTCTTATTTATAAACTCATAATTGTTTCCACTTATTCTTTATATTATATCCCTTGGTCATTTTTATTATAACCACAATTATTTTATAAACTTTATTATTTATAATAATATACCATAATACTTATATTACCTAGTTTTACTTCCTTTCCTTATTAAATTACAAACCAATCTTATTATTCGGTATTTATATATACCTAACAACTTTATAAATTACTAGATAACCACATATAATTTTGGTAACCATAATTTGAACCCATTAACTTTTACAATTTCCAAACAACCATATACTTTTATAATTTACTAAATACCCATATTAATTTTCGGAAATTATAAAACAATTATATTAACTTCTATAAATTGCCAAATAACCTTATAACTTTTATAATTCACTAATTACTCACATTAACCTTTGTAATTATTAACCATCCACATTACCTATTTAATTTACCAAAAGTCCTCCTTAATTTTCGTAAATTACAATCTCATTATACTAACTTTTATAAATTACAAATAAACCCCTTAATTTTCGGTTTTCACTTATATTTTCCTTTATTCACTTTTAAACCCCAAAACTTTATATAAGTTACATATTAACTTATAAATTATAGTTTTAATATTAAATTCTTTTAAACAACCAAAACAACCCATATCTTTCTTCAATTTATATTTCCGCCTGAAATACCCCGTAATTAAAAATAGTGATTAATTAAGCTAATAAGTAATTTAGAGGCTTAATTAAGTATAAATAATTATTAGGGAACAAATCCCGAAGAAAACGGACCTTTAAAACGGTTTAAAAACATTACCGAACCTTAAAGCGCGTTTTTCGAGGTAACCGGGAAAACATGTCTTTAAGCGGGTCAAATAGACTCGTAACAGTTTTGGTCAACTAAATATTCATTAATAAATATTAGTGAAGCTGTAGGACCAATAAAAATCAATAAAACGAGAGATTAGTAAAAACTGTCAAAAACGGGAAGTTGTGGGGTAGAAATATAAATAGGCCAAACTAGTGTGTCCAATATTGTAAAAATGAGTTTTAAAAACCCATGTGGGTCTGTGGGTGTCCGATTTTGACCCCTCTCTCACTCTCCTCACTTGTCTAATATGTACAAGAGACAAAAATAATAAAACACACCCCACCTCACCTTTATTCTCTCTCTTCCCATTCTCTCTGTCCCTCACGTGGAACCCCTCTTCCTCACACTCTCTTTTCCCTCTTCTTCTACCTCTCAACCGGTGGCCATGGAAGATTGAAGCAAAACACAAAAACCTCACCTTCTCTCCTTTGTAACTCTCTCCACACTCTTCCAAAAATTATAAAAACACCACCATTGTAATCCTCTCCTCAAGAGCTACATTTCCATCTTTCCAAAATCCAAAAACAACCACTTTCGATTTTGAGGGTACCCCATTTGGAGCTTCAACACCACCATTAGAAGGCCCTCCTTCTCCTTGTTCTTCTAAGGTAAAAATATTTGAAAACTCCATCTTTTTCTAGCCCTTATGGGCAAAACGAAAATCTAGAACTAAACCCTTGTTCTTCCTCTTGTTCTAGCCGATTTTGGCTTGTTGGTGGAGTTGGAAATATTGTTCTTGAGCCACTCCAAGCTCCATTTGAACCCTTGCAAGGTAATATAAATTCTAAACCCTAGAATGTGCATTAGAACTTGATTAATGTTAAGGTTAGTTTTAGTATTGAAAATATGTATGTTGATGGGCTGTAGCATTGGAGGTTTGGTTTGAAACCGGTAGAGAGAGAGAGAGAAGGAAAAAAGCAAGAAGAAGAAGAGAGGCAAGGTAATAAGCTCACCTTTGTGTAGTCTTGTAATTGTATATGTAACAGATTTTTAGCAAAGAAAATTAGTATTGAAAAATGGTAATGCATTAGTAGTAAATGTATAAGAGAATACAAGTATTTGGAAGCTTTAAAAGACATGTAAAACTGTTACAAAACAGATTGGGGATTAGTGTTTGTGTGCAGGAATTTTGTAGTTTTAGTGTTGTTTTAGTATTGGGATTGTATATGGGAGCTTGTGTAATTGAGTTATTGAAAACAGGTGAGACAATTAGATGTGAGTAAAACAATGTGGTGAGAGTATAAAATTATAGGGGAGACTATGGCAAAATTTGCCTAGGATTAGAACACTTAGAGAATTAAAACTAGGTGAATAATGGGAGTGTGTAACAGATTTTGATTAAGGAAGATAGAGGATAAGTTGAGAGAGATAGTTAATGTAATTAATGTGTTAGGAGTGTTAGAAATGACATTAGAAGAGGGAGATGTAGAGAGAGTGTAGTGCAAAATCTGTAGCATAAGACAACTAGGAAACAACTAGTGTGAGTTGAGTGAAACTTAGAAAATTAGATGAGTGAATGAGTATAAAATTGTGTAAGGAGTTAGGAAATGAACTAGGGTGCATTAGGAGGTTTAAATGGTGTTAAAACATGTAGGATAAGTGTAGGAACAATGGGGAAGTAATGGGTGAAAGAGAGGACTGAAAACAGAAATTAAAATGCAAATACTGGGATCGACCGGACTTGCGACCGGACTTGCAAGTCCGGTCGAGCAGAAAATTTCCCGTCAGTATGCTACTGGAATCGACCGGACTTGCGACCGGACTTGCAAGTCCGGTCGAGCAAAAATTTCCCGTCAGTATGCTACTGGAATCGACCGGACTTGCGACCGGACTTGCAAGTCCGGTCGAGCAGAAAAATTTCCGCAGAATGTTACTGGAATCGACCGGACTTGCGACCGGACATGCAAGTCCGGTCGGACCAAAAAATTTCCCGATGAAACCTACTGGAATGGACCGGACTTGCCAGGGTCGGTCGCAAGTCCGGTCCTGACAAAAAAAAAAATATTTTAATTTAAATATAATTGTATATATATATGTATATGTATACCCATACATATATGTATATGTACATGTGTGTAAGCATGCAAACCTTAAGTAAGAAGATAGAAACTTAAGTAAAGGAAAAGTAAGTAAGTAAAGTGTAAGTGTAAGAAGTATAAGGACATAGTAAGTATGAGTTAAGTAATGATAGTAGATTAATCATTAATTGTATGTATAATAGGACTTGATTTGTGACATCGAAGGACGTTTGGAATTACGTACAACGGTGAACGGTATGGATTCCTCATGCCCCGTATGCTATCTTGGTTACTCTGATTTGTGTGTTGTGTGCTAATTGATCACCAAATAAGATAAATGCACGAATCGGAGTTAATATGCATACTTGTGAATATGTAGTGTTGTATGATGTTGTATATTTCTTTAATTCTAGTTTGTATACTTCATGAAATGTATGGATGATATGAATGTGTGTATGTATGTTGTATTGTACCGTGACCGTTATTTATTGTGTTTGGACTTCTAACTTATTCCTAACAAGCTAACCATCCTAACTTAAAATGGTAATTAAATTGGAATGAGTAGAAGTCCGATATAGTTTCGGCCACGCGTGAGGATGCGGAGTCACGAGAGGTTGGCTCCAATTCCTGACTCTTAAACTGGTCCGCGGCCCAAATCCCTTAAGTGGGTAGCATCCCGGATTAGTGAGTCAAGTAAATCCCGGATGTGGGACGGTGTAGTCCCCAAGGCCGGAGGTCCCGACGACTTGACTTGAGTATAAGTAAGTAAGTAAGAATGAGTAAGTAAAGTAAAAAGGAAGTAAGTAATTGTAAGTAAGAAGAAGTAAGTAATGAGTAAAAGAGTAAAGCATTCCGATTAACCCGGATGCATAATTTGGCTAACCTTGTGAAGGTAAGTAAGATGTGTACTTGTAATGTTGCCTTGATTGTGTAATGAATTGTATAGCATGTATATTGTATGAAGAGCATGTATGTATGAATAATGAATGGCATGTTTAGTGGACGTCAAATAGTCGGCGTGCCCTAGCTAGCACGCGGTATATGCGGAGTCCATATGCAGCTTTTGCTGAGCCCCTTGGGGCACCATTTTTACTACACGCAGGTACTCGAGATTGATGAAGATGTGAAGATCTACTTTCATTTCTTATTTCTTTTTGGTTGTAAACAATGAATTTGAGATGGGTGTACTAAGTAGTACAGGGCTACAGTTTTTGATTAGCCGGTGTACCATGGGGTACACCTTTTTGGATATTGGGAAGGAGCATTGGTATAGATGAGTAGCTTTAGAAACTCATTCTTTTGGTAAGCTTGAAAGATTGTAATGAATATACTTTAAATACTCGGTGATCCAGGATGTAAGTATTTGGCACATGTTATTTTGACAAGTAATTTAGTAGCTCGGTACGTTATGTTCATCAGACCGTGACTGTAAGTATTAGTAGCCTAGCTAGCCGTATGGGCGGTTAGCGGCATTGTTTCACCCGCCGTAGTAAGTATGTAATAATTCCGCTGCGAACTCGTAGGATTAATAGGACGATTAGACGGTAAGCATAGGATTAGCGGTTGGGGTGTTACAAAAAGTGGTATCAGAGCGTAGTTACGCTCTGATGTCCATAGTACCGAGCATAGGAGATTACCGAGTTAGGATTTCAACCGTCTTAAGACGGATACTTAGAAACCTAACTAGGAACTACCGTTGTTAATAACGGATACCCTTAACGTTCTTATGAACGATACCTTGCTTAAATTCCAAGACCTTTGAGTCATATCTTGCAAAGCCTAATGTAACTGTTAAACATTCAGATGTCAGGACGAGGCCGAGGCCGACCTAGAGGCGAAGCCTCAGATGGAACCGGCGCGCAGACGATAGCTGAGATCGTCGCCGCCACGGTAGCACAGATGCTACCCAAGTAATACAAGCGTACAACAATCCCAACAAACCCAACAAACTCAAGCGGGGCCAATCCCTCCCCCTCCACCCAGAGAGCCAATTGGGTAAAAGCTGTAGCGGAACTCCGCCCTCCTTGCTTTAGGGGCGAGAGTGACCCGGCTAAGCTAGAAGCATACATCTCCGAAATGGAGACTGCTTTTGAAACACTCGAAGCTCCTGCTGGAGTTCGAGTAGAGTTGCGGCGTACTACTTAAAGGATGCTGCAATGGATTGGTGGAAGCTGGTCAAGCACGAGCATGTCAGCGACCCCATTCGATTGGGATTCCTTCTCACTCCTCCGATCCAAGTACTATCCGGAGCATGTAAAAACGAAGAAAAGGCTAGAGCTAGCGCCTTAAAGATGACAGACAAGATGTCTGTGGATGAGTACTACCGCACCTTCACCTCCATTCTCCGTCTCTCCCTGATTAGGATACACCGGCCAGGTGTTGGTCGATCGCTTCTATGGCGGTCTGAGCCATCGCCTTCGGTACGGTATGGGCACCGATTTACCTCCTTCAGGTAAATAACGGTTAACCCTTAGTATCATTCAATTCCTTGAATTCCTTAATTCCTTGAATTCCTTGAATTTTCCTTATCCTCTTAAATGAGAATCCCGGCTAATACCTGAAACTTCAGGAGTGTTATCACGCGGCTTCTCGCGTTGAGATCACTTGCCAATTGAGGGATGAAGAAACCGCGCTGAAGCGCAAGGCCAATAACAAGAATACCAATGGCGAGGAGCAGAACCAGGGTAAAAGCTGGAAGAAGAAGAAAGGGAACTTCTTTTCTCAGAAGAAGTCCCCAAGTGAGAGCAGTGCCCATGCTGAGCAGGGCAAACCAGCTGAGATCCTTCAGCTTGGTTATTCTGCACCGGTGGCAGCTAAGCCACTGAGATCACACCCTCCTAAGGGTAAATTCTATTTCCAATTCGTATTCATATAAGTATCGTATCTAGTATATCCACGCACACATGTGCTAACCCTCTAACCTCAGGTTCTAGCTCCGGAGCCGCCAAAACCTTCTCCGACGGCCGCACCTATGTGTGCAGAAAGTGCAACCAGGACCATCCTGGTAAGGACTGCTACGGGAGGGAGATCAATGCTACAACTGCCAGAAGCTGGGACACACAGCTAAGTGCCCAGAGAGAAAGCCGAAGGGAAACTTTCAGAACTACAAGCAGAGAGAGGGCAAGGAGGTGGCATCTGGCGATGCACCGGCCCAGCAGGCACCTCAGGGACAGGGATCCCGGGGCCCTCAGAGAGGCGCACCTCAGAGGCAGCCTGTTCTGCATGTGATTGACCGCGATGGGCCCGGTTCGAAATCCGGCCAAGGTAATCACCTAAACCTTTAATCCTTGAAATAGCATGCCTAGTAGTAGAGTAATTGTATGAGTGAATGCATGAGTAAATCAATGAAGTGTATATTGAGCATGAAATGAGTAGTTGAAACTAGTACTCACCGTAGATGAAATTTGTAACCATAGGAAACTTTAGTATCTGTTACCCAATACCGGTAACCTTGAATCAAGAAGAGATACATCACCAACCACGACTACACCAACAAACAGTGTCAGGTCATCCGCCCAGGTATGATTTATTAAGGGGATACCTGACACCCGAAGCGCAAATCTCAATCATCGACGATGCAACGAGCTAGGAACGGGTCAAGGTGGATTTTACACACCCGAATTCCCCGGTGGAGCGAAGATGAAGCTGAAGATGATGTGCTTGGGAAAGGACTGGAATCCTTATACCAAGACATACCAGGAGACACGAACACAAGACGGAGCGACGCCACCGACAATACCACCAGAGTTTCAGACCCTCATCACTCAAGCAGTTGAACTTGCACAACAATGTGAATCTGAACCAATCCCCGCACTTGAAGCGGACCTTTGTATCGTCAACTTCTATGAAAAAGAAGGACGACTTGGGTTACACCAAGACAAGGACGAGACAGCGGAATCTCTTGAACAAGGAGTGCCCGTAGTGTCTTGGTCCATTGGTGATGACGCCGTATTCCTGTATAGCGAGCAGAAGCGTGTGGACCTCGCACAGAAACTGGTATTGAGATCAGGAGATGTCCTAATCATGGGTGGAAACTCTAGGATGCTGTATCACGGGATCAACAAGATCAAGTTGAATACGGCACCGCCGGCAATAATCAATGCCACACACATGAAACCAGGACGCCTGAACCTTACCTTTAGAAAGTATTAAATTCCTAGTATCATGTAATCTATTAGTAACGTGTATTAGAGACACGGTATGTATGATGGTTGGTTTATCAATAAAGAGCAGTGTTGATTTAATTCCACTTGTGTCCACCATCAATACTTATCCAATTGTGAATCCAATAGGTTGTGGACTCGGTACCGAAGGTAACCTGAGCATCCTCACCGAAGCACAAGCCGGCAGAAGCGGCACATCTAACGGGAACCTTCCCAGTAAATGGCATTGATGCCAATGTGTTATTCGACTCCGGCGCCTCTCACACTTTCGTATCACCATCCTTTGTGAAGAGGTTGAAGCTAGATGCGGATGAGCTACCGAACTTCATGGTTACTCTCCCATCGAAGGAGCGAGTAAAGTGCACCAAATACTATCAATCAGCCACAATCCAAATCAAAGGCGAATCGTTTCCCCTTTCCTTCATCGAATTCAATGGATTGGGATTCGACGTAATCATTGGGATGAATTGGTTGGAGCGGCACAAGGGTAGAATCCTCTGCGCCGAGCATCGTTTGCTGCTCAAGAGTCCTTCTGGGGTTACCGTATCTTACCGCCAGAGACCGAGAGAGCCTTCGACCACACTTATATCTGCCATGGCTATGTACCGGGAGCTCAGAAAGGGCCAAGAGGTGTATCTTTGTTATGTACAAGACCTGGAGCGAGATCCAGAGTTCAGTGATGAAGTACCATTGTATCCGAGTATCCCGATGTATTCCCTAAGGAGCTACCCGGCATGCCACCACCGAGAGCAGTGGAATTCGAAATTGATCTATTGCCAGGTACCGGTCCCATTGCTAGGGCACCGTACCGCATGGCACCAGCAGAGATGACCGAATTGAAAGAACAGTTGAGAGATCTTCTAGACAAAGGGTTTATACGCCCGAGCGTATCACCCTGGGGAGCACCGGTTCTCTTCGTGAAGAAGAAGGACGGTAGCCTCCGACTATGCATTGACTACCGCGAGCTGAATGCGGTCACAGTCAAAAACAAATACCCACTACCGCGTATCGACGATCTATTCGACCAGTTGAAAGGAGCCTCAGTCTTCTCCAAGATCGACCTCCGTTCAGGGTACCATCAGATTGCAATCAAAGAGCAAGACATTGAGAAAACGGCATTCCGTACCAGATATGGCCACTACGAATTCACAGTGATGCCATTCGGTTTGTCAAACGCACCGGCTAAATTCATGGACCTCATGAATCGTATTCAGTGAGCAGTTGGACACTTCGGTTGTGGTCTTCATCGACGACATCCTTGTATATTCTAATCACCAGAGGAACATGAAATTCACTTGAGGAAAGTGCTTGAGACACTGCGCGAGAACCAGCTTTATGCGAAGTTCTCCAAATGCGAGTTTTGGCTTGATCAGGTATCATTCCTTGGACATGTCATCTCGAGCGCAGGTATCTCAGTTGACCCTTCTAAGTAGAAGCTGTACGATCATGGCCTAGACCCAAGACTGTTACCGACATTAGGAGCTTTCTTGGTCTAGCCGGTTACTACCGGAGATTGTAAGGGACTTCTCGAAAGTCGCCAAGCCCATGACTACATTGATGAAGAAAGATGCACCGTTTGTATGGACAGACGAGTGAGCTATCATTTCAGAAATGAAAGACTCATTGACCTCAGCGCCCGTCCTTACTCTTCCAGAGGGCACAGAGGGATTTGAGGTATACTGTGATGCATCAGGCAAAGGAATGGGATGCGTACTCATGCAGCATGGCAAGGTGTTGCTTATGCCTCCCGCCAGCTGAAGAAACATGAGGAGAATTACCCGACTCACGACTTAGAGTTAGGAGCCATTGTCTTCGCCTTGAAGATATGGCGACACTATCTCTATGGGGTAAGCATCACCATCTACTCCGACCATAAGAGCTTACAGTATGTATTCACTCAGAAAGAACTCAACTTGAGACAGAGAAGGTGGATGGAGTTTCTCTCAGACTACGACATCAATCTGCAGTATAAGGAAGGGAAGGCAAACATTGTAGCCGACGCCCTGAGCCGTCGAGCACACTCGCTCCATTCGCTACTCGCTTCTTCTAGCTTGGTTGACGAGGTGCGAGACGCTCAGTTGAGCGACCCTTACCTAACCGAAATCAGACACAAGATCGAGAATGGTACATTTGAGAAGAAAAAGTATGATTTTAAGCTACATGAAGATGGTTTGATTCGGTTGAATGGCAGGCTATGCGTCCCCCGAAGCAATGCTGAGCTAAGGGATCGCATCCTGCGAGAGTCACATAGTTCTACATTATCAGTCCATCCGGGAGCCTCCAAGATGTACAAAGACATGAAGAGGTACTTCTGGTGGTCTGGAATGAAGTCAGATGTGACGGAATTTGTATTGAGATGCTTAACATGCCAGAAGGTAAAATTTGAACACCGTAGACCGGGCGGAATGGTACAATCGATGCCAATTCCGGAGTGGAAATTTCATGATATCTCCATGGATTTTGTTGTAGGACTCCCACCTGCTAGGGGAGGACTCAACATGATCTGGGTTGTAGTAGATCGCCTTACCAAGGTTGCCAGATTCATACCGATGAAGGACACCTGGAAGGTAGAAGCTAGCTGAGCTTTTTGATAAGGAGATTATCAGACACCACGGAGTCCCTAAGACCATAGTATCTGACCGCGACACCAGTTTCTTTCGAGATACTGGAGAGCTACAAGGGAAGCGTTGGGTACAGAATTGAAGTTGAGTACCGCCTTCCATCCTCAGACCGACGGTCAGACAGAAAGGACCATCCAGACACTGGAGGACATGCTTCGGGCATGTGCCTTGGACTTTCAGGGGAGTTGGTTAGATAAGCTTCATCTTATCGAGTTCTCGTATAATAATAGTTATCACGCCTCGATTAAGATGTCGCCTTTCCAAGCTCTATACGGTAGACCTTGCCGTACACCCTTGTGTTGGGATGAGTCAAGTGAAGCGGTCATAATAGGACCGGAGTACCTTGAGCAAGTGCAAGCCGAAGTGCAACAAATCCGAGCTAACATGAAGGCAGCCCAAGATAGACAGAAATCCTATGCGGATGTGAGACGACGCGACCTTGAGTTCGCCGTGGGCGACCAAGTGTTCTTGCGAGTTTCACCTATGAAGGGTGTCTTCAGATTTGGTCAGAAGGGCAAGCTAAGCCCAAATTTGTAGGGCCGTACACTATCACCGAAAGAGTTGGTTCAGTAGCCTACAGGTTAGCACTACCTGAGGACTTGGGACGTGTCCATGATGTATTTCATGTGTCACAACTCAAGAAGTATATGGCTGATCCTTCTCATGTGTTGGAGCCCGAGAGACTATCCATGAGCCAACATGAGATATGTCGAAACCCCAGTGAGAATCCGGATAGAAAGACCAGAGACACGCCATAAGTCTATACGAATGGTGAAGGTCCTCATAGGTCTAACCTGATGTCGAAGAAGCGACATGGGAGTTGGAAGATGCCATGAAGGCTAAATACCCGCAGTTATCATAGAACTAGAGAGTCTAGTATTAGTATACGGGTAGGGTCGTACCCCTTTTAAGGGGGGTAGAAACCCTTGCTTAGCATTGCTTCGGGGCAAGCATTGCATTTCGTATGGCACATGTAGTGTGACGAGTGAAGAGTAGTATGGATGTGTATGTATGTGTAATGTGTAATGAATGATGTGTATGTGTAATGTATGGTGTATTGTGTGTAATGTGTATTGTGGATGGTAATGATGTATTTTGTATTGTGGTATGGTATGAATGAAATGATGCTGTGTATGTGAATTGCGCACGATGTTGAAATGTGTATGCTTGCAGTGTGAAAGAAGTAAAACACCTCATAGGTGTAGGAAGATACATTATGCAATTGGTTTGCATAATGAGTAGAATTATAAAACTATAACCTTGAGCAACTTTGAGGGCAAAGTTTCTTAAGGGGGGTAGATTGAAATACCCCGTAATTAAAAATAGTGATTAATTAAGCTAATAAGTAATTTAGAGCTTAATTAAGTATAAATAATTATTAGGGAACAAATCCCGAAGAAAACGGACCTTTAAACGGTTTAAAAACATTACCGAACCTTAAAGCGCGTTTTTCGAGGTAACTGGGAAAACGTGTCTTTAAGCGGGTCAAATAGACTCGTAACAGTTTTGGTCAACTAAATATTCATTAATAAATATTAGTGAAGCTGTAGGACCAATAAAAATCAATAAAACGAGAGATTAGTAAAAACTGTCAAAAACGGGAAGTTGTGGGGTAGAAATATAAATAGGCCAAACTAGTGTGTCCAATATTGTAAAAAGAGTTTTAAAAACCCATGTGGGTCTGTGGGTGTCCGATTTTGACCCCTCTCTCACTCTCCTCACTTGTCTAATATGTACAAGAGACAAAAATAATAAAACACACCCCACCTCACCTTTATTCTCTCTCTTCCCATTCTCTCTTGTCCCTCACATGGAACCCCTCTTCCTCACACTCTCTTTTCCCTCTTCTTCTACCTCTCAACCGGTGGCCATGGAAGATTGAAGCAAAACACAAAAACCTCACCTTCTCTCCTTTGTAACTCTCTCCACACTCTTCCAAAAATTATAAAAACACCACCATTGTAATCCTCTCCTCAAGAGCTACATTTCCATCTTTCCAAAATCCAAAAACAACCACTTTCGATTTTGAGGGTACACCCCATTTGGAGCTTCAACACCACCATTAGAAGGCCCTCCTTCTCCTTGTTCTTCTAAGGTAAAAATATTTTGAAAACTCCATCTTTTTCTAGCCCTTATGGGCAAAACGAAAATCTAGAACTAAACCCTTGTTCTTCCTCTTGTTCTAGCCGATTTTGGCTTGTTGGTGGAGTTGGAAATATTGTTCTTGAGCCACTCCAAGCTCCATTTGAACCCTTGCAAGGTAATATAAATTCTAAACCCTAGAATGTGCATTAGAACTTGATTAATGTTTAAGGTTAGTTTTAGTATTGAAAATATGTATGTTGATGGGCTGTAGCATTGGAGGTTTGGTTTGAAACCGGTAGAGAAGAGAGAGAAGGAAGAAGCAAGAAGAAGAAGAGAGGCAAGGTAAATAAGCTCACCTTTGTGTAGTCTTGTAATTGTATATGTAACAGATTTTTAGCAAAGAAAATTAGTATTGAAAAATGGTAATGCATTAGTAGTACAAGGTATAAGAGAATACAAGTATTTGGAAGCCTTTAAAAGACATGTAAAACTGTTACAAAACAGATTGGGGATTAGTGTTTGTGTGCAGGAATTTTGTAGTATTTTAGTGTTGTTTTAGTATTGGGATTGTATATGGGAGCTTGTGTATATTGATGTTATTGAAACAGGTGAGACAATATAGATGTGAGTAAAACAATGTGGTGAGAGTATAAAATTATAGGGGAGACTATGGCAAAATTTGCCTAGGATTAGAACACTTAGAGAATTAAAACTAGGTGAATAATGGGAGTGTGTAACAGATTTTGATTAAGGAAGATAGAGGATAAGTTGAGAGAGATAGTTAATGTAATTGTGTTAGGAGTGTTAGAAATGACATTAGAAGAGGGAGAGGTAGAGGAGAGTGTAGTGCAAAATCTGTAGCATAAACAACTAGGAACAAACTAGTGAGTGTGAGTGAAACTTAGAAAATTAGATGAGTGAATGAGTATAAAATTGTGTAAGGAGTTAGGAAATGAACTAGGGTGTATTAGGAGGTTTAAAGTGTTAAACATGGGATAAGTGTAGGAACAATGGGGAAGTAATGGGTGAAAGAGAGGACTGAAAACAGAAATTAAAATGCAAATACTGGGATCGACCGGACTTGCGACCGGACTTGCAAGTCCGGTCGAGCAGAAAATTTCCCGTCAGTATGCTACTGGAATCGACCGGACTTGCGACCGGACTTGCAAGTCCGGTCGAGCAGAAAAATTTCCCGTCAGTATGCTACTGGAATCGACCGGACTTGCGACCGGACTTGCAAGTCCGGTCGAGCAGAAAAATTTCCGTAAGAATGTTACTGGAATCGACCGGACTTGCGACCGGACATGCAAGTCCGGTCGGACCAAAAATTTCCCGATGAAACCTACTGGAATGGACCGGACTTGCCAGGGTCGGTCGCAAGTCCGGTCCTGACAAAAAAAAAAAAATATTTTAATTTAAATAATAATTGTATATATATGTATATGTATACCCATACATATATGTATATGTACATGTGTGTAAGCATGCAAACCTTAAGTAAGAAGATAGAAACTTAAGTAAAGGAAAAGTAAGTAAGTAAAGTGTAAGTAAGAAGTAAGGACATAGTAAGTATGAGTTAAGTAATGATAGTTAGATTAATCATTAATTGTATGTATATAATAGGACTTGATTTGTGACATCGAAGGACGTTTGGAATTACGTACAACGGTGAACGGTATGGATTCCTCATGCCCCGTATGCTATCTTGGTTACTCTGATTTGTGTGTTGTGTGCTAATTGATCACCAAATAAGATAAATGCACGAATCGGAGTTAATATGCATACTTGTGAATATGTAGTGTTGTATGATGTTGTATATTTCTTTAATTCTTAGTTTGTATACTTCATGAAATGTATGGATGATATGAATGTGTGTATGTATGTTGTATTGTACCGTGACCGTATTATTGTGTTTGGACTTCTAACTTATTCCTAACAAGCTAACCATCCTAACTTAAAATGGTAATTAAATTGGAATGAGTAGAAGTCCGATATAGTTTCGGCCACGCGTGAGGATGCGGAGTCACGAGAGGTTGGCTCCAATTCCTGACTCTTAAACTGGTCCGCGGCCCAAATCCCTTAAGTGGGTAGCATCCCGGATTAGTGAGTCAAGTAAATCCCGGATGTGGGACGGTGTAGTCCCCAAGGCCGGAGGTCCCGACGACTTGACTTGAGTATAAGTAAGTAAGTAAGAATGAGTAAGTAAGAAAAAGGAAGTAAGTAATTGTAAGTAAGAAGAAGTAAGTAATGAGTAAAAGAGTAAAGCATTCCGATTAACCCGGATGCATAATTTGGCTAACCTTGTGAAGGTAAGTAAGATGTGTACTTGTAATGTTGCCTTGATTGTGTAATGAATTGTATAGCATGTATTGTATGAAGAGCATGTATGTATGAATAATGAATGGCATGTTTAGTGGACGTCAAATAGTCGGCGTGCCCTAGCTAGCACGCGGTATATGCGGAGTCCATATGCAGCTTTTGCTGAGCCCCTTGGGGCACCATTTTTACTACACGCAGGTACTCGAGATTGATGAAGATGTGAAGATCTACTTTCATTTCTTTTATCTTCTTTTTGGTTGTAAACAATGAATTTGAGATGGGTGTACTAAGTAGTACAGGGCTACAGTTTTTGATTAGCCGGTGTACCATGGGGTACACCTTTTTGGATATTGGGAAGGAGCATTGGTATAGATGAGTAGCTTTAGAAACTCATTCTTTTGGTAAGCTTGAAAGATTGTAATGAATATACTTTAAATACTCGGTGATCCAGGATGTAAGTATTTGGCACATGTTATTTTGTAAGTAATTTAGTAGCTCGGTACGTTATGTTCATCAGACCGTGACTGTAAGTATTAGTAGCCTAGCTAGCCGTATGGGCGGTTAGCGGCATTGTTTCACCCGCCGTAGTAAGTATGTAATAATTCCGCTGCGAACTCGTAGGATTAATAGGACGATTAGACGGTAAGCATAGGATTAGCGGTTGGGGTGTTACAAAAAGTGGTATCAGAGCGTAGTTACGCTCTGATGTCCATAGTACCGAGCATAGGAGATTACCGAGTTAGGATTTCAACCGTCTTAAGACGGATACTTAGAAACCTAACTAGGAACTACCGTTGTAATAACGGATACCCTTAACGTTCTTAGGAACGATACCTTGCTTAAATTCCAAGACCTTTGAGTCATATCTTGCAAAGCCTAATGTAACTGTTAAACATTCAGATGTCAGGACGAGGCCGAGGCCGACCTAGAGGCGAAGCCTCAGATGGAACCGGCGCGCAGACGATAGCTGAGATCGTCGCCGCCACGGTAGCACAGATGCTACCCAAGTATACAAGCTGTACAACAAAAACCCAACAAACTCAAACGGGGCCAATCCCTCCCCCTCCACCCAGAGAAGCCAATTGGGTAAAAGCTGTAGCGGAACTCCGCCCTCCTTGCTTTAGGGGCGAGAGTGACCCGGCTAAGCTAGAAGCATACATCTCCGAAATGGAGACTGCTTTTGAAACACTCGAAGCTCCTGCTGGAGTTCGAGTAGAGTGCGGCGTACTACTTAAAGGATGCTGCAATGGATTGGTGGAAGCTGGTCAAGCACGAGCATGTCAGCGACCCCACATTCGATTGGGACTTCGCATCTCTCCTCCGATCCAAGTACTATCCGGAGCATGTAAAAACGAAGAAAAGGCTAGAGCTAGACGCCTTAAAGATGACGGACAAGATGTCTGTGGATGAGTACTACCGCACCTTCACCTCTATTCTCCGTCTCCTCCCTGATCTAGGATACACCGGCCAGGTGTTGGTCGATCGCTTCTATGGCGGTCTGAGCCATCGCCTTCGGTACGGTATGGGCTACACTCGATTTACCTCTCTTCAGGTAAATAACGGTTAACCCTTAGTATCATTCAATTCCTTAATTCCTTAAATTCCTTGAATTTTGAATTTTCCTTATCCTCCTTAAATGAGAATCCCGGCTAATACCTGAAACTTCAGGAGTGTTATCACGCGGCTTCTCGCGTTGAGATCACTTGCCAATTGAGGGATGAAGAAACCGCGCTGAAGCGCAAGGCCAATAACAAGAATACCAATGGCGAGGAGCAGAACCAGGGTAAAAGCTGGAAGAAGAAGAAAGGGAACTTCTTTTCTCAGAAGAAGTCCCCAAGTGAGAGCAGTGCCCATGCTGAGCAGGGCAAACCAGCTGAGATCCTTCAGCTTGGTTATTCTGCACCGGTGGCAGCTAAGCCACTGAGATCACACCCTCCTAAGGGTAAATTCTTTCCAATTCGTATTCATATAAGTATCGTATCTAGTATATCCACGCACACATGTGCTAACCCTCTAACCTCAGGTTCTAGCTCCGGAGCCGCCAAAACCTTCTCCGACGGCCGCACCTATGTGTGCAGAAAGTGCAACCAGGACCATCCTGGTAAGGACTGCTACGGGAGGGAGATAAATGCTACAACTGCCAGAAGCTGGGACACACAGCTAACAAGTGCCCAGAGAGCAAAGCCGAAGGGAAACTTCAGAACTACAAGCAGAGAGAGGGCAAGGAGGTGGCATCTGGCGATGCCGGCCCAGCAGGCACCTCAGGGACAGGGATCCCGGGGCCCTCAGAGAGGCGCACCTCAGAGGCAGCCTGTTCTGCATGTGATTGACCGCGATGGGCCCGGTTCGAAATCCGGCCAAGGTAATCACCTAACCTTTAATCCTTGAAATAGCATGCCTAGTAGCTAGGTAATTGTATGAGTGAATGCATGAGTAAATCAATGAAGTGTATATGAGCATGAAATGGAGTAGTTGAAACTAGTACTCACCGTAGATGAAATTTGTAACCATAGGAAACTTTAGTATCTGTTACCCAATCCGGTACCTTCAATCAAGAAGAGATCAACATCACCAACCACGACCACACCAACAAACAGTGCAGGTCATCCGCCCAGGTTGATCTTATTAAGGGGATACCTGACACCCGAAGCGCAAATCTCAATTATTCGACGATGCAACGAGCTAGGAACGGTCAAGGTGATTTACACGCCCGAATTCCCCGATGGAGCGAAGATGAAGCTGAATATGATGTGCTTGGGAAAGGACTGGAATCCTTATACCAAGACATACCAGGAGACACGAACACAAGACGGAGCGACGCCACCGACAATACCACCAGAGTTTCAGACCCTCATCACTCAAGCAGTTGAACTTGCACAACAATGTGAATCTAAACCAATCCCCGCACTTGAAGCGGACCTTTGTATCGTCAACTTCTATGAAAAAGAAGGACGACTTGGGTTACACCAAGACAAGGACGAGACAGCGGAATCTCTTGAACAAGGAGTGCCCGTAGTGTCTTGGTCCATTGGTGATGACGCCGTATTCCTGTATAGCGAGCAGAAGCGTGTGGACCTCGCAGAGAAATTGGTATTGAGATCAGGAGATGTCCTAATCATGGTGGAAACTGTAGGATGCTGTATCACGGGATCAACAAGATCAAGTGAATACGGCACCGCCGGCAATAATCAATGCCACACACATGAAACCAGGACGCCTGAACCTTACCTTTAGAAAATATTAAATTCCTAGTATCATGTAATCTATTAGTAACGTGTATTAGAGACACGGTATGTATGATGGTTGGTTTATCAATAAAGAGCAGTGTTGATTTAATTCCACTTGTGTCCACCATCAATACTTATCCAATTGTGAATCCAATAGGTTGTGACTCGGTACCGAAGGTAACCTGAGCATCCTCACCGAAGCACAAGCCGGCAGAAGCGGCACTATCCTAACGGGAACCTTCTCAGTAAATGGCATTGATGCCAATGTGTTATTCGACTCCGGCGCCTCTCACACTTTCGTATCACCATCCTTTGTGAAGAGGTTGAAGCTAGATGCGGATGAGCTACCGAACTTCATGGTTACTCTCCCATCGAAGGAGCGAGTAAAGTGCACCAAATACTATCAATCAGCCACAATCCAAATCAAAGGCGAATCGTTTCCCCTTTCCTTCATCGAATTCAATGGATTGGGATTCGACGTAATCATTGGGATGAATTGGTTGGAGCGGCACAACGGTAGAATCCTCTGCGCCGAGCATCGTTTGCTGCTCAAGAGTCCTTCTGGGGTGACCGTATCTTACCGCCAGAGACCGAGAGAGCCTTCGACCACACTTATATCTGCCATGGCTATGTACCGGGAGCTCAGAAAGGGCCAAGAGGTGTATCTTTGTTATGTACAAGACCTGGAGCGAGATCCAGAGTTTAGTGATGAAGTACCCGTGGTATCCGAGTATCCCGATGTGTTCCCTAAGGAGCTACCCGGGATGCCACCACCGAGAGCAGTAGAATTCGAAATTGACCTTTTGCCAGGTACCGGTCCCATTGCTAGGGCACCGTACCGCATGGCACCAGCGGAGATGACCGAATTGAAAGAACAGTTGAGAGATCTTCTAGACAAAGGGTTTATACGCCCGAGCGTATCACCCTGGGGAGCACCGGTTCTTCGTGAAGAAGAAGGACGGTAGCCTCCGACTATGCATTGACTACCGCGAGCTGAATGCGGTCACAGTCAAAAACAAATACCCACTACCGCGTATCGACGATCTATTCGACCAGTTGAAAGGAGCCTCAGTCTTCTCCAAGATCGACCTCCGTTCAGGGTACCATCAGATTGCAATCAAAGAGCAAGACATCGAGAAAACGGCATTCCGTACCAGATATGGCCACTACGAATTCACGGTGATGCCATTCGGCTTGTCAAACGCACCGGCAAAATTCATGGACCTCATGAATCGACTATTCAGTGAGCAGTTGGACACTTCGGTTGTGGTCTTCATCGACGACATCCTTGTATATTCTAAGTCACCAGAGGAACATGAAATTCACTTGAGGAAAGTGCTTGAGACACTGCGCGAGAACCAGCTTTATGCGAAGTTCTCCAAATGCGAGTTTTGGCTTGATCAGGTATCATTCCTTGGACATGTCATCTCGAGCGCAGGTATCTCAGTTGACCCTTCTAAGGTAGAAGCGGTACGATCATGGCCTAGACCCAAGACTGTTACCGACATTAGGAGCTTTCTTGGTCTAGCCGGTTACTACCGGAGATTCGTAAGGGACTTCTCGAAAGTCGCCAAGCCCATGACTGCATTGATGAAGAAAGATGCACCGTTTGTATGGACAGACGAGTGCGAGTTATCATTTCAGAAACTGAAAGACTCATTGACCTCAGCGCCCGTTCTTACTCTTCCAGAGGGCACAGAGGGATTTGAGGTATACTGTGATGCATCAGGCAAAGGAATGGGATGCGTACTCATGCAGCATGGCAAGGTGGTTGCTTATGCCTCCCGCCAGCTGAAGAAACATGAGAGGAATTACCCGACTCACGACTTAGAGTTAGGCGCCATTGTCTTCGCCTTGAAGATATGGCGACACTATCTCTATGGGGTAAGCATCACCATCTACTCCGACCATAAGAGCTTACAGTATGTATTCACTCAGAAAGAACTCAATTTGAGACAGAGAAGGTGGATGGAGTTTCTCTCAGACTACGACATCAACCTGCAGTATAAGGAAGGGAAGGCAAACATTGTAGCCGACGCCCTGAGCCGTCGAGCACACTCGCTCCATTCGCTACTCGCTTCTTCTAGCTTGGTTGACGAGGTGCGAGACGCTCAGTTGAGCGACCCTTACCTAACCGAAATCAGACACAAGATCGAGAATGGTACATTTGAGAAGAAAAAGTATGATTTTAAGCTACATGAAGATGGTTTGATTCGGTTGAATGGCAGGCTATGCGTCCCCCGAAGCAATGCTGAGCTAAGGGATCGCATCCTGCGAGAGTCACATAGTTCTACATTATAGTCCATCCGGGAGCCTCCAAGATGTACAAAGACATGAAGAGGTACTTCTGGTGGTCTGGAATGAAGTCAGATGTGACGGAATTTGTATTGAGATGCTTAACATGCCAGAAGGTAAAATTTGAACACCGTAGACCGGGCGGAATGGTACAATCGATGCCAATTCCGGAGTGGAAATTTCATGATATCTCCATGGATTTTGTTGTAGGACTCCCACCTGCTAGGGGAGGACTCAACATGATCTGGGTTGTAGTAGATCGCCTTACCAAGGTTGCCAGATTCATACCGATGAAGGACACCTGGAAGGTAGTAAAGCTAGCGGAGCTTTTTGATAAGGAGATTATCAGACACCACGGAGTCCCTAAGACCATAGTATCTGACCGCGATACCAGATTTCTTTCGAGATACTGGAGAGCTACAAGGGAAGCGTTGGGTACAGAATTGAAGTTGAGTACCGCCTTCCATCCTCAGACCGACGGTCAGACAGAAAGGACCATCCAGACACTGGAGGACATGCTTCGGGCATGTGCCTTGGACTTTCAGGGGAGTTGGTTAGATAAGCTTCATCTTATCGAGTTCTCGTATAATAATAGTTATCACGCCTCGATTAAGATGTCGCCTTTCCAAGCTCTATACGGTAGACCTTGCCGTACACCCTTGTGTTGGGATGAGTCAAGTGAAGCGGTCATAATAGGACCGGAGTACCTTGAGCAAGTGCAAGCCGAAGTGCAACAAATCCGAGCCAACATGAAGGCAGCCCAAGATAGACAGAAATCCTATGCGGATGTGAGACGACGCGACCTTGAGTTCGCCGTGGGCGACCAAGTGTTCTTGCGAGTTTCACCTATGAAGGGTGTCTTCAGATTTGGTCAGAAGGGCAAGCTAAGCCCAAAATTTGTAGGGCCGTACACTATCACCGAAAGAGTTGGTTCAGTAGCCTACAGGCTAGCATTACCTAAGGACTTGGGACGTGTCCATGATGTATTTCATGTGTCACAACTCAAGAAGTATATGGCTGATCCTTCTCATGTGTTGGAGCCCAAGAGACTATCCATTGAGCCAAACATGAGATATGTCGAAACCCCAGTGAGAATCCTGGATAGAAAGACCAGAGACACTCGCCATAAGTCTATACGAATGGTAAAGGTCCTATGGTCTAACCATGATGTCGAAGAAGCGACATGGGAGTTGGAAGATGCCATGAAGGCTAAATACCCGCAGTTATTCATAGACTAGAGAGTCTAGTATTTAGTATACGGGTACGGGTCGTACCCCTTTTAAGGGGGGTAGAACCCTTTGCTTTAGCATTGCTTCGGGCAAGCATTGCATTTCGTATGGCACATGTAGTGCGAGTGAAGTTAGTATGGATGTGTTGTGGTAATGTGTAATGAATGATGTGTATGTGTAATGTAGTGGTGTATTGGTGTAATGTGTATTGTGGATGGTAATGATGTATTTTGTATTGTGGTATGGTATGAATGGAAATGATGCATTGTGTATGTGAATTGCGCACGATGTTGAAATGTGTATGCTGCAGTGTGAAAGAAGTAAACACCTCATAGGTGGAAGATACATTATGGCAATTGGTTTGCATAATGAGTAGAATTATAAAACTATTAACCTTGAGCAACTTTGAGGGCAAAGTTTCTTAAGGGGGGTAGATTGAAATACCCCGTAATTAAAAATAGTGATTAATTAAGCTAATAAGTTTTAGAGGCTTAATTAAGTATAAATAATTATTAGGGAACAAATCCCGAAGAAAACGGACCTTTAAAACGGTTTAAAAAATTACCGAACCTTAAAGCGCGTTTTTCGAGGTAACCGGGAAAACGTGTCTTTAAGCGGGTCAAATAGACTCGTAACAGTTTTGGTCAACTAAATATTCATTAATAAATATTAGTGAAGCTGTAGGACCAATAAAAATCAATAAAACGAGAGATTAGTAAAAACTGTCAAAAACGGGAAGTTGTGGGGTAGAATATAAATAGGCCAAACTAGTGTGTCCAATATTGTAAAAAGAGTTTTAAAAACCATGTGGGTCTGTGGGTGTCCGATTTTGACCCCTCTCACTCTCCTCACTTGTCTAATATGTACAAGAGACAAAATAATAAACACACCCCACCTCACCTTTATTCTCTCTCTTCCCATTCTCTCTTGTCCCTCACATGGAACCCCTCTTCCTCACACTCTCTTTTCCCTCTTCTTCTACCTCTCAACCGGTGGCCATGGAAGATTGAAGCAAAACACAAAAACCTCACCTTCTCTCCTTTGTAACTCTCTCCACACTCTTCCAAAAATTATAAAAACACCACCATTGTAATCCTCTCCTCAAGAGCTACATTTCCATCTTTCCAAAATCCAAAACAACCACTTTCGATTTTGAGGGTACACCCCATTTGGAGCTTCAACACCACCATTAGAAGGCCCTCCTTCTCCTTGTTCTTCTAAGGTAAAAATATTTTGAAAACTCCATCTTTTTCTAGCCCTTATGGGCAAAACGAAAATCTAGAACTAAACCCTTGTTCTTCCTCTTGTTCTAGCCGATTTTGGCTTGTTGGTGGAGTTGGAAATATTGTTCTTGAGCCACTCCAAGCTCCATTTGAACCCTTGCAAGGTAATATAAATTCTAAACCCTAGAATGTGCATTAGAACTTGATTAATGTTTAAGGTTAGTTTTAGAATTGAAAATATGTATGTTGATGGGCTGTAGCATTGGAGGTTTGGTTTGAAACCGGTAGAGAGAGAGAGAGAAGGAAGAAGCAAGAAGAAGAAGAGAGGCAAGGTAAATAAGCTCACCTTTGTGTAGTCTTGTAATTGTATATGTAACAGATTTTTAGCAAAGAAAATTAGTATTGAAAAATGGTAATGCATTAGTAGTACAAGGTATAAGAGAATACAAGTATTTGGAAGCCTTTAAAAGACATGTAAAACTGTTACAAAACAGATTGGGGATTAGTGTTTGTGTGCAGGAATTTTGTAGTATTTTAGTGTTGTTTTAGTATTGGGATTGTATATGGGAGCTTGTGTATATTGATGTTATTGAAAACAGGTGAGACAATATAGATGTGAGTAAAACAATGTGGTGAGAGTATAAAATTATAGGGGAGACTATGGCAAAATTTGCCTAGGATTAGAACACTTAGAGAATTAAAACTAGGTGAATAATGGGAGTGTGTAACAGATTTTGATTAAGGAAGATAGAGGATAAGTTGAGAGAGATAGTTAATGTAATTGTAATGTGTTAGGAGTGTTAGAAATGACATTAGAAGAGGGAGATGTAGAAGAGGAGTGTAAGTGTCAAAATCTGTAGCATAAGACAACTAGGAACAAACTAGTGTGAGTGTTGAGTGAAACTTAGAAAATTAGATGAGTGAATGAGTATAAAATTGTGTAAGGAGTTAGGAAATGAACTAGGGTGCATTAGGAGGTTTAAATAAGGTTATAACATGTGGGAATAAGTGTAGGAACAATGGGGAAGTAATGGGTAAAAGAGAGGACTGAAAACAGAATTTAAAATGCAAATACTGGGCTCGACCGGACTTGCGACCGGACTTGCAAGTCCGGTCGGGCAGAAAAATTTCCCGTCAGTATGCTACTGGAATCGACCGGACTTGCGACCGGACTTGCAAGTCCGGTCGGGCAAAAAAATTTCCCGTCAGTATGCTACTGGAATCGACCGGACTTGCGACCGGACTTGCAAGTCCGGTCGAGCAGAAAAATTTTCCGTAAGAATGTTACTGGAATCGACGGACTTGCGACCGGACATGCAAGTCCGGTCGGACCAAAAATTTTCCCGATGAAACCTACTGGAATGGACCGGACTTGCCAAGGTCGGTCGCAAGTCCGGTCCTGACAAAAAAAAAAAAATTATTTTAATTTAAATAATAATTGTATATATATATGTATATGTATACTCATACATATATGTATATGTACATGTGTGTAAGCATGTAAACCTTAAGTAAGAAGATAGAAACTTAAGTAAAGGAAAAGTAAGTAAGTAAAGTGTAAATGTAAGAAGGGTAAGGACATAGTAAGTATGAGTTAAGTAATGATAGTTAGATTAATCATTTGATTGTATGTATATAATAGGATTTGATTTGTGACACCGAAGGACGTTTGGAATTACGGACAACGGTGAACGGTATGGATTCCTCATGCCCCGTATGCTATCTTGGTTACTCTGATTTGTGTGTTGTGTGCTAATTGATCACCAAATAAGATAAATGCACGAATCGGAGTTAATATGCATACTTGTGAATATGTAGTGTTGTATGATGTTGTATACTTTCTTTAATTCTCAGTTTGTATACTTCATGAAATGTATGGATGATATGAATGTGTGTATGTATGTTGTATTGTACCGTGACCGCTATTTATTGTGTTTGGACTTCTAACTTATTCCTAACAAGCTAACCATCCTAACTTAAAATGGTAATTAAATTGGAATGAGTAGAAGTCCGATATAGTTTCGGCCACGCGTGAGGATGCGGAGTCACGAGAGGTTGGCTCCAATTCCTGACTCTTAAACTGGTCCGCGGCCCAAATCCCTTAAGTGGGTAGCATCCCGGATTAGTGAGTCAAGTAAATCCCGGATGTGGGACGGTGTAGTCCCCAAGGCCGGAGGTCCCGACGACTTGACTTGAGTATAAGTAAGTAAGAATGAGTAAGTAAAGTAAAAAGGAAGTAAGTAATTGTAAGTAAGAAGAAGTAAGTAATGAGTAAAAGAGTAAAGCATTCCGATTACACGGATGCATAATTTGGCTAACCTTGTGAAGGTAAGTAAGATGTGTACTTGTAATGTTGCCTTGATTGTGTAATGAATTGTATAGCAGGTATATTGTATGAAGAGCATGTATGTATGATTATGAATGGCATGTTTAGTGGACGTCAAATAGTCGGCGTGCCTAGCTAGCACGCGGTATATGCGGAGTCCATATGCAGCTTTTGCTGAGCCCCTTGGGGCACCATTTTTACTACACGCAGGTACTCGAGATTGATGAAGATGTGAAGATCTACTTTCATTTCTTTTATCTTCTTTTTGGTTGTAAACAATGAATTTGAGATGGGTGTACTAAGTAGTACAGGGCTACAGTTTTTGATTAGCCGGTGTACCATGGGGTACACCTTTTTGGATATTGGGAACGGAGCATTGGTATAGATGAGTAGCTTTAGAAACTCATTCTTTTGGTAAGCTTGAAAGATTGTAACTGAATATACTTTAAATACTCGGTGATCCAGGATGTAAGTATTTGGCACATGTTATTTTGACAAGTAATTTAGTAGCTCGGTACGTTATGTTCATCAGACCGTGACTGTAAGTATTAGTAGCCTAGCTAGCCGTATGGGCGGTTAGCGGCATTGTCTCACCCGCCGTAGTAAGTATGTAATAATTCCGCTGCGAACTCGTAGGATTAATAGGACGATTAGACGGTAAGCATAGGATTAGCGGTTGGGGTGTTACACCGCCCCACTTAACTTCTAATTTTTATATATACTTTCATAAATTACATATTCACCCTAAAACTTTTTATAAACTTAATATTTTATGTCATAAATCATTTTAACCCAAAGTTTTGGTCAACACTTTGACCAAGACTTATTCCATAATTAATACTTTAATAAACCCTTAAAATCATAAGTAATTCTCGGCCATACTCTATACTTTCCATAATTGCAAAACAGTCCCAAAACTTTATAATTTGTTATTTTAACACTTGTACACTTCAAATTCACCAAAATTCATAATATTAATTCCCACCTTATATTATAATGTAAATATACTAAACAAACCCTTTAATTCTCGGAAATCACTATGAGTACACCAAACTTCTCAAAATTATATTTTAGCCACATAACTATTAAACTAGACATATAAGTACTTGTAGCTATTTTTAATGTTCCCAAATTTTATAATATAAGTTAATACACTTATATATTTCGAAAATCACCCAGATTATACATTAGGCTCTCGGCTTTAATTTTATTTTACCATATGGTTTTAAAACTTGATTTAATCCTTATATAAATACATATAAATGTTTATAAGCCATATAACACTTCTAAAAATTATGCTAATGACTTAGAATGATTATAATCTCAAAATAGAACATTTAATCCCTAGATAATTCAGTTTGACCATTTATGTATCATAATTAATTTTTGTGACACATATTTATACCTAAGGTAATAACCTTAACTTATAAGTTATAAATTATTTTTCTTGATACTTTAACTCAATACTTTCGGCCTTAATATTAACAAGGCCTATACATAATTGTTATACCAAGGTGTGAAGCTTAATTCAGGCTTAAACTTAAAAAGCCTTAATTAAATAAACTTACTCCTTAAATCAAGACAATTCTTGTACTTGATTTCTCCTTGAATTCCAAGCTCTCCAAATGCTATTTTGATGAAGAGATTTCGGCCTCCACACATAGGTTTAGGAGATCCAATTGTTAGACTTTTAACAAGGATTTATAAATAATATTTGGAGTAGTTTTACAAGAGTTTACCTTAGGAATTTATCAAGGTATTTTTGATACACCTTGTGATGATTGTAGATCCAAGTTTCCTTAATGAAATAATGAAGAGAATTAGATTTAGAAGTTCTAAATTTTTGAAAATACCTTATGGAACTTACATAGGATTATCAACATGAAATTATACCTTAACTTGATCTTGTTGTTCCTTGTATTGTTGTTGAATTTAGGAACCTCCTTGAAATACTTAAGCTTGGTGAAAATAGCAAGGGTTGCTAGGATGATTTCTTGCTTCAAGACTTTGAAGATTTAACTAGGAATTTACATAGAAATGGTGTTAGAAATTAAAACACCATTAATGGAGCTTTGAAGCTCTAAGGAAAACTTAAGAAAGGAAGAAGAAAAGAGAGAGCAAGGGAGATCTTACCATTCGGCCATGGAAGGCAAAGAAGAATGAAGGAGCTCACGTAGGGTATTAAGGCAAAGCAAGAGAAGGAATCAAATTTGGAAATTATTGGCATGTCACATGGCATTATTCTTTGATTTGTTTTTTGTTTATTTGACTTCATAATTAACTACTAAAGTCTCTCATTTTAGGCTAGGTTTATGGCTGATTGGAAGAGATAGTGGAGACTTGTTTGATGATTGCAAACTAGAAGACAAGAGGTAAGTTAGGTATGTGTTTCCCTTTTGATTTTCTATTTGATTTGCCTTTGTATTATTCATGTTTTGTTACGGTAATGCTATAGGAGTTTGGCTACAGATTTTTGTTGATTTAAGACAAGAGAATATGGTTAGGTTGTTAGGTGTTTTACTAAACTACTTATTAGGCAATCAAAGCCTTCTTTTTCTTGTCAAAATCGGTAATCTACATTGTAGGTAGTCATTGATTTTTGTTGTATTATTCATTGACATGTGCATGGTTAGGTTTATGTCTTTCTTTGATTTAATATAAGGCAATAATTCTTCCTTGTAATGGATCCCAATCGGTAGCACATGAGGCCATGGACACTAGTTTTGTTTGATTCTTGCAACTAGTATAAGTAGTCCTAGGCCTTGTTATTTTATGTAATTTGATTCCTATAACTTTTGTTTAACTAATGTTTTCTTGATTCTTTGCAGGTCATACATAAATGAAGGCTCCACATGACTGATTTAATTGTTGCATTATCATATAGTATATGCTAGGTGAGTCACATTAGCATAAGGCAAATTTTTGAATTAAAACTAGTCAAATAACACCCATTTTAACGCATGACATAGGGATCAAATGGGATTTATTTTTCATTTAATTTTTGTTACACTATATTGTACGAAGACCGTACTAATATGTGTAATAGGTTCCAGCATTTAATTGGTACATTTATACCATGGTAAAGGATGAAAGTTTTAAGGTAAAAATGCTGATTTTAGGTACCTTTTTGACTCAACAATCGCCCATGGTTGTGCTATGATTTTAGCACTGGAATTAATTGATTTAGATGGTCATTTTATCCTCTTTTAAGATTATCAACTCGTGGCTCCTTAAAAACTTCAAGACAATTGCGTAAAACGCATTTTTGTGACACCCGAAGGTGCATTTTTGCTTTAAGGATTTTCTGAAAAATAATTAGTCGCTATGAGTTCCAAGTGTTTATTGACATTTTTATAGTCAATAATAATTGTTAAGGTGTTACATTGAGTTATATGGGGTTATATAAACTTGTAACTCAATTTTCAGGCTAACCGGACACTCCCGGGGTAAAAAGGAGCGTTAAGAAACTCCCCCGAGCACTTTGCTTATTTTTGAGGAAGTAGCTTGAGAATTCTCTTTAGAATGTTGAATAATGATTTTAGTAACTGTAAGAATAATTTATATAGGAGTTCGTGCCACCTCGGCACTCCTCCTGGGCACCCGCGCCTTATTGGAGCCCACATCGGGAACTTCCGAGAACTTTATCTTTAATTGAGAATTTATCTTGAGAAAGTCATCTTAAATTTTCATCAAAGTGTTATTGTGTGTTTAGAATGTAGTGTAATGCTTTACTTTATTTTATAAAGTATTTCCGGGACTTTCAGGCCTTAAGGGGCCCTTAAGGGAACTCCCGGGTATATTGTATTTTTACTCAGTTCTAACTGAGGACTTGTGTTTTAAAGGTCATAAAATGATCCTTGTTTAACTTCATATGATGTTCATAGCTTATACAATTTGTTTAGCTTAAGGTCGGGCTTTAGTGCACGTTTTTGACCTTAAGGAGTTTAGGTGCGTTTTAACGCCCAAGTGTTTATATACTTTCTTAGGGTTTAATAATCCCCTAAATAATATTTATTTACCTTTATTTAATTATTTAAGGTTAGGGGTATTTCATGTAATTTCCGGAAAAAGGTATGATTTCTTCAGGCTCTGTATCCTAACCTGGTTACCCCCGATTTGTGTGCTTATTTGATCACCTAAATAAGATAAATGCATGCATGAATAGGACTTTAATTGCACTTACTTGTGCTTGCTTAGGTTGTTCTTGATGTATATTGTCTTGAACACTAGTTTGTATAATTCATGAAATATATGAATGATGATGAATTGTATTTGTATCTTGTAGTGTACTTGTGTATTGCATTGTACCTTGTATGAATATGTATATGAGCAGTGTATTTGTGTATGTGGCTTGTATGTGTGACTTCTACTAATTCCTAGCCACCTAACCCCTAACGTAACTATTGAGTAAATTGGAATGAGTAGAAGTCCGATATAGTTTCGGCCACGCGTGAGGATGAGGAGACACAAGAGTTTGGATCCGATTCCTGGTTCTTAAGGTGGTCCACGGCCCAACCCCTTAAATGGGTAGCATCCTGGATTAGTGAACCAAGTAAATCCCGGTGGTGGGACAGAGTAGTCCCCGGCCGGAGGTCCCGACGACTTGACTTGAGTAAGTAGTAAGTAAAGTAAGTATTGTATGAGTAATGGTCTTGGCTGGTGTAAGTCATTGACCCCGAGTAAAAGATTAATCTCCACCCGATTAACCCGGGTGGACAAATGAAGCTAACAAGTACTGGGTATTGTGTATGTATTGTGTATGGATTGAGTATGTAATGAGTATGTATTGTGTATGTATCGTGAATGTGTATTTCGGAAGAAGGTAAGTAAGTATTGGTTGACCGGTATTGTCTTCCTGCATGTATTAAACTATGTGTATGTATCCTTGTGTTGTGTTGTAGTATCTTGAGTAAAAACATGTATGTATGTATGTATTGTAAAATGAACTGCATGTATACGACCAAGAGGTCGGCGTACCCTCGCTAGTACGCGGGGTATGCGGAAATCATATGCAGCGAAAGCTGAGCCCCTAGGGGCAACGTTTTTAGAAAGCAGGTACCGAAGCGGATATGATCACCGTAAGAGACCGACAGCTACATTTGGATAGCTAGGAGTGAAATGTAAATATAGTAGAGATTGGTAATAGGCTTGTAGCCTTGAAGTAGTAGTGTGCCAAGGGGTACACCATATGTATTAGAATATGTAGTTTCTGAGGAATGGGTAGATGTAGACTCTTAATGAATATGTATGAAATTGAAGGAGGTATTGTATTTGTATAAAAATCTTAGTAAACTCGGTGTATTATATTGTGTTGAACTTATGGTGTATTGTATTGAATGGGAAGTTGTAGTACTTGGTTGTAAATGTAGTAAGGATTGTATTTTGTGTAGCACTCGGATATTCCTGTCCATCAGACCGATGCTGTATGTAGTAGTAGTAGCCTGTTAGTCACGTGGGTGGCTAACGGCATAGTATCACCTACCGTTGTGTATGTAAGTATCCGCTGTGAAGGTATGTAAGTACGTTGTGAGTGGACGGTAATGACGGTAGTAGCGGTAGGGGTGTTTGAAATACCCCAAACCTAAGTATGCTATGTAAACATCAAATTATGATGTAGTAAGGCTAGAATATGCCTTAGAATGATTGGTAGACAATTAAACCAAGGAAAACACAAAAAGTGCCTTAAGGGCAATTAGGGCAAAAATGTGCTCTAAGCTTGGAGAGACTTGGGTGAGTACCCAAATATCATGATAAGACCTTAGTAATATTCTAATGGTCATTTTAAATCAATTAGCAAAGAAAACCAAGCTTGAAAACAAGCTAAAACACAAAATGTGCTTTAAGAAGTCTTAAAGCACATTTTTGAGAAATTGTCTTAGAATTGAGTTTTGAGTGGCTAGATGTCCATCATTACTCTTTAATCAACATGTGTACTAATTAGTATCACATTAGGAAGTCTAAATCAATTGGAAACCAAAAATTTCCTGAATATGTGCACTGATTAGTGAATAGTGCCAAATAGTGACTAGTTTAAGTTTTAATCAACTTAAGTCAATTAGTTGGTCAAACAAGACCATAAATATCTTGTTTATAATTAGGGGGCGGTTTTTCTAAGGGTGGATGAGTCACCATAAGTAGTCAAATAAGGAAGAAAAGAAGAGATAAGTAAAAGAGTACTATTTGCTTTATTAAAGCAAATATCTCATATTAGCCACCTTTCTTCTCTCTCTCTTCATTTCTCTTCTTCTTCCACGGTTCTTCTCTTCTTTTCCTCTGTTCCAAACCGTCCCAAGCAGCCTCCATTGTTGCTTCACCTTGCTTTGGCAACAACTTACTCATTTTAGCTCCAAATCAAAAACTAAACACATATTATTCTTAGTTAGGTCAAGACCTATCTTTCTATCTTTTCAAATCTTTCAAAGCTCCATTTTGGTGCCATGAGAAAACTTCATTGATGGAGGAAAATCAAGTTTGAAGAGCTCATTAGCTTCTCCATTCTCTTAAGGTTAAGAAAATGTAAGAAAAACCATGTTTCCATCATTTCTTGTACATGGCCGAAAATTCCTTCTCATGGGGATATGTTTTTATGCCTTGTTCTAGCTTGATTTATTCACCAAGGACTAGTGGAGGTCCTATTTCATTCAATGCCCAAGTCTATTTTGAGACTTCAAAGGTAATCATCCACTTTTATGCCTTAGAACACATTTCTAACCTAGGTTTTTATTCCTTGAGGTTAGTGTATTGTTGAGTACTCATATGAGTCATTGAATATTGATTAGAACATTGGCAAGGGGAATTTAAGTGGTGGCCGAGATTCATTCAAGAAGAAGGTCTAAGGAGGAAGTTAAGATAAGCTTGAGAAACCAAGGTAAAATGCTTACCTAATGGTGATTTAAGTTTTAAGGAATGAGTTTTAGATGAGTACTAATGTAGCTTAAAGCTTACATTAGGTAATGGGTTGTATAACCTAAGAAAAAGAACTTAAATAAGCTTGAGAACTTGTGACTAAGGAGCCAAAGGAAATGAGTTAGTAATATAAGTTTAAGATGAGTTTTAAGAGCATTATAACTACTATGAGATTGATGGGTGTATTTGCAGGTGGAAAGCTTTTATTGTGGGAAATTCAGTGTTTAAAATTCATGTCATTTAAGGGCCTAAGAGCCATGTCATTTAAGGGCCTAAGAGCATGTCATTTAAGAGCCTTAGTGCTATGCAATTTAAGATTATTGCACTATTTGAGTTATATGAAGGAGTTGATTTGGATGAGAAACTATGATGAGAAAAGACTTGATGTATGTGAGATGGTTGAATGAGGAAAACAATGCATATGGGCATGATAATATACTAGAGAAACTATGGCGAAAGTTGAGTAGGAAACTAAGCGTTTAGGGTGTTCTAAGAAGATTTTATGACTAAGGATGTTCTAGTGATCACTAAGGGTTGATTTAGTGAAAATGGATAAACCCATGGAGTTCTTGAGTACTAGGAAGACCTAGGAATGTATAAGAGGGACTAGGGGTTATAATGGTGAGTTTTATGCACCAAAACCATGGTTAAGGAAGCTAGGAAACTTGTACAAAGTTGAAGGAAAAATAAGGTATAATGACTTATAAGGATGTAAGCATGTGCTAGGTTATATGACTTTGAGAAGTTGAGTAAGGCAAATGGGTGTGCAAAATGATGCTTGAGGAGTAGTTAAGATGGTGGTAAAGAAACATAATGAATAGTTGAAGTTTTAGGCAAAATTTATATGTTGGAAGTGTAAGAAATTGAGTATTAAGTGTTAAGAGTTTTGTGAGAAATTGAGTGTCAAGTTTGGTGATTTTTTAGGAAGGTTTAGTACATGTTTTAAGGTGTTTAAGCATGTAAGAAACATGTGGAAAGATTGTGGAATGAGTGGGAAAAGATTGGGGTGAATGGAGTTCAAAATGAGGAGAAAAGCACTTTGGAAAATAGGTTCTGCTGTGGACCGCCCCTAGGGACCGCCCCTGTGGGGAGGTCCAGGCAAATCGTGCAGGAAATTAGCTTCTAGTTGGGACCGCCCCTGGGGACCGCCCCAGAGGGGCGGTCCAGTGCAGAGAAAAAGAAAAATTTTTGTTTTTGGCTTCTAATGATGGGGGATTGAATGTTAATGGTTTTAGATGATGTTAGGCCTTGTTTGGTGACATGTAAAGGCCTTAAGAGGTAAAACAAGTGTTATGAATTCCTAGTAAGAATTGAGAAAGTAGCTAAGGAGTTTTTAGTGGATGTTTAAGGTGAGTTTAAGTTCCTAAATGATGTTAAAACACATTGGGAGGCTTGAGTAAAGGTTTAGTGAAGATTTGGCAAAGTTTGGGCATGTTTTAGTGGCGTCCGACCCAGGGGTCCGACCCAAGTTTGGGTCGGACGGCCTCTATTTACGCTAGGGAAAGTTTTCTGGAATGGTCCGACCCAGTTGGTTGGGTCGACATGGGTCGGACGGGTGATTTTTAAATGGCAAATAAGTTTCTGGAATGGTCCGACCCAGAAGGTTGGGTCGGACGTGGGTCGGACATGAGAGGTTTTAGAAGACGGAAAGTTTCTGGAATGGTCCGACCCAGTTGGTTTGGTCGACCATGGGTCGGAACATGGGCATGTAGGGTTTTTCCAAACCCGAAAGTTACTGGAATGGTCCGACCCAGAGGGTGGGTCGGACGGCGGGTCGGACGGCCCTAACAAAAAAAAAGAAATTTTAAATTCTAAGAATGGTACTAGGTAATAAGGTATACCTGGTAGGGTGATAATGATTGGGACCCTAAGAACTTAAGGAACTAAGTTAAGCAAGTGTAAGTTTTAATTTTAAGGTTAATTTGTAAGATTAAGTTGTAAGACTTAAGAGGTGTTAGGTGGGAATCATTAAGGGATTAAGTAAGTTAAGCAAGTTAAGTAAGTTGGATTAAGTTAAGTGATTAACAACCTAAAACTGAATGAATGTTTTAGGACTTGGGAGTTTGGACTCGGAAGAGAAGTAAGCAGCCGAACGACCAACGGTGAACGGTACAGTTCTCTTGTGACCTGCTTGCTAACGAGGTGTCCCTCGGCTTGTGTGCTATTTGTTTTGTGTGCTCACTAAACAAGATAAAGCATGCAACCGGAATATATTATATTTATTGTATTGTTGTGTGATGTTTTGAAAACTAACACAACATACCGTGAGAACTTACTAACCAATGTTTAGTAAGGAATTGAGTGAGACTAAGGAACGCCCCTAATAAGGGACGATATGAACCGAAAGAGGTTAACCAACAAATAGGGTCTTGAGATTACTACTAACTGGAACTTGAGTGAGGAAACCCGGGACCGATCTCCGGTCATGCATGCTAAGAAGGGGGTCGCTATCTATAGCAGATTCGACCTCCGATTAAGGACTTGTCTTCGGACTTGTAGCCTAGGGCCGGTCGCCGGCTCAGCTGCGCTGGACTCCCGTCCAGAGTAGGTGGCATTAAGATGGTGCGGTGGGATCACCTAAATCCCAGGTTCAATTAAGCTACAACCATTCCCTTCCAGGAACGGTTTGTATATTGAGATTAAGTTAAGATTAAGGCTAGGTAAGGTTAAGATAAGTTGCAACCATTCCTTTTTAAGGATGGTTTGTATGTTAAGTTTAAGATTAAGGTAAGGTTAGATGAGTTGCAACCATTCCTCTTTAAAGGATGGTTTGTATTTATTAAGACTAAGGTAAGCTACCCCACTCCTTATTAAAGGGTGGTGTTTCTAAGATTTAAGATTGAGGTGAGGTAAGGGTGGACTAAGATTAAGAGGAAATATAACTTAAGGAGTTAAATAACTAACTCTCTAATTAAGGGAACGCATTAAGTCGTTCATTGTGTGTGAACTTTGATTGTTCATATATGGATCTTTGTTTACAGCATTTACTATTATGTTGTGCATTTAATCAACCTCCATGCTATCGACAATTAGTCGTCGTAGCCACGTTAGCTTGGGGGCCTGAGGGGATCGTCCAGCATTCGTACTGACCCCCTTTGGGGGCTGTTTTTTACTACACAGGTACATCAGGAAGCGGCCGTCGCAAGAGTAAGAAAGGATACAAGTGTTAAGGATAAGTGTGCCTACGAGTTGTGCATGTACACTCGTATGGCAATTGAGTTAGTAAGATGTATAGGTTGTTGAGAGGATTGTAAGAA
This sequence comes from Limonium bicolor, assembly GCA_023374045.1. Lineage (NCBI taxonomy): Eukaryota > Viridiplantae > Streptophyta > Magnoliopsida > Caryophyllales > Plumbaginaceae > Limonium > Limonium bicolor. The sequence continues at coordinate 113,666,462 of CM041781.1, read as the reverse complement.
GAATATGTATTTGGTTAAGGTTGTTATGTACTAATGTTCGGTATATTCTGTAGTCAGACCGTGGCAAGGTCCTGGAGTGTAAAGAATTCCGCTGTGACATGTATATATATATGTTGTTAAGTTGCGAGACCCATTTGGATTGAGTTGGGGTGTTGCCAAAAAGTGGTATCAGAGCGTAGTTTACGCTCTGAGACAAGAAATACCGACCTAGGGGAATATGCGGTTAATATGTATAATTGAGTTATGGGATAAAGGAAGAAAGATAAAGTGAAGCAAATAGTAAAAAGTAATTTACTTACTCTCTCACCTTCTTCTTTTCTCCTCACTCACGATCTCCTCCTTCCAAAATCGAGCTCCTCCTTCCTTGCCTCTGTAATGGGCGATTTCACCCAGCAGCACACAGCCCCATCTTGCTCCCCCTCTAACTTTCTCATTTCCTCACCGAATCGCACAAAAATTGTACCGTTAGATTCGTATCGTCGAGGGCTACGTTTTCCACCCCTCAAAGTTTCGATTCCTCCACCTTCATCTCCATTGACGTTGGAGCTTTTGAAGTTTGAAGAGTTGATTTCAAACCTTCTTCTCTTCCTTAATGCCTTGAGGTATTAATAAGTAAGTATTGAGATCATTTCAAGCTTGTTCTTACGTTTTGGAAAAAAAAACCTCCACGTTGAAAATTTTCCCCATTTCAGCCGATGGCACCTTGCTCTTGTGGGCTGTTGGAAACTCCTTCAATTGATTGCCAAGCTAACCTCTTGGGCTTTCTAAGGTAATATCTAAGCTAGAGCCTAAAAACTAGTTCTTGAAGTGCTAGTTTTTTGTGTGGGAAAAATTTAATTAATAAGCTCAATATATGTGTATGGGGATATCATGGTAGATGGCAATCTTGACCCCTTGTGTGTTGTGAAACCGAGGAGAGAAAGAGGGAACAGACAAAGAGAAGAAGGGGTGAAAACCGAAAACAAAAGAGGTAAAGAGATTACCTTGTGCTTGTTTTATTTTCTTTGTGAAACCTATGTTGGTGGGGTGTAAATAACCTTGAGCTTGTGTAGTCTTGGTACTACAATATTCGTAGCTGAAAGATAATGTTTTTAATGTGTGGGAGTGTGTAAATAAACCTTGAAGTTAGGTTAGTGTACTTATGTGAGAGAATGGGACTTTGATGTGTTGTTTATGTTAAAACCAAACAGTGGGAAGAAGTGCTTGTGAGTTGATTTTAGTGTGGTAAAAATGCTTAGTAAAGCAAGTAAGTGCTGTCCAATTTATCTAGGAATGGAAAGTTTTGAGTGTTTTATTATAAGGAAGAAACTAGGTGTGTTTAAGAGATTTAAGTGAGTGGTTATGGTTTGGAAAACCAAACCTTGAAGGAGAGTTTGCAAGGAGCAAAATAATGTCATTTGAGTGTTGGTTATGGCATCAGTAGGAGAGGTTTGAATGGCTTATAGAAGGAACCAAAATCTGTTATAAACTGAGAGAAATCAAGTGAGAAAACTAGCTTTGTAAGTGAAAGAATCTAAGTAAAATTAGTAGATTGGTGAGGGTATTTGGTGCTTGGTTTAAGGTGATTAAGAAGGGCAATTAGTCACTAAAACATGAGGATTTTAGTTGGTGAAGGTTGAGAGATTAATGTTGAAAGAAGGAACCTGTACAGAGTTGGAAAATTGCAAATCTGTAAATCTGTAGCAGGGTCCGGGACCTAGTCCATGGACAAAGTCCCGGACCACCCCCTTTAATTAAGGCCGAGAATTGCCTACCATGTTTGGTCCGGGACTTGAGTCTAGCACAAGGACCCGGACCACTTGCCAAAATTCAACCGAGAATTAAGATGAGTATTGGTCCGGGACTTGGCCTAGGTACAAGGTCCCGGACCATAGCAAAATTTGAGCCGAGAGAAAAATCTGTAGTGGACCGACCCAGGGTCCGACCCAGTTCTGGGTCGGTCGGACCACGTTAAGCCAGCCAGAAAGCTTCGGCAAAGGACCGACCCAGAGAGTTTTGGGTCGGTCGGCTTAGCTTTGGGTCGGTCGGGCAAAATTTAACGAAGGAAAAAGTTTCGGCAATGGACCGACCCATAAGGATGGGTCGGTCGTGGGTCGGTCTAAGTTTTTTTTCTGAACCAGAGAGTTACTGGGACGGACCGACCCAGGGGTTGGGTCGGTCGGTGGGTCGGTCGACCCTTAACAAAAAAAAAAAAAAGAGAATTTTAATTTCTAAGAATGTTAATTGGTATTAAGGTGTGCCATTAATAGGGTAGTGATGATTGGGACCCTAAGAACTTAAGTAATTAAGTTAAGATTAAGTATAAACCTTAATGCTTAGAGTTAAGATTATAAGGTTGTAAATGATGGGGGTTTGAATGCTAATGATGTTAAGGCCTTGTTTGTGACATGTAAAGGCCCTAAGAAGTGTAAGAAAGTATTAGAAGAGAGTGAGAAATGAGAACTCAAATTAACAAGTGTAAACCGAGATAACGGGATAAACGGGGTAAGTACGGAGTATTAGTTTTACATACCGTTGCTTTGATGTTTAAAACATTTGAATGTTATCAGTGGATCGTGTGTGAACCAAGCATGGTGAGATGACACGGTAAAAGTAAAACCCCGGTGAAAGGTATGATTTTCTCATGCCCCGTATGCTAACCGAGTTACTCTGATTTGTGTGTTTGTGTGCCGGCTTAATCAAGAATAAAGCATGAAAATAATCCCTTGTTTGATTATGTATGCCTTGATGTATGTTGAATGAGCTAACATACTTGTATGCCGGTGTGGTCTAACTTAGTGCATAGACCGACTCTTAGTGAGTACTGATTGACTAGAAACCCGTTGAACGGGTAGTCACATAACCAATGGTATTATGCAAACACACACAAGCTATCGATTAAAGTATAACGATAACACAGACATATGAACTCCCTAAAATGTGAGGAGATGTACGGGTTGAGTATATACCCGATAACGGTTAGAGAACCTTATTGAAACAATCCACGAAATAAATATGAGTGGAGAGATAAATGACCTCCATCGAGAGGATTGAAGTTAGTCCAACAATGTAAACATATAAGAAAGGTAAAAGAGACCTAAGGGACTATGTGACTCCCTTGAGATACGGTCGACCTCCTATAAGAGGGTTTACCCGGTATAAGAATATAACCGAAAGTATGCGTATATGTATTGTAGGTAACTCTTAAAACCTAAGATTAACCCAACTTGAGTAATGTTCCCTAAGTCATTAGAAACATCGAGAATGATGCTTCTAGACTAATATACATGATATAATTATAACTCCGAGAGAGGAGTATATGGGAATGTGAGTAGTCCGAGAGTAGTCGGACCTAAGTAAGAAGAGATAGGAACTAAGAGAGAGTTCCGTGAGCTAGTTGAACCTTCCCACCATGCTAGACCCAGAGTAGGGTCGAAACCGGGGAAGTAAGACTATGCTAGTGAGCCATGAGTTTTGGCTTAAGTATGTAAAGAGAGTAACAAGCGTGATGTAGGAGACCTGTAGTGTCTCGAGAATCTACAAGAGCTTGAGTATGAATAACCCAAGAGTGCGGGTGAGATAATGAGTATAAATAACCCGAGAGAAAGGGGTGAGTATATGAATGTGTAACCCGAGAGAATGGGTAAGTGTAAGAATGAGTAGCCCAAGAGAATGGGTGTGTATACGAATAAGTAACCCGAGAGAGCGGGTGAGGCTTCGAATGAGTAAACAAGGCGTAGTGAGGAACAACTCTCAATGCCTAAGAGTAACCAGTTACCACTAACAACATTGTTATGTTAGTTAGGAATCGTGTTCCGTGATTGGATGTAGATTCCTTGTGTGATATACATATATATTGTATTGCCATGATGCATTGTTGTGATTAAAATGAACTCCATGTATATCCGACCAAAGTAGTCGGCGTACCGCGGTAGCACGCGGTATATGCGAATTTCATGCGCAGCGAAAGCTGACCCCCTAGGGGGAACGTTTTTAGTGTGCAGGTACTTGAAGCTGGCCACCGTTCGAGAGAGTAGGACGGGGACTGCCGTGAGCATGGGTAGTTAGATTGTAATTACTTATGCGTTTGAATAAGGTGTAAGTCCGAGTATGTTATCGGCATCCGTATAATGTAGACTCGGTATAGTAAAGAAGTGAAATGATTATGGTATTTGTATGAAGTACTCGGTTGTTCCAGTCCATCAGACCGTTACTGTATGTGAGTCAGGCCTGGTTAGCCACGAGGGTGGCTAACGGCGTTGTATCACCCTCTGTTGTATTTGAATTCCGCTGCGAGCTTAATGGTAATTGTAACAGTTTAAGAGGTAATGAGGAGATTAGCAGTTGGGGTGTTACAAAAATGGTATCAGAGCGAAGTATCGCTCTGATGACTGGAAATACCGAGCTTAGGAGATACCGAGTTAGGAAATTAGAGACTTAGGGCTATGGGTTGAGTGGTAGCGTGAGAGATGCGCTAGATAGGAACTTCCAGTATGTTCTGGATACCTACAATACCAGACCCGCCCTCCACAACCCCCGCATTAAAAGCTTGGGAAAGAATGCCAGAGAGATGGGAAACCCAATCTGGCAGTTATTAAATATCTCAATATGAACCAGAACCTGCCATGCGGTAAGTCCCGAGAACCGGAAAGCCCGGAGACGGATCCCGCTGGAATGACAATAACCGCACATAATGGCGAGAGATCGAGAAATCCTAATCCAAGAGACCGAAATCTGTGGCAACTTGGGGCGACATGCTTAGCAGTCGCGAGAACCCAGCTGGCCGAGTACAGCAAAAAGAATGCACCAACCGTGCAACAAGGCGGACACATGAGAAATAACGAGAACCGGGACACATGTCTACGGACCGCCATGATATGTAATACCCCTAAGGGTATACCAACAATTAAGAACATAGTTGAGAGTAGTACACCCCCCCTGCCACACCCGAAGAGGTTGCAATACCTAACGGGCACAGCTTAGACAGCTACAAGCATAACTACGGGATATACCCGAATAGGACTACAGAAGTAGTACCTAAATGACTTTAACCTCGGTAACCACAGTAAAGACGTGGGAACGAGCAACGAGGTAGAACAAGAACTAAGTAATTAAGGAACTCCGAGAGTGGAGGAGCACCTAAATGAATGACAGTTATGTCAAGAGGAATGAAGCAGCTCCAAGGAGCAGTCATCCAACTAGGGGATCAAGGAAGAGCCAACGAGGCTACCAAATACAATGTGAACAATACCGTGACCGGTATGAGTTAACCCAAAAACCGCCAGTACCGCGCACTTGCCACGGCAAGTGCAGTAGTAGCGGGACCAATAAGAAGAGCTTTGACAAGCTATCAGTACTTAGTAAAGTACCAGATGGCGTATGAAGCCAATATAGCAACTCGAACCTTAAGAATTCTGAAATGGAACTTTGAAAAGGCCTAACAGCTAGTCACTGTATAAAGAACATACCGGCCGGCAAGAAGCTGGGCTGGATAAGAATCAGCCGGCATTGAAATGCCATGAAGAGCTTACTTTTAAAACCCGAATTTTCTTTCAAACATGAAATTTTCCAAAAACCCCCGAATTTTTTAACCAAACCAGAGAATCACGGTAAGTCATTATAGGACCATATAAGAGGAGTTGGCAACAGAATACTTCACTTAGGCGTGACCGACACTACAATGTACACAAACGAGACATGGAACGACCGCACTCCAAAGGAGCTTGCGGACCTGACAGACCAATTATGAGTTAGTTGGGTAAGTGGTAACGTATCAATAAGATACTCCATGTATGTATACAAGTAGAGTACGGAACACGGGAAGTAGCCCACTCCATACTACGGACGAAAGAGCCAATCCAAACCAAGACAGTTGGATATCTCGAATGATCGAAGAATACAAGGAAGCTTACCAAGTTAGGGAGTCAAGAATCCAGTAAGATGATGGATCTAAGAACATAGCGTTAATAAACGCGAGAGGCACAAAGTATTAAACACAGACATTGGAAATGTCTCAGGAAATACCTAATAACTGGGTGAATACCAGTGTAAATAATACGGCGAATGCCTAAATGAACTTATTAAGTACGATAAACGGGATAGAATTCCCACTTTATACCTCACTGAAGAGAATAATGACCTAACCCAGAAGGTATTAGAAGGTACCAAGGATCTACCCAATAATGGGAGACATTACAACCCTAAATGGGATAGTCAAGGACATAGCCGCAAGGCAAAGTCACAACTGAACATAACCATAAGTACAAGCCAAATGTAATGGCATTACTCTGTAACACCCAGGAGCAATCCGAGAAGGGTGCCGGAGTCAACAGTAGTTGAACGAAACATCGTGTTGAGAACACAAGTGTTAAGTCAAACACTCGGGTAAAACCCGAAGGGATCCCACGTAGCACGGGATACCCTAGATTGCCAGAGGGCATCAACAAATATCAAGTTGTTTTAAGGGCCTTCCATGTACGGAAATGTGGTGAGACAACCACATCAAGAGCCCAGTAATACCTTCCAAACCATTTAATGACATATGGTAAAGGAGAAACCTATATAAACAGCTCGCATGGAGCATGACTCGAGGCAAGGTGGCTTGTAAGCCGATAAAACCAACTACAATACGTAGATCCAAACATTGTAAAACATATGCATAAAGGCACAAGAGGAACAGGGGTGAATGAACCACTACCTTAGAGTGGGGATACCACTTGTGATTATGGGGCCTATGGAGCGGCATTTGCGTGAATCCTCCGGAGAAAGGCTACCACCTAAGTATGTAATGTGAAACCGCTAGAGTGGTGTAGCAAAACTTGAGCATGTGTATATTGCCAATGAGTATACGAACTATAGTAGAGTAATCAGTTGAGTAGTGAACACTGTATGTGTACCATATGAACTGCAGAGTAAGCAGTGCGCAAGTGTCATCAGTTGAGTAAGCAGTGCGCAGCGGAAGCGTGGTGGGCCCATAACCCACAGATCCCAGGATCGATATGTGGAAAAATGCAGAGTAGTATGAATGAAGAACTCTGGTACAAAACCAAGAACAAACATAATCCATGAGCCACTATTAAATGAGGAAGCACTACATGCTAAGTAGCAGCTTGACCTCAACCGACAATAAGTCGGGAAAAATATGTGAATAATCACAAGGTATACAATGTTAGATTTCCAGAGAATTGGAAGAAAATCTATAACTCATCGAATTCGCATACGGTAAGAGATACCAAGCGACGATTAAATACATTGAGAATACCAAAGAGCGAATTAAGCTCTAGTTACCAGGTCACGCAGCAGAAGCTTGTGGACCATGATTCAAGGTTAAGTATACATATGTCATAAACCCCTTGAAGCCTTAGAGGCTAGAACCGAACCCGGTTATGAGTTAATTAACCGTACTGAAGTTAAAACACTTCATAATACTCGAATTAATGAACCAATGTTCAGTGATAACATATGGTTGGTTACGCGGGCGTAACCCCTTTTAAGGGGGGTAGGGCGAGAAACCGCTTAGAGTATGTTTTACGTATTGGTGCGTAAACTACTATGTGCATAGCACAAAAGAAATTATTTTGATGTTTGGACCTCATGTTACATAAACATGTGTACCCATTCATCGTGTAAGTATGAGTATTATGCATGAGAGATGCGAGTAATGTGTATGTAATAAATATGAAAAGAGGAGTAGAGAAACTCCTGGGGAATGAGAATCCCTATAGTATATGTCTAGTGAGATTAGACATGAGATATAATGAGTATGAATCGGCATGAAACCGATGTGTAACCTAAGAGGGAGTGAGTTCCCTAGGTGATTTTATTTGAGAATGATAGATGGAGTGAGTTCCATCCTTGGAGTTGTATGTTGTGTTTTAAATTGAGTAACAATTGAGTAAATGAAGCCACAAGTATGGAATGCCTAGGCAAGGTAAGTGAAACAAATAGAGAATAATGGATGACTTAAGTTCCATGATAAAGATAAATCGAAACATTGTTTTATGAATATGACTAGAAAGAGTAAAAGATAGAAAACGAAAATGTTTGACTATCTGATTGTTTGAAACTGACGTGGGAGGTGGAACTTGATCTGCTAGCGATCAAGGGAAACCGAACACAAATTGGGGTGGAAGGATAGTTCAACACTGATGCTGATCACATCAGGGTTAGATGATTCCTGAAGCTCCCTATAGTGGTCACAAGTAATCACGCTAAGAAAGATACAGCTACCATAAATCTGATTTGGAGTTGTGTGATGTTTTAAAAAGAATTTTCAAACAGATTTTGGAAAAAGAATTTTCTTCAAGTATGAAGATGGAAATGAAAATTGGTTTTGAAACCGCTATCACCCGCGCCGATGGCTGTGGCCTTAAGTCTTGATGACCGGTAGAACGGTGGGCGTGTATTAGTTTTGAAACCATTTCACCGTACGTGCGGCGGTCCTAAGTGACCGGTTGGGGCGGGACAGTGTGTGATTTTTCCAAAGGCAGCGGGACGGGGAGAGTACCCTGAGATGTTCCTGTGTTGAGTGAGTCAACCAGAGTGCCTGAGGATATGTATATGTGAAACGTTTTGATCAGAACCGAAGGGACCGTGGGCCAGAGAGAGTAAGTGCCCATTTGTCATGAAACGGCCGTGAACCAGAAAGAGTAAGTGTTCAACGTGACCGGTACCTGAGGGATCAGTAGTATATCACTCAACATGGATTCGAGGACTGTAGTGCCTTCTTGTCTTCGGACCGATTCCATGGAGAGAGTAAAAAGAGTATTTTTGATTGCTATACATGATGTGATATGTGTTTGGTATGTGTAGTATGAAATGAGACAGACTTGTGGAGTCTGTAAGGTATACATGTACTATAACCTTGGCATTGAATGCCATGAGAGTAACCACCTAGATTCAGCAACTTTGAGGACAAAGTTCCTAAGGGGGTAGATTGAAATACCCCGGATCTAGGAATGGCGATTAAATTACTCTAACATGATTATAAAAGGCCTAATGGTGCCTAAAGAGTATTGGTAAAAAGAATAAAACCAAAAGAAAAGAGAAAACGCTTGAAAAGTGAAAAACGCTAAAATACGCGTTAAATGAGTATAAGAGATATATGATCTCGAGAGGGTCCGAGATGGATTCCTAAGGCTTAGTTAGGCCTAATAAGTATACGGGAATGATTCCCGAAGAAAACGGATCCAAATAATGGATTAAAACGCTAACGGAGTTTAAAGCACGTTTTTCGAGAAACCCGAAAACGTGACTTTAAGTGGTCAAATGGACCCGTAAAAATATAGTTGATTAAATAACTATAATTAAGTATTAATGGGAGTTAATAACCATTAAAAATAAAGAAACGAGAAAAATCCGAAAAACGGGCCCGGTTAGTGAATAGTGCCAAACCGGGTAAAATAACGAGCGTTTTCTGTCAGAAAACGAAAAACGCTCCAGCTCACTAATAAAGTGGGGGGCCGGTTTTAATATAGTAGTAGCCTCCCCTCTCTTGTTATTAGTTAGGAATAAAGGAAGAAAAGAAAAGTGAAAGCAAATAGTAAAAAGTAATTTACTTACTCTCTCACCTTCTTCTTTTCTCCTCACTCACGATCTCCTCCTTCCAAAATCGAGCTCCTCCTTCCTTGCCTCTGTAATGGGCGATTTCACCCAGCAGCACACAGCCCCATCTTGCTCCCCCTCTAACTTTCTCATTTCCTCACCGAATCGCACAAAAATTGTACCGTTAGATTCGTATCGTCGAGGGCTACGTTTTCCACCCCTCAAAGTTTCGATTCCTCCACCTTCATCTCCATTGACGTTGGAGCTTTTGAAGTTTGAAGAGTTGATTTCAAACCTTCTTCTCTTCCTTAATGCCTTGAGGTATAATAATATAAGTATTGAGATCATTTCAAGCTTGTTCTTACGTTTTGGAAAAAAAAATCCTCCACGTTGAAAATTTTCCCCATTTCAGCCGATGGCACCTTGCTCTTGTGGGCTGTTGGAAACTCCTTCAATTGATTGCCAAGCTAACCTCTTGGGCTTTCTAAGGTAATATCTAAGCTAGAGCCTAAAAACTAGTTCTTGAAGTGCTAGTTTTTGTGTGGGAAAAATTTAATTAATAAGCTCAATATATGTGTATGGGGATATCATGGTAGATGGCAATCTTGACCCCTTGTGTGTTGTGAAACCGAGGAGAGAAAGAGGGAACAAGACAAAGAGGAAGAAGGGAGGTGAAAACCGAAAACAAAAGAGGTAAAGAGATTACCTTGTGCTTGTTTTATTTTCTTTGTGAAACCTATGTTGGTGGGGTGTAAATAACCTTGAGCTTGTGTAGTCTTGGTACTACAATATTCGTAGCTGAAAGATAATGTTTTAATGTGTGGGAGTGTGTAAATAAACCTTGAAGTTAGGTTAGTGTACTTATGTGAGAGAATGGGACTTTGATGTGTTTTTTATGTTAAAACCAAACAGGTGGGAAGAAGTGCTTGTGAGTTGATTTTAGTGTGGTAAAAATGCTTAGTAAAGCAAGTAAGTGCTGTCCAAATTTATCTAGGAATGGAAAGTTTTGAGTGTTTTATTATAAGGAAGAAACTAGGTGTGTTTAAGAGATTTAAGTGAGTGGTTATGGTTTGGAAAACCAAACCTTGAAGGAGAGTTTGCAAGGAGCAAAATAATGTCATTTGAGTGTTGGTTATGGCATCAGTAGGAGAGGTTTGAATGGCTTATAGAAGGAACCAAAATCTGTTATAAACTGAGAGAAATCAAGTGAGAAAACTAGCTTTGTAAGTGAAAGAATCTAAGTAAATTAGTAGATTGGTGAGGGTATTTGGGTGCTTGGTTTTAGGTGATTAAGAAGGGCAATTAGTCACTAAACATGAGGATTTAGTTGGTGAAGGTTGAGAGATTAATGGTGAAAGAAGGAACCTTTACAGAGTTGGAAAATTGCAAATCGTAAAATCTGTAGCAGGGTCCGGGACCTAGTCCATGGACAAAGTCCCGGACCACCCCCTTTAATTAAGGCCGAGAATTGCCTACCATGTTTGGTCCGGGACTTGAGTCTAGCACAAGGACCCGGACCACTTGCCAAAATTCAACCGAGAATTAAGATGAGTATTGGTCCGGGACTTGGCCTAGGTACAAGGTCCCGGACCATAGCAAAATTTGAGCCGAGAGAAAAATCTGTAGTGGACCGACCCAGGGTCCGACCCAGTTCTGGGTCGGTCGGACCACGTTAAGCCAGCCAGAAAGCTTCGGCAAAGGACCGACCCAGAGAGTTTTGGGGTCGGTCGGCTTAGCTTTGGTCGGTCGGGGGGCAAAATTTAACAAGGAAGGAAAAAGTTTCGGCAATGGACCGACCCATAAGGATGGGTCGGTCGTGGGTCGGTCTAAGGTTGTTTTCTGAACCAGAGAGTTACTGGGACGGACCGACCCAGGGGTTGGGTCGGTCGGTGGGTCGGTCGACCCTTAACAAAAAAAAAAAGAGAAATTTTAATTTCTAAGAATGTTAATTGGTATTAAGGTGTGCCATTAATAGGGTAGTGATGATTGGGACCCTAAGAACTTAAGTAATTAAGTTAAGATTAAGTATAAACCTTAATGCTTAGAGTTAAGATTATAAGGTTGTAAATGATGGGGGTTTGAATGCTAATGATGTTATAAGATGTTAAGGCCTTGTTTGGTGACATGTAAAGGCCCTAAGAAGTGTAAGAAAGTATTAGAAGAGAGTGAGAAATGAGAACTCAAATTAACAAGTGTAAAACCGAGATAACGGGATAAACGGGGTTAAGTACGGGAGTATTAGTTTTACATACCGTAATGCTTTGATGTTAAAAACATTTGAATGTTATCAGTGGATCGTGTGTGAACCAAGCATGGTGAGATGACACGGTAAAAGTAAAAAACCCGGTGAAAGGTATGATTTTCTCATGCCCCGTATGCTAACCGAGTTACTCTGATTTGTGTGTTTGTGTGCCGGCTTAATCAAGAATAAAGCATGAAAATAATCCCTTGTTTGATTATGTATGCCTTGATGTATGTTGAATGAGCTAACATACTTGTATGCCGGTGTGGTCTAACTTAGTGCATAGACCGACTCTTAGTGAGTACTGATTGACTAGAAACCCGTTGAACGGGTAGTCACATAACCAATGGTATTATGCAAACACACACAAGCTATCGATAAAGTATAACGATAACACAGACATATGAACTCCCTAAAATGTGAGGAGATGTACGGGTTGAGTATATACCCGATAACGGTTAGAGAACCTTATTGAAACAATCCACGAAATAAATATGAGTGGAGAGATAAATGACCTCCATCGAGAGGATTGAAGTTAGTCCAACAATGTAAACATATAAGAAAGGTAAAAGAGACCTAAGGGACTATGTGACTCCCTTGAGATACGGTCGACCTCCTATAAGAGGGTTTACCCGGTATAAGAATATAACCGAAAGTATGCGTATATGTATTGTAAGGTAACTCTTAAAACCTAAGATTAACCAAACTTGAGTAATGTTCCCTAAGTCATTAGAAACATCGAGAATGATGCTTCTAGACTAATTTACATGATATAATTATAACTCCGAGAGAGGAGTATATGGGAATGTGAGTAGTCCGAGAGTAGTCGGACCTAAGTAAGAGAGATAGGAACTAAGAGAGAGTTCCGTGAGCTAGTTGAACCTTCCCACCATGCTAGACCCAGAGTAGGGTCGAAACCGGGGAAGTAAGACTATGCTAGTGAGCCATGAGTTTTGGCTTAAGTATGTAAAGAGAGTAACAAGCGTGATGTAGGAGACCTGTAGTGTCTCGAGAATCTACAAGAGCTTGAGTATGAAAACCCAAGAGTGCGGGTGAGATAATGAGTATAAATAACCCGAGAGAAGGGGTGAGTATATGAATGTGTAACCCGAGAGAATGGGTAAGTGTAAGAATGAGTAGCCCAAGAGAATGGGTGTGTATACGAATAAGTAACCCGAGAGAGCGGGTGAGGCTTCGAATGAGTAAACAAGGCGTAGTGAGGAACAACTCTCAATGCCTAAGAGTAACCAGTTACCACTAACAACATTGTTATGTTAGTTAGGAATCGTGTTCCGTGATTGGATGTAGATTCCTTGTGTGATATACATATATATTGTATTGCCATGATGCATGTTGTTTGATTAAAATGAACTCCATGTATATCCGACCCAAAGTAGTCGGCGTACCGCGGTTAGCACGCGGTATATGCGAATTTCATGCGCAGCGAAAGCTGACCCCCTAGGGGGAACGTTTTTAGTGTGCAGGTACTTGAAGCTGGCCACCGTTCGAGAGAGTAGGACGGGGACTGCCGTGAGCATGGGTAGTTAGATTGTAATTACTTATGCGTTTGAATAAGGTGTAAGTCCGAGTATGTTATCGGCATCCGTATAATGTAGACTCGGTATAGTAAAGAAGTGAAATGATATGGTATTTGTATGAAGTACTCGGTTGTTCCAGTCCATCAGACCGTTACTGTATGTGAGTCAGGCCTGGTTAGCCACGAGGGTGGCTAACGGCGTTGTATCACCCTCTGTTGTATTTGAATTCCGCTGCGAGCTTAATGGTAAATTGTAACAGTTTAAGAGGTAATGAGGAGATTAGCAGTTGGGGTGTTACAAGATTTCTAAGTGGTAATTCACCAATAATGACCACTATACCAAGGTGTTTCCTCTACACCTTAACATCATCTCCCAAGCATCTTCTCTTACTAACCAAATCTTCTCTTTCACAACTCCTTAAATTCCTTTCTCAAAACCTTACCTAAACATCATTCTCTCCTTTTTCATCAACATGACCTAAACCTTAAACAAACTTCTCCAAGACTTTAATATCTCCTAAAAAAAACACTCATTGGATTTCTAGAACTTCCAAGACAATGCCTATATCCTTATAGCACCTTAGAACACCTTAATGCATGTGTTCTCCCTTAGTGAAGCATGTGTCCATTCCTAACAATTCCTAGTTCACCCAAGTTCATTTAAGCACTTAGAATTCCTTATACATTTTACAAATTTCGCCATGGGTTCTCTTAGCACATCATCATTCCAAAACTCATAGTTTTCACCACTAACATTCAAGAACACCTAAATCCATCAAGAACATTATCACTCACAAAATTTCACCAACTTTACACTACATCACAATATAGTGCATAACTAAACTTGCTTGGCACTTAGGCCCTTAAATAACATGGCTCTTAGGCCCTTAAATTGCATAATCCTTAAACACTGAATTTCCCACATAAATAATGCCTTTGACCTGCAAATACATACACCAATACATATGTTCTTTTACTAGTCTCCTTGAGAACACTTTACTAGGTCATTCACCATTTGCTCTTTAGGTAGTTTTAACAAGCATTATAAGCTTATTTCTCCTAAGGCATTAAACCACATTGAGATAGCTTGTTTACCTCTTTTCCTCACAAATTTCTTTCTTGTTTCCTTGTAAAACCGGTAAGGCATTTGGTTCCTTGCCAACAACTGAACAATATACCAACATTGAAATGAGATATAAGCTTTAAGCTTTATCTCATTGTAAACCCTAGTTACATATATTATCTTAAGGTATTAACATGATTGTTTTACCTTGGAATTGAAAGAGAGCTTGAATATATATCAAGAGAGGACTCCTCCTAGCCCTTGGAAGATTCAAATGAAGCTAAACAAGCAAGGTAAAGACACCATGGTGAGGTTAATTTTCGGCCATGTACTAAAAAGAGAGGAAATGGAGTTTTCTTTGGTTTTTCCTTACCTTGAAGCAAAGGTGATCAACAAGGCATAAAAATATTAGCTCAAGCCCCTTCCATGGAAGTTCTCCTTGGCACCAAAATGGTGGTTTTGAGGATTTGAAAGGACAAGGTTGTAGAGCTTGCTCCAACTAAGAGAACGGTAGTCTCGGAATTAAATTCGGAGCATGGAGTCATAAGTTACAAGTGAGGAAGGATGAGAATGGTATGGCTCTGTTGGAAACCGATGGAGAGAGGAGGAAGAAGGTGGCCACCGTGGGAAATGAAAGAAGAAGAGAATGAGGAGATAAGTTTGCTTTTGTTAAGATATTTATCCTTATAAAGCAAATAGTATACTAATTAGTCATTCTTTCTTTTCTTAGTAAACTAACAAGGGTGGTGAGTCACAACACCTTAAAACCGGCCCAAATAGTACCTAGGGTACTTTAGACTTTATTAGTCAATTGTCTCACTTATAACATTATATGTTACAAACTAGTTATAAAAATCACTATTCACCAAAAACAAGGCACATAGAAGTGAAATTTTTGATTTCCCTTTGATATAGCCACCCAAATGTGATACTATATAGTACACATGTTAATTAAAGAGTAATGATGGACATTTAGCCATTCAAAACTCATTTACAAGACAATTTTTCAAAAACGTGCTTTAAGACTCCTTAAAGCACATTTTGCGTTTTAACTTGTTTTCAAGCTTGGTTTTCTTTGGTAATTGATTTAATATGTTCATTAACATATAATTCAGGCATAGGTATGACCATTAGGCCTTATACACATTTATCCCAAGCTTAGAGCACCTTTTAGCCCATATTGACCTTAAGGTATTTATTTGTGTTTTGTTTGGTTTCATTGTCTACCAAAGTTTCCTAAGGACTTAATTAGCCCTATAAGATCATAATTAAACATTATCAAGTCTTGGTAGGCTCTTTGGGTCCTAACCAATTCACTCCAACCTTAGAGCATGTTTTTGCTCAAACCGTGTCTTAGTGTTTTATTGTGTTTTACCGTGGTTTAAATGATTCATTTATGTTTCTAAGGCACTTTTTAGCCTTTAATTACCATAGTTTAACATTTACACAACATACCAAGGTTTGGGGTATTTCAATCTACCCCCCTTAAAAGAACTTCGTCCCCGAAGTTCACATTTCCTCGCATCATTGGATTAGAATACGGGAATTACTTATAGCCATAAAACTTCCATTACCAACCACCCTTTACATCCAACCTCGGACTTAATGGTCCGGGCAACATATCCACATTATACATAAAATATCATACTCACATGGTAACCTCGGACTTAATGGTCCGGGTACCTTCACCACACTTGCACTAACATAATATCCCTCAGACTCTTAGGTCTGGGTGACATAACCACATTTGGACTCGTAGGCCCGAGTAACACAACACATTTAGACTCATAGGTCTTGATAGCATACACTTTAGGAGATCAAAGTCAGAATAACCTTTATCACACATACCAAACAACATGTCATAGCATGTATATCAAACAGAAATACCTTTTCCATCTCTCCATGGGTTCGAATCCCACGTTGAGTACATATACACAGTGATCCCGCAGAACCCGGTCGCGATGGACACTTTCTGGTCCCCGTTCCTTTGGGAGATCAAAACAGTCACTTAATCTTTAACATATATACTTCTCATGTCACCGGTCCGAAGACAAAGGCTCATACGTCCTCAGCTCGTGAGCAAGTACTACAAAAATATTCTTTACTAGGTTAAGTATAAGAAGATCTTTTATTCAAAATATTAATCGATTGTTTGAAAACACCAAATGAAAATCCTTTTGAAAACACCACACAACTCCAAGTCCAGTTATGCTCCTTGTATCTTTCTTAACATGGTTATTTGTGACCACTTACAGGGAGCTTCAAGAGTCATCCAACCCTGATGTGATCAGCATCAGTGTTGAACTATCTTTCCACCCCAATTTTGTGTTCGGCTTCCCTTGATCTCATGATAATCAAGTTTCACCTCCCCTTCTTTTCAACCAACAACTAATTCAGCATATTCCATTTCTATCTTTCAATCCTTCTAGTCATATCATTACATCTCCAGGAATAGAACTCCGTCTATCAATCTTCACCCAAATCCAACTTAATTCAAGTTACCTAGGAAATTTAATTCTCACTAGGTTCTATGTCGTCTTATAACCCTTCATAAATCACAACATTGTATATATATACATATATATTTTATCAAAATACAATACATGTTTACATTTATGCACCGTCGGGGTTTTAGTTCCCCGGGAGTTTCTTTACTCCCTTCCACTTGTACTCTCACACACCACTGTTAAAAAATGACACACTTCCCACAATGGTATTCGCATCTTTTGTGCGCAATTACCACAATTTAACCACAAATAAATGCGTATGTTTATATAACACACGCGCCAACCATCATAACAATTCATTTTGTGCTATGCACAACCCCATTCACGTACACTTGTACGGTAAAACACACTAAGTGGTTTTTGCGCTCTACCCCCCTTAAAAGGGATTACGCCCACGTAATCAATCACTGAGCATTAGCTTAAAATGTTCTGCCGTCGTGAAGTGTTTTAACTTCCACGCGGTCTATTACACAATGGATTCTGATTAGAGGATCTTAACCATATTCGCGATTTAGTTCCTAAACCAAGAATTCGCATTGGAGTTGTAACTCATAACCGGTTTCGGTCCTGGCCTGTGAGGCTTCTAGGCATTGATGACTAGCCATCCTTCATATTCACAATGTATATTCGGCATTTGATGCATGGGCTCACTGGCCTCTCCTGCGCCATTCTGATAATTATAGGGCTAGTTTGCCCCATTCGTTACTGTTACTGTATTGTACATCTCCAATGTATTACCCTTATCTTGGGAAGGATGGTTTCTCAACCGACGCATGGTATCTCTTACCCTGAGCGAATTCGGTGAGTTTCAATACTCTCCATCCACTTCTCCAATAGCTTACAGCGTAAACTACTATGTAATTCACAATGATTGACTTGCTTCTACCGACTCACTGTCGGTTGAGATTGAGCTACTACCTAGTGTGTAGTGCTCTCTCAGCTATTTACAACATTTGGGGTATATTCCATACCGATATTTGGCAGTTAGTGCTACCGTAGTCACTTACTGTTAATCATGTCTCCACATCTGGTTTTGTACAAGTACTCTTTTATTGGTGCGGCCTTGCATTTCCTTGCATCGGCCATTATAACATTATTCCTCCATAATTACCATGCTTCTGATCCTAGCTATCCCACTTGATCATTACTGCGCAAGTGCAATACCAAAACACTCAGTCATACAGAGTGCAGAGGCGTAAACCCTTGACAGCAACTCTCTCATGCGATTGCGATAGGAATTTCACTGAAATCCTTATCATCTAACACTTGCCACCGCTTACTGCTCGTTCATTTGCTATCACTTACTGTTGTATCTCCACTGGGGTTAACTCACAACTCTGCTTACTCCCATTTATCATCTAACATACTCATACAACGGTCGCTTATTGCGCACCGTATCCTTACTTATTATTCACATCAACTTACACTGCATCCGCTATTATATTAGCTTCCGCTATTACATTGGGTTTATCTGGCCACTTATTTGGCTGATTTTTGAATATACTACTATATTTTTTTTTTGAACCTTTATGTTTCTTGTGCGTTGTTCGCTACACACTTAGCTTCACACACCTATGTGATTGCTATCAGACTTATCATTCCTCCTGTGTACTCAACTGGTACGAGTACTTCCTTTCGTATCATTTTATTCCAATCATGGGGGTAATAACAACGTGGTCCATACTTCACATATTTCTTGTACTTGATTCACATAACTACCGCTTCTGCGGTCTCACAATATCGAGAGGTATCCCCACTCTTAGTGCAGTGGTTCGCTTACCACTTTAACCACTTATACAATATAAACTTCTACAATCAATCGAATTTATATAACATATCTTGCTTATGGCTTATAAGCCTTATTTGCCTTGAGCTGGGCTCATTGTAGGCTGTCCACACATATGTACTTCTCTGTACAACATTACATGTTTAGAGGTTGTAGTGGGCTCCATGACAAGGTCGTTGCATTCCGTTTCCTTTCATGGGATGCCCCTTAGGTTTGTCCGTCCGTCTCCTGACAATGTATGTCTAAACTGGGTGTTAATTTCAACCCTTGTGTTTCAATTATATTGCTTCATCCAACAATGTTAATCCAAATACCCCTCAAGGATTGCTCCTGGTGTTGTTAAGGTATATGCCACTACATTTGGCTTGCATCTATGGGTAGGTTCCGTTAGCCACGCCTTTTGGCGTTCTTCACTGGTTATTATCTTCTTCTGTGAAGATCAACCTTTCCCGATAGTGTAGGTACTCATTTTGGGAGTTTCATCCCGTTCATTGCACACTATTGTGTTCACATTAGGCTGGGTCATCATTCCAGCTATCACGTTTATCCCTGAGGATCCTTAAGTCATATAAGATGTCTTTACATTCAGTTAGTGCACTTCGCACCTCCTGACTCTTAAACATTTCCTTGAAAAACTTACTGAGTTCCTTAACTTCAACTATTCCTTGTAATCTCTAGCTCTTGTTTGATTTATACTGCTGACCGTAGACGGAGTCGACTACTTCCCGTGTCCTGGACTCTACTCATATACATATATGGGGTATCATACTGATACATTACTACTTACCAACTAACCTATAAGTAGGTCTGTCAGGCCCACATGCTCCTATCGGAGTGCGGTCGTCCCACAACACAGTTGGTACACTTGTAGTGTCCGTCACACGCCTAGGTGAAGTATTCTGTTGTCAACTCCCTTATATTGTCCCGTGACAATATTCATTCCTTGCTTCCCGAACTTAATCGAGGGAAGGTTTATCCACTGTTGTATCCTTGTCAATTGCCCCTGGTTTCACTGGTTTGGTTTAAAAGAAGGTTGGAAAGAAGTGTTTGGTTTGAAAGAAATTTGGTTTTAAAAAGAAGGGGTTTGAATAAATTTGGGTTTGAAAGAAAATTTTCATGGTTTCGCAACATCTTCTTACCTTAGCCAAGTCTAGCTTCTTGCTGACTGGTGGTGTTTCCAATTGCAGAGGTTAGGCTAACAGGCCCTTCCACTGTTATGACAATCACATTTAACTTTATGGTACTTTTCCAAGTACTTTGTAGTGGTTATGAATTTCCCGAACAGCCCTGTTATAGCAGCACTTGCTATGGCAAGTGCGCCATGCTAACTGGCTATCGGTTTAACACATACCGGTTGTGGTATTTTTTAATCCATACTGTCATCAGTGACCTTGTTGGCCCTTACTGATCTTACAATCTTGATAATAACTCCTCTAGGTGACTTCTCACTGTCTTCACACGACGATCATCAACTAGGGTGTTTCCCCATTCTGGAAGACCCCCTTTTCCTTAGTATTGTATTCTCTTGTAGTCCGTTCATGTATTTGGGCACTACGTTGTAGTTCCCTTGCCGGTTGGTACACCGTTGGTGTATTATCTATCAACTGTGGTCCCGTAGACATTCGTCGGGTTTCACTAATCCACTTTTTGCTGTTGCACGGTCAGTGCGTTGCAAGCTGGTTATTCTCGACTTGCTCTGCATGTCGACCCAGGTTGCCGGAAATTGTATTCTTCTGTACACTGATTCTTCGCTCTTCGCTATGAAATGCGTTAACACGTTTAGATGGGGACCGTCTCCGGGATTCCCAGTTTTCGGGATCTACCGTATGACAGGTTCCCCGTACCCTAAAGGTATTTAATAACAGCCAGATCGGGTATTCCCGAGTATGAGAGTGGACTCCCATCTCTCTGGCGTTGTTTCCCAAGTTATATAACAGGGATTGTGGAGGGTGGGATGGATATAGTAGGTTTCCAGTATTCACTGGTAGTTTCTTACTAGCGTATCTCTCACGCTATCACTCAACCCTTAACCCCAAGTACTTAAATCCTAACTCGGTACTTCCTAAGCTCGGTAATTCAGTCATCAGAGCAATACTTCGCTCTCTGATACCACATTTTTGTAACACCCCATCCAACAACAAACACATAATAACAATCTGCAGCGGAAACTCAACTCATCACATTACTTATTCCAATGGTGTTACACGCCGTTAACCACCCACGTGGCTAACAAGGCTAATACATGTACATTTGTATCGGTCTGATGGACTAGATTCCCCGAGCAACTACACAATACAATCCTCATTCCTCTTCAACATTTATTATATACCATACACTCCCCCCTGTACCGAGTATTTACAAACTACTGCCGATAACAACTTCGGTCTTACTACGCCTATCATACTCACGCCATTTAAATGGCTTTACCCATGTATAACATCTGCCCGTCCTACTCTCGAACGGTTTCCAGCTCCTTGTACCTGAAAAGAAAAGGAGAGAAAGGGTGGCCCCCAAGGGGCTCAGCACCTTTGCTGGTATGGTAATCCCGCAGCCCACATGCTACCGGGCCACGCACAATAATTGTCCGTCTTAGCATGCAGTTGATTATATTTAAATCATGCATACAAAACATAGAATACAACACCATAACATTTCGCCTCAACGGCCTCAACCTAACCAACACATCCACACTTAACCAACCATCCAATGATTCCTTAAACCCTAGAGTGGCTCTCCTCTAGAACGGAGCTACTCCTTAACGAACGACGTGTAACCATTAATCGGGTTATCCTTAAACGCCTCTTGTCACAACTGGGATTCATTCCATGATCCACACACTCCCATATCCTACAACATATCTCATTCCTACTATTAACAAAACATACAAACCTTTCCTGTTTCGACAGACACGATAACATCACCATCATTTTAAACGTCCAATACATATATAATTACCATATCATAGCAAGGGAATTGCATAGCACCATAACATTACATAACACCATAAAATCGGTTCACACAAGGAACCTTCCACCATAGTTAGTATACATGTGAGCCTAGGGTTTTTGCCAATCCATGTTAAGCTCGTTACCCATCCTCGTTACCGTCCGGTTATATAGAACGGAACTTATACCCAAGGTGTGTCGGATATAGTAATCCCAAGCACACCGAAATAACATTCGTATGCCCCTGTGGCCCGACGTGAGTCAGTAACTAGCTTTGGATAAGCTAAGGGAAGGTAGAAACCAAATTGGAATACCACCTATACATACACCAAGAGAGCCGAACCGGATATGATATCAACTCCCGTCCATCACACGCGTGGCCGGAACAACCGGACTCCTCACCCCCCATTAGTACATATACACTTAATAATAAGTAGTTAGGGATCCATTATGGAGCCCTACCACATCCACACACCATACGGTATCATAACCGAGTTAAGCACACAAGGGAGGTTCACACACTTGCTCACAACAACAATGTCCAATTAACTCACACATAGCCGTGGTTAGCACGTTCCCAAGGTTGGGCCGTCAACTCCGAATACCGATCACTCATGTGTTCCTAGTTTTGGTTAGCTAAGGTTTAACACATATTTGAGGTTAAATGGTATCGGAGGCCAAATTCGCCACATAAATGAATTACTATAAACTCATTACATGTTTTAATCTTACAAGGTGGCAAACACTCAATAAAACATATTGGCATACAAGCCGGTGTAATCTGGTAGGACACAGGTTGCAAGAAAACCATACCTGTCACCGGAGTCCACTTTACCACGTCCACTTATGTTCCTCGAGCGATTCTCGAACAACTGTTAACATCACATGTGTTTTTATTAACTTCGGGGTTTGCTTGATTATTTAATGTCTAATGCTTAACTTTCCCCGTTAACTTAGTTACACAACTTTACATTTTTAACTTGTTTTACCTTCACATTTTGATACAACTTTTCACCCACTTGATTTCCATTTAAAACTCACCTAACATGTCCTTAACAACCTTATAACCTCATTACCCATCAATCCCCATCATTACCTTTCATTTCATAACCTTAAACCACATTTTTGGTCCGACCGGACTTGCCGACCGGACTTGTCCATGTCCGGTCGATTCCAGAACACATTTCCGCCAAAAATTTTCCACTCCGACCGGACTTGTAAGTCCGGTCCTATGTCCGGTCCATTCCAGAGAGTTTCTCCCCTTTGAAAATTTAGCCCGACCGGACTTGCCAAGTCCGGTCCTATGCCCGGTCCATTCCAGAAACTAATTCTCGCAGGGTAAACTGGGCCCGACCGAACTTGCAAGTCCGGTCGCAAGTCCGGTCTGCCCCAAATCCTTGTTTTCCTTTTTACATTCAACTCCAAACTTCACCCCATATATCCTAGTATATCCTAACCTCATTTGGGCACTTCAAACACACCTTTAGCCATGTGCTAAACTCTTTAAATCACTCACCAAAACCATCTTATCATTCACAAATTTCTTACAAGATTCCTAGCACTTGGGATTTTCTCCTTAAGATTTCTAAGTGGTAATTCACCAATAATGACCACTATACCAAGGTGTTTCCTCTACACCTTAACATCATCTCCCAAGCATCTTCTCTTACTAACCAAATCTTCTCTTTCACAACTCCTTAAATTCCTTTCTCAAAACCTTACCTAAACATCATTCTCTCCTTTTTCATCAACATGACCTAAACCTTAAACAAACTTCTCCAAGACTTTAATATCTCCTAAAAAAAACACTCATTGGATTTCTAGAACTTCCAAGACAATGCCTATATCCTTATAGCACCTTAGAACACCTTAATGCATGTGTTCTCCCTTAGTGAAGCATGTGTCCATTCCTAACAATTCCTAGTTCACCCAAGTTCATTTAAGCACTTAGAATTCCTTATACATTTTACAAATTTCGCCATGGGTTCTCTTAGCACATCATCATTCCAAAACTCATAGTTTTCACCACTAAACATTCAAGAAACACCTAAATCCATCAAGAACATTATCACTCACAAAATTTCACCAACTTTACACTACATCACAATATAGTGCATAACTAAACTTGCTTGGCACTTAGGCCCTTAAATAACATGGCTCTTAGGCCCTTAAATTGCATAATCCTTAAACACTGAATTTCCCACATAAATAATGCCTTTGACCTGCAAATACATACACCAATACATATGTTCTTTTACTAGTCTCCTTGAGAACACTTTACTAGGTCATTCACCATTTGCTCTTTAGGTAGTTTTAACAAGCATTATAAGCTTATTTCTCCTAAGGCATTAAACCACATTGAGATAGCTTGTTTACCTCTTTTCCTCACAAATTTCTTTCTTTTTCCTTGTAAAACCGGTAAGGCATTTGGTTCCTTGCCAACAACTGAACAATATACCAACATTGAAATGAGTATATAAGCTTTAAGCTTTATCTCATTGTAAACCCTAGTTACATATATTATCTTAAGGTATTAACATGATTGTTTTACCTTGGAATGGAAAGAGAGCTTGAATATATATCAAGAGAGGACTCCTCCTAGCCCTTGGAAGATTCAAATGAAGCTAAACAAGCAAGGTAAAGACACCATGGTGAGGTTAATTTTCGGCCATGTACTAAAAAGAGAGGAAATGGAGTTTTCTTTGGTTTTTCCTTACCTTGAAGCAAAGGTGATCAACAAGGCATAAAAATATTAGCTCAAGCCCCTTCCATGGAAGTTCTCCTTGGCACCAAAATGGTGGTTTTGAGGATTTGAAAGGACAAGGTTGTAGAGCTTGCTCCAACTAAGAGAACGGTAGTCTCGGAATTAAATTCGGAGCATGGAGTCATAAGTTACAAGGAGGAAGGATGAGAATGGTATGGCTCTGTTGGAAACCTATGGAGAGAGGAGGAAGAAGGTGGCCACCGTGGGAAATGAAAGGAAGAAGAGAATGAGGAGATAAGTTTGCTTTTGTTAAGATATTTATCCTTATAAAGCAAATAGTATACTAATTAGTCATTCTTTCTTTTCTTAGTAAACTAACAAGGGTGGTGAGTCACAACACCTTAAAAACCGGCCCCAAATAGTACCTAGGGGTACTTTAGACTTTATTAGTCAATTGTCTCACTTATAACATTATATGTTACAAACTAGTTATAAAAATCACTATTCACCAAAAACAAGGCACATAGAAGTGAAATTTTTGATTTCCCTTTGATATAGCCCCCAAATGTGATACTATATAGTACACATGTTAATTAAAGAGTAATGATGGACATTTAGCCATTCAAAACTCATTTACAAGACAATTTTTCAAAAACGTGCTTTAAGACTCCTTAAAGCACATTTTGCGTTTTAACTTGTTTTCAAGCTTGGTTTTCTTTGGTAATTGATTTAATATGTTCATTAACATATAATTAAGGCATAGGTATGACCATTAGGCCTTATACACATTTATCCCAAGCTTAGAGCACCTTTTAGCCCATATTGACCTTAAGGTATTTATTTGTGTTTTGTTTGGTTTCATTGTCTACCAAAGTTTCCTAAGGACTTAATTAGCCCTATAAGATCATAATTAAACATTATCAAGTCTTGGTAGGCTCTTTGGGTCCTAACCAAGTTCACTCCAACCTTAGAGCATGTTTTTGCTCAAACCGTGTCTTAGTGTTTTATTGTGTTTTACCGTGGTTTAAATGATTCATTTATGTTTCTAAGGCACTTTTTAGCCTTTAATTACCATAGTTTAACATTTACACAACATACCAAGGTTTGGGGTATTTCACTGAGCCTTCCCTGTTTAGGCACTACTCTTGTAGTCCTGTTGGATTATATCTCATGGTTGTTCTTGTAGTCGTCTAAGCTATATTGGCCAGGTATTGCAACCTTAATGGTGTCATAGTTTTGGAGTTAACCGCTTCCGACTATGTCCTTAGTCAGCTAGCGTACCGTTGGTGGTATTATTAAAGTATTACTATCCCGTAGACTTGTGTCTCGGGTTCCGTTACTGCTCCCTTTTTCATTCCGTTGCACGGTTAGTGCTTCTGTCCTGCTGTTGGTTGTCTAGCTAGGTTTCGCGACAGCGAAGCACGTCGCCCCATGCTGTTGTAAGTTGTGGCCTCCTCGTGGTTGGAGTGCCCTTCCTACCGCTATTAAGTGCGGGTGTTGTGGTTCAACCGAAATCCATCTCCGGGACTCTCAGTTCTTGGAATCTTCCATATGTCGGTTCTTGTTTACCGTGTGATTGCTTCACAACTGCCAGGTCGGGTTCCCCCGAGTATGAGAAGACTTTTCTTCTCTCTGGCGTCCTTTCCCAAGTTATACAGTGGGGTTTGCGGCGGGCGGGACTGGTATTGTAGGTATCCGGTACTCACCGGTAGTTCCTAACTAGCATATCTCTAATGCTAACACTCAACCCTTAGGCCTAAGCTTCTAATTCCCAACTCGGTATTCCTAAACTCGGTATTTCCAGTCATCAGAGCGATACTTCGCTCTGATACCACTTTTTGTAACACCCCTACCATTAATGCTGTGCTTACCGTCCAATCTCCTTACACATCAGATACACGCAGCGGATACATACCTACATAATGGGGGTGATACAATGTCGTTAGTCACCCACGTGACTAACAAGGCTACTGCTACTACATACAGCATCGGTCTGATGGACCGGAATCCCGAGTATTACACATCTATAATACATACTCCATTCATCAATCAAATACAACAATGCTCCATTCAATACTTACTCCTCCATAATTCATACAATACAATATACTTAACCGAGTCTACTAGGATCCTTATACAATTATAATATCTCTTCCAAGTTCATACATACTCACTAAGAGCCTACATCTACCCATTCCTCACAACTACTTACTTTCTAAGTACAAGGGTGTGCCGCCGGTCTCTTACCTTGACCACATCCGCTCCGGGTACCTGCACACTAAAAACATTCCCCCTAGGGGGTCAGCTTTCGCTGCGCATGATAACCGCATACCCCGCGTACTAGTGAGGGTACGCCGACCACTTGGTCGAATACATGCAGTTCATTTTCATTCAAACATACATGCATACATACTCTTATACACAGTACAATAATACTTACGCAAGCATACATACCTACACTTCATTTCATACAAGGAATACAATACAACCATCCAATACATACTTACCTTCTTCCGATTTACACATACACATTACATACACAATATGCAATACTTGTTAGCTTCATTGGTCCACCCGGGTTAATCGGGTAGAGATTACTCTTTTACTCGTTACTCCATGCATACGCATACATACTCATACTCATACTCGTACTCATACATACTTACTTACTTACTCTTACTCATGTTAAGCCGGTATGGCCTCTGGGCAGGGACTACACCGTCCCACCACCAGGCTTTACTTGGTTCACTAATCCAGGATGCTACCCACTTAAGGGATTTGGGCCGTGGACCAGCTTATGAACTAGGAATCGGATCCAACCTCTTGTGTCTCCTCATCCTCACGCGTGGCCGAAACTATATCGGACTTCTACTCATTCCAATTTACTCACTTAAGTTAGGAGTTAGGTAGTTAGGAATTAGCGGAAGTCAACATTCAAGCCATAATAATACAATACCCATATACACATACATACGAGGTATAATACATTACACAAGTACAATACGAGGTTCGAATACCATTCATCATCATTCATATATTTCATGAATTATACAAACTAGTGCTCAAGACAATAAATATCAAGCACAACATAAGTCAAGCACAGGTAAGTGCAATATAGTCCGATTCATGCATTTATCTTATTTAGGTGGTCAAATAAGCACACAAATCGGGGTAACCAGATTAGGATACAGGGCATGAAGAAATCATACCTTTCACCGTTGTACTTGTGTCCCAACGTTCCTCCGATGTTCACAAATCAAATCCTATTATATATACATACAGTTGAATGATTAATCTATCTATCATTAACTTAACCCGATTACTCTTACGTTTACTAATCCATACTTACTAAGTCTTGCATTACAATACTTACATTTTATTTACTTACTCCTAATTACTTAACAATGGTTTACTTACCTATATATGCACATATGTATAGGTGGGTATACATATACATATATATATATATAACTATTATTTAATTTAGTTAAATTAAATTTTTTTTTTGTATTACTCGACCGAACTTGCAAGTCCGGTCCCAAGTTCGGTCCAAGTCAGTAAGGAATTACGCTGGAGAATTACAGGGCCGACCGACCTTGCAAGTCCGGTCCCAAGGTCGGTCCATTCCAGTAAGTTTCGTATGTGAAAATTTTAGCCCGACCGACCTTGCAAGTCCGGTCGCAAGGTCGGTCCATTCCAGTAGCTTACTCGACGGAAATTTTTCTAGCCGACCGAACTTGCAAGTCCGGTCGCAAGTTCGGTCCATTCCAGAAGGTTACTGACGGGAGAATTTTTCTGGTCCGACCGAACTTGCAAGTCCGGTCGCAAGTTCGGTCCATTCCAGAAGCATTCCCGTCTTTGTAAACCTGGGCTCGACCGAACTTGCAAGTCCAGTCGCAAGTTCGGTCCGGCCCAGTATTTGCATTTTTACTTCTATTTTCAGTTCTATACTTTACCCATTGTTTCTCCAATCTTCTTACATGTAATCCCACATGTTTAAACACTACCTAGGCCACCAAATTGCTTTAGTTCATCCACCAAATTCTTTACTAAATCCATCAATCAACTTACGCAATTTCATCACTTCCTTTCCACACTTACCACAGATTTTCATCCTTAAATGCTACAGATTTTTGTTCTAACTTTTTACGCTCAATACTCCTACTACCAATACCATCCTCGCATCCCAAATACATTTCCAAGCCATTGCAGTACCTAGTACCCAAATCCAACACTCTTTTTACCAATTCTTGCACACTAATCCTTCCTAACTTCCAATGCATAGTAATACACTTTGCTACAGATTTTGACACTTACTCTCCCCTTCTCTAACTACCTCTTCTAATGTCATTTCTAGAGTTCCTAGTACATCACAATACATTATCTATCTCCCCCAATCTACCCCTTTATCTTTCTCTATCAAAATCTGTTACCACCCTATTAGTCACCTAGTTTCTAGTTCACTAAGTGTTCCAACCCTAGGCAAATTTTGCCATAGTCTCCCCTATATTTTTATACACTCTCACCACAATGTTTCCTCACACATTAACATCATCTCACCTGTTATACACAACATCAATATACAAGCTCCCATACACAATTACCAATACTAAAAACACTACTAAAATTCCTGCACTCAACAACCCAATACCCAACTAAGTTTCAATACATTTTACATGTCTTTCAACGGTTTTAAGCACTTAGATTCTCCTGCACAATACATTACTACACAACACCATTTCCATTACTCATTTCAACTTCTAAAAATCTATTACATGCATATATATATACAAGGCTACACAAAGGTGAGTATCCTTACCTTGTTTCTCTTCTAATTTCTTTTCTTCCTCTCGCTTCTTATTTTCCTCTTCCTCTCCTCTTCTCACCGGTTTATAAACCAATTCTAACACTACACCCATACATACACTCCATTTCAATACTAAAACTAACCCTAAACATTATTTAAGCTTTAATGTAGGTTTTAGGGTTTTAGAATTTCCATTACCTTGCAAGGGTGCAAATAAAGCTTGGAGTGGCTCAAGAACAAGATTCTCACTCCACCAATGAGGCCAAAATCGGCTAGAGTACAAGGGGTATCAAGAGGTTAGTTTCCAAATTCGTTTTGCCCTTAAGGGCTAGAAAAAGATGGAGTTTCAAGAAGATTCTTACCTCAAAAGAACAAGGAGGATGAGGTGGTTCTAATGGTGGTCTTGAAGCTCCAAATGCTCCATACCCATGGAGATGAAAGTTGTTGTTTTCGAATTTTGGAAAGATAGAAATGTTGCTCTTGAGGAGAGGATTACAATGATGTAATTTTTACAATTTTTGGAGGAGGTTTGATGGAGTAACAAGAGGAGAGAAGTAGGGGTTTTTGTGGTTTCTCTCAATTCACCATGGCCACCGGTTGGGAGGTAGAAGAAGGAAAAATCAGAGAGTGAGGGAGGGGGATTCGCGTGAGAGAAATGAGAGATAGAGAGAGAGAATGTGAATGTGGGGTAAAAAGTAAGGTGAGGGTTTACTTTATTGTTTTTGTTTTTTGTAAATAAGAGGGAGTTAGTGAGTGTGTGAGAGAGGGGATAGGGGGGCCGGCTGGCACCACACACACACACACACACTTCACTTTTTATTTTAAAAGTGGACACATAAGTTTGGTCTATTTATGTTTCTACCCCACAGCTTCCCGTTTTTGACAGTTTTTACTAATTTCTCGTTTTATTGATTTTATTGGTTCTAAAGCTTCACTAATATTTATTAATGATTATTTAGTTGACCAAAATTGTTACGAGTCTATTTGACCCGCTTAAAGTCACGTTTTCCCGGTTACCTTGAAAAACGCTTTAAGGTTCGTTAGTGATTTTAATCCGTTTTAAGGATCCGTTTTCTTCGGGAGTTGTTCCCATATATTATTTAGGTCTTATTAAACCTTTAGAATCCCTATAATACTCTAACCGAGGTCTCATACCTCCTATGGTTATTTAACGCTTATTTAGCGTTTTTTTTTTAAGCGTTTCTTTATTTCTTTTGGATTTATTTTTCCTTACTAGTATTAATTAGGTACCCTTAGGCCCTTAAATACGTATTAGATTAATTTTAATCCCTATATTTAAGTTCGGGGTATTTCAATAATACCCAAAATCTTTACCAACCTTGTCTCACCTTGCTTATCCCTTTTCCTGTGTTCAGAGATGTTGACTACCATGAAAAGAAGTTTGAGCTTACCGAGCAAGTCATTGTACCAATGCACTTCTAGGGCCCTGAACCTATCCAAATGAGAAAATACAAGCAAAGCATAGTGTATCCAGGTGCTTTTGAGAACCGGAGCCCATGATCCTATATGCAAAATATGTCATGTGATTCGATGCTTTTGAGAACCAAAACTCGTTCTAAAATGAAGTCCAGATGTGTGATGTGATTCGGATGCTTATGGGGACCAAACCCGTTCAAAAAGATAATAACTCGGATGCCTCTGAGGACCGAAACCCATTCAAAAAAAATAACTCGGATGCCTATGGGGACCGAAACCCATTCAAAAAGAAAATAACTCGGATGCCTATGGGGACCGAAACCCATTCAAAATCAACTCGGATGCCTCTGGGGACCGAAACCCATTCAAAAAGAAAATAACTCGGATGCCTATGGGGACCGAAACCCATTCAAAAAGAAAATAACTCGGATGCCTCTGGGGACCGAAACCCATTCAAAAAGAAAATAACTCGGATGCCTATGGGGACCGAAACCCATTCAAAATTAACTCGGATGCCTCTGGGGACCGAAACCCATTCAAAAATGCTCCATGTTGGTTTTCCAAGGGGACTTATTGCCATCGCCCGCCAACTGGGTTGCTGGGATGAACTTCTGGTTTTCACAGGGGACTTATTGATCATCCCGCCAGTTGTTATCCAAAAAGTTGATATAGAAATGAGGACTTATTGCCATCGCCCCGTCAACTTGTACACATTGGCCAGTATACACCCTGCTTCAATTCAACGGGCAGCATACCTCCACCTGTACTCGTACACATTGGCCAGTATACACCATGCTTTAATTCAACGGGCAGCATACCTCCACCTGTACTCAACCACTCGTACACATTGGCCAGTATACACCCTGCTTCAATTCAACGGGCAGCATACCTCCACCTGTACTCGTACACATTGGCCAGTATACACCCTGCTTCAATTCAACGGGCAGCATACCTCCACCTGTACTCAACCACTCGTACACATTGGCCAGTATACACCCTACTTCAATTCAACGGGCAGCATACCTCCACCTGTACTCAACCACTCGTACACATTGGCCAGTATACACCCTGCTTCAATTCAACGGGCAGCATACCTCCACCTGTACTCAACCATTATCATACTTACCAACTTGGTATCACAAAATAGCGTTGACTCTGCTGTCAACAATGATTAACAAGATTTGTTTAGTTTTCAAAAATGGGGTTGACGCGGTGTCAAAATAAAAATGGAATTGACTTAGTGTCAAAACAAGATTGATTTAGTTTTCAAAAATTGCGGTTGACTCGATGTCAAAATAAGATTGACTTAATTTTCAAAAATATGGGTGACGCGGTGCCAAAACAAGATTGACTCAATTTTCAAAAATATGGTTGACCTGGTGTCAAAATTGATGTTGACTCTACTGTCAAAAATTCAGATGTATAAGCAAATACTTCTTTCAGCTTAAATTCATGGAACGCTCATTTTTCAGGAATGGACTTCGAGACCAAAATTTTGATCCTTCAAAACTGAACATGCTTCCGGGCTTTATGATTTTCTCAGGGTTATGGAGCTTGAGGTTTTAAGATACGGCGCTTAAGGCTTATGATAAGCCTAAGTCTTTGGGATTGCAATGTCAGAACATGGTGCTTAAGGCTTATGAAGTGCTTAAGGCTTAAGGTTTTGGGACATGGCGCTTAGAGCTTATGACGGGCCTAAGACTTTGGGATTTCTTTGTGTCATCTATGGAAATTGTTGGAAACAAATGCCCTCAGTTGAGTTAGAAATTATGGCAATCGATCGAAACGATCGATTGCCCCCAGTATTATCTTTGGCTAAACATGTGAACAATTCTCATTCTCACAGGGTTAAGGTTTGCTTTGATGTGGTGCTTTTTCTACCTACACTCGATGTGTTTAGCATTTGCACTCATTTCTCACTTTCTAGACTTTTAATTCGATATTTGATGGACTTACGCCTTCGATCTGTTACTTTCACTTGATTTAGACACATAACTATCAAGTCGGAAGTCTTTGAGGCTTATAACGGGGCCATTGGGTATGATGAATGTCACAAGGATCGTGAAGGGATATTTTTGGTCTTGTGGGGCTTAAGGGTGACCAAAGCTGCAACTTGACCTTCTCCCGGATTTGTCTTCCCTTCCTAATGTGTGAAGTTGTCTTACTATGGGTGTGGATTTGCCTTCGGCTCTGGACTTTGACACTGTCTTTGCTGTTGCTTTGTTGTTGTTGTTTGGAAACTTGAGGCTTTCAAATTGCCTATACATCTTCGGGGTTCTTGTCTCCCGATCTTGGAGCTCTTGGGCCCACTTTGGCTCATCTTCGGGGTTCTTGTGTTTCCCGATCTTTAGGAGCACTTGGAGCCGCTTTGGCTCATCTTCGAGGTTCTTGTGTTTCCCGATCTTGGAGCTCTTGGAGCCACTTTGACTCATCTTCGGGGATCTTATGTTTCCCGAACCTTTGGAGCTGCTTTCGTTCAAGCTCTTGAATCCTTGGTCGCTTTACGACCGTTTGCGGATCTTCATCATGTTTGTGGTAGTGTCGCTTCTCATTTCAAACTTGGGGGTGTCTTCATCCGAGACTTAGGCTCCTCGCTTCCTTTGGTCACCAGGGTACGTGATCATCATGAGCTGGCTTTTTGTGTAGCTTTATTGATAGAAGAGGATACATATGAAAGGCTCAGCAGGGGTGCCTAGGGTTTGATTTCAGGGCTTCATAAGCTTTTGGCTATGTGGTGGTTTACCTAGATGCTTCGTCATTCCTGATAATTATGTGTCTCTTCTTGTTACTTTTCACAGGTCTTAGTGTAAATTTACAAGCTATCTCCCTCAGTCAGAGTTATGCTTACCTCACATGTATGGCCTCACCGCTTGTAAAGATAACACGCGTTTTCTCTCATTGGTTTTTTTCGCTCAAGACACTCTCGCACTCTTTCGCTCGGAGAGTTTCGTTCACACATTTGTTAGAAGAAGTTTAGAATAAACGATTCTAACTCAGATTGCCCCCAGTATTGTGTCAGGGATTTCAACAATTGTTTGATGACCGTGTGCTCTACTAACCATTATGTGGGTGGCTTTGGTGTTTTGGGACATGTTTTGGTACTTGAATAAGCATGTTCATGTTCTTAGAAACAAAACAAGTCTTTATGTTCCACTGTCAGAAAATGATCGTTTCACAAAACCTTAGTTTTGAGAGACATTCGTTTAGCAGAAATGGATGTTCCTTGCAAAGAAAGCTTATTATGAAATTATATTTTCAGCTTGGAAAAATTTTGGACTTGAAAAAGCCATTTTCTTGTGAATATGAAGAAGATGATTTAACAAAACCAACT
Source organism: Limonium bicolor (assembly GCA_023374045.1). Taxonomy (NCBI): domain Eukaryota; kingdom Viridiplantae; phylum Streptophyta; class Magnoliopsida; order Caryophyllales; family Plumbaginaceae; genus Limonium; species Limonium bicolor. The sequence goes on along the minus strand of CM041781.1, from coordinate 113,632,581 downwards.
GTAACACCCCTACTATCAATACAGTCACTAACGTCCAATCTCCTTACTCATCAGATACTCGCAGCGGATATATACTTACATACAACGGGTGATACAATGCCGCTAGTCACCCACGTGACTAACAAGGCTACTGACTCTACATACAGCATCGGTCTGATGGACCGGAATCCCGAGTGCTACAACTCTACAATACATTCTCCATTTACCAAATACTACTACAATCTGCATTCGATACAATACTCCAAGTATCATACAATATAATCTACATACCGAGTTTACTAGGTTCCCAATACAATTACATTGCTTCTTCCAAGTTCATAGATACTCACTAAGAGGCTACTTACTACCCATTCCTCACACGCTACTTACTTCTAAATACAAGGGTGTGCTAGTTAGTACACCTCTACATTCTACTACTATCCAATGTAGTCACCGTCTCGTGCCTTGACCACATCCGCTTCGGGTACCTGCACACTAAAAAAATGTCCCCCAAGGGGTCAGCTTTCGCAGAGCATGATAACCGCATACCCCGCGTACTAGTGAGGGTACGCCGACCACTTGGTCGAATACATGCGGTTCATTTTCATACAACATACATGCACATGCTTCCATACATATACTACAATACTTTACACAAGAATACACACATACACTTTAATACATACACTTCAGTTCACACCATAATCCATACAGCCCAACGGTACATACTTACCTTTCCTGAAGTCCACATTACACAGTACAATATACAATACATACGCAATTCAATAAACTTGTTAGCTCATATTGTCCACCCGGGTTAATCGGGTGGAGATTACTCTTTTACTCATTCACGGTACTTACGCATACATACTCATACATACTTACGGATCCATACTTAATTACTCTTACTCTTACTCATGTTAAGTCGTCGGGACCTCCGGCCCGGGGACTACTCCGTCCCACCACCGGGATTTACTTGGTTCACTAATCCAGGATGCTACCCACTTAAGGGATTGGGCCGTGGACCAGCTTACGAACCAGGAATCGGATCCAACCTCTTGTGTCACCTCATCCTCACGCGTGGCCGAAGCTATATCGGACTTGTACTCATCTTCCAATTTACTCACTTATGTTAGGAGTTAGATAGTTAGGAATTAGCACAAGTCAACATTCAAGCCACATTTACAAATACAATGCCCAATATACATTCATACGAAATATAATACAATACATAAGTACAATACAAGATTCATTTACACCATATCATCATCCATACATTTCATGAATTTTACAAACTATTGTTCAAGGGAAATATACCGAGAACAATATAAACAAACACAAGTAAGTGCAATATAGTCCGATTCGTGCATTTATCTTATTAGGTGATCAAGTAAGCACACAAATCGGGGTAACCAGATTAGGATACAGGGCATGAAGAAATCATACCTTTCACATTTCACCGTTGTACTTGTATCCCAACGTTCCTCCGGTATTCACAATTCAAATCCTATGATATACATACATTCAAATGATTAATCTAACTATTATTACTTAGTTCGTACTTACTATGTCCTCACACTTCTTATACTTACACATTACTTATTTACTTTTCTTACCTTAAGTTTTACTTTCTTACTTAACTTAGGTTTACTTTCTTACATGTACATGTATATGTGGATATACATACATATATATATATATATATATATATATATATATATATATACATATACATATATATATATACTATATATTATATCATTATTATTTTAAAAAAAAATATTTTTTTTTTTTCAGGACCGGACTTGCGACCGACCTTCAAGTCCGGTCCATTCCAGTAGCTCAGGTTACGGAATTTTTCTGGCCGACCGGACTTGCATGTCCGGTCGCAAGTCCGGTCCATTCCAGTAGCTCGGTTACGGAAATTTTTCTGGCCGACCGGACTTGCATGTCCGGTCGCAAGTCCGGTCCATTCCAGTAGGTTTCATCGGGAAATTTTTCTGGTCCGACCGGACTTGCAAGTCTGGTCGCAAGTCCGGTCGATTCCAGTAGCATCCTGACGGGAAAATTTTCAGCTCGACCGGACTTGCAAGTCCGGTCGCAAGTCCGGTCCAGCCCAGTATTTGCATTTTAATTTCTGTTTTCAGTCCTCTCTTTCACCCATTACTTCCCCATTGTTCCTACACTTAATCCCACATGTTATAACACTAATTAAACCTCCTAATACTCCTTAGTTCATTCACCAAATCCATTACTAAATCCATCAAACAACTTACACAATTCCTTACTTCCTTTCAACACTTACAATAGTTTCTCCAAGTAGTTTTTGCTACAGATTTTGGGTTCTTATTTCCTCTATGCATAGTTCCCTCTCCTAATGCCATCTTACCATTCCAATTCATTTCCAAGCAACTACAAATCTATACCCAAGTCCAACTCTCCATTTCACCAAATCTTTCACTCCCTCCTCCTAGTTTCCACAATGCACTTAAATACTTTTGCTACAGATTTTGTCATTTACACTCCTCTTCTATATCTCCCTCTTCTATCGACATTTCTAACATTCCTAATGCATTTAGAATACATTACCCATCTCTCTCCACTTACCCTCTATTTTCCTTAATCAAAATCTGTTACACATACACCTTAATCACCTAGTTTCTAACACACTAATGTTCCATTCCTAGGTAAATTTTGCCATAGTCTCCCTTGTATTGTTATACACTCACCACATTGTCTACACTCACATCAATAATCAATTCACCTGTTTACAACAACCAAAACATACAAGCTCCCATATACAATACCAATACTAAAACACTCATAAAAATTCCTGCACTCAAACACTAAGTCCTAATCTGTTTTCAATAAGGTTTACACATCTTTTAAAGCTTCAAAATACTTATATTCATTTACACATTACATTACTAATACTTACCATTTTACAATACACATTTCCATTCCTTAAAATCTGTTACATTACATATACAAGGCTTACACAAGGGTGAGCATTCTTACCTGTTTCTTCTCTAGATTTCCTTTCTTCTTCTTTCTTTTTCCTTCTCTCTCTCTACCGGCTTTGTAATCTCAATCCACTAGCACTACAACCATTCATATACACCATTCAATACTAAAAACTAACCCTAACCATTAATCAAGTTCTAATCTAGGTTTTAGGGTTTAGAAAATTTATTACCTTCCAAGAGCACAAGAGTTGTTTGAGATAGCTCAAGAACAAGACTTCTCACCTTCCAAAGGAGCCAAAATCGGCTGGGTACAAGAGGGGCAAACAAGAGTTTAACTAGATTTTCGTTTTGCCCAATAAGCTAGGAAAAGATGGAGTTTCAAGAAGGTTTTTACCTTAGAAGAACAAGGAGAAGGAGGGCCTTCTAATGGTGGTGTTTGAAACTCCAAATGGTGCATACCCATAAAATCGAAAGTGGTGTTTTCGAATTTTGGAAAGATGAAAGTGTAGCTCTTGAGGAGAGGATTACAATGGTGGTGTTTTTATAATTTTTGGAAGTGTTTTGAGGGAGTTACAAAGGAGAGAAGTAGAGGTTTTTGTGTGGCTTCTCTTTTCACCATGGAAATCGGTCAAGAAGGAGGAAAATAGAGAGGAGGAAGAAGATGGGTACACGTGAGAGAGGGGGAAAGAGATAGTAGAGAGAGTGAGATAGGTGAGTGTGTTACTTTTTAGTTTTTAATTGCTTTTGTCCTTAGGGAGTAAAGAGTAGAGTGTGTGTGTGTATATATGTAAAATCGGACACACACTGAAATACCCCAAACATTGATATGTGGTTTAAACATCAAACTATGTTATATAAAGGCTAAAAAGTGCCTTAGAAACATCAGTGGACAATTTAAAATATAGTAAAGTGCAGTAAAGCACTAAGACACAGTATGAGCAAACAAAAACATGCTCTAAGCTATGAGTGAACTTGGTTAGGACCCAAAGAGCCTACCAGACTTAATAACATTTAATTATGATTTATAAGGCTAATTAAGTCCTTAGGAAACTTTGTTAGACAATGAAACCAAACAAAACACAATTAAATACCTTAAAGTCAATAAAGCAAAAATGTGCTCTAAGCTTGGGATAAATTTGTAAAAGACCTAATGGTCATACCTATACCTTATAAATATGTTAAGGAACATATTAAATCAATTACCAAAGAAAACCAAGCTTGAAAACAAGTTAAAACACAAAATGCTTTAAGGAGTCTTAAAGCACGTTTTGAAAAATTGTCTTGTAAATGAGTTTTGAATGGCTAAATGTCCATCATTACTCTTTAATTAACATGTGTACTATATAGTATCACATTTGGGTGGCTATATTAATGGGAAATCAAAAATTTCACTTCTATGTGCCTTAGGTTGTGAATAGTAACTTTTATAAGCTAGTTTGTAACATATAATGTTATAAGTAATAAATTGGTCAACAAAGACTATTATACCCTCCTAGGCTATGGGGGCCGGTTTTTCATGGTGTGAGTCACCAATATGTAAAAGAAATCAAATAAGTAAAGTAAAACTTATAGTAAGTACTATTTTGCTTTATAACATAAATTCTCCAAAAGCAAACTCATCTTCTCATTTCTTCTCTTCTTTCATTTCACACGGTTTCTTCACCTTCTTCCTTCCTCCATTTACGATTTGCAACAGCCTCTCTTCTCCATCTTCATTTCCTTGCCAAATCCAACTCCATGCTCCAAATCAAATTCTAAGACCATATTTGTCTTAGTTAGGTCAAGCTCTACACTTCTACCTTTTTTCAAACTTCAAGAGCTCAATTTTGGTGCCATGGAGAATCACCATTGATGGAGCTTGAGCTTGTGTTTCTACACATTATTACTCTCCTTTGCTTCTAGGTAAGGAATCTCAAAGAAAAATCAAGTTTCCTCCATGTTTTGTGTGTGACCGAAAATATTCATTGATGGAGCTCCTTGTGTTTGCTTTGTCTAGCTCCATTTGAATCTTTCAAGGACTAGGTGGAGTCCTCTCTTCATAATATTCAATTCCCTTCAAAGATCAAGGTAAAACAACTACATTAATGTTTTTGAAATAATGTAAACCTAGGGTTTACAATGAGATGGAGCTTAAAGCTTGAATACTCATTATGTTGTGTTGTATAATGTTTAATAGTTGAAAAGGAACCAAATGCCTTACCGGTTTTGTAAGGAAACAAGAAAGAAGTTTGTGAGGAACAGAGGTAAATATGCTCTCTAATGAGATTTAATGCCTTAGGAGAAATAAGCTTATAATGCTTGTTAAAACTACCTAAAGAGCAAATGGTGAATGACCTAGTAAAGTTCTCAAGGAGACTAGTAAAAGAACATATGTGATGGTGTATGTATTTGCAGGTCAAAGGCATTATTTATGTGGGAAATTCAGTGTTTATGGCTTATGCAATTTAAGGGCCTAAGAGCCATGTTATTTAAGGGCCTAAGTGCCAAGCAATTAAGTTATGCACTATATTGTGATGTAGTGCTAAATGTGTGAAGTTTGTGAATAAAAATGTGTTTGATGGATTTTAGGTGTTTTGAATGGAATAAGGTAGAAACCTAAGTGTTTGGCTGTGAGTATATACGAGAGAAGCTCTGGCCAATTTGGGAAGATGTGTGAAAGTTCTAAGTGTTTTAAATGGTCTTGGTGAACTAGGAAGTGCTAAAGGTGAATAAATGTTACTTGAGAAGAAAACATGTGTTAAGGTGATTTAGAGTGATGCAAGAATTTAGGTGTTATCTTGGAAGTTTCTAGGAATTCAATGTGGTGTTTTGAGGATGTATTTAAGTCTTGGATGAGTTTGTTTAAGGTTTAGGTAATGTTGATATCCAAGGAATAAGTGTTGATTAAGTAAGATGTGAAAAAGGAGATTTAGGTTAGTAAGAAGAAGTTTGAGAGATGATGTTAAGGTGTAGAGGAAACACCCTTGGTGTAGTGGTCATTATTGGTGAACTACCACTTAGAAATCTTAAGGAGAAAACATCCCAAGTGCTAGGAATTTTGTAAGAAATTTGTGGATGATAAGATGGTTTTGGTGAGTGATTTAAGAGTTTAGCACATGGCTAAAGGTGTGTTTGATGTGCCAAATGATGTTAGGAAACATTATAAGGCTTTAGGAGAAGTTTGGTGAAATTGGTTAAGTGTTTAAAGACTTGGAAATTGAATGTTTTGCCGTGTCCGAACTTCCGTCCGGACTGGAAGTTGGACAGGCTCTGTTGGGTAAAGGATTTTCTCATTCTCGAACTGTGTCCGAACTTGGGAAGTCCGGACACAAGTTCGGACGTGACTGTTCTATCTGGGATTACTCTCGAACTGTGTCCGAACTTGGGAAGTCCGGACACAAGTTCGGACGTGTGTATGGTTTTCAGTATTGGGTCGCGGCTTGTGTCCGAACTTGGGAAGTCCGGACACAAGTTCGGACAAGGTGTTGTATGGACCAAAACATTGTTTAAGGTATGGAAATGATGTGTAATGATGGGGATTGATGGTTAATGATGTTTTGAGGTTGTTAAGGACTTGTTAGGTGAGTTTTAATGACAATTAAGTGGGTGAAAAGTTGTAATAAAATGTGAAAGTAAAACAAGTTAAAATGTAAAGTTATTTAACCAAGTTAACGGGGAAAAGTTATAAGCGTTAGACTTTAAACAAATTGTTACCCCAATGTTAATAAAAACACATGTGATGTTAACAGTTGTTCGAGAATTGCTCGAGGAACTAAGTGGACGTGGTAAAGTGGACTCCGGTGACAGGTATGGTTTTCTTGCAACCTGTGTCCTACCGGATTACACCGGCTTGTATGCCAATGTGTTTTTCTGTATGTTTGCCACGTTGTAAGATAAAACATGTAATGAGTTTACAGTAATTCGTATATGTGGCGTGTTCAACTCCGATACCATTTAACCTCGGCGGTGTTAACCTTAGTTAACTGAGTCTAGGATCACATGAGAGTTGGTATTCGGATTAAACGACCCGAACCATGGGGCGTTCTAACCACGGCTATGCGTGAGTTGATTATGTGATGTGGTGTATGTGAATGTAGGGATCTCCCTTGTATGTTTAACCCAGTTCTAATACTGTATGAGTGTAGTTATGATAAACTCCATAGTGGGGTTCTAACTAATGTCTAAAAGAAGTATGTACTAACAGTGGTGAGGAATCCGGTTTGGCCGGTCGCGCGTTGTTTGGGAGAGGGTATCCTTCCTAGCCTTACCCTTCTCTTTGTTATGGTTGTTTCCCTCACGGGTTATGATCTCCCATTAGCTTACTCCAAAGCTTAGCTATTCTGACTTATGATCGGTTTAGGGGGAACATGTGTTTGTGTGGTGTGTTCGGGCCTCCAACCCGAACCGCCTTAACTTAAGTTACTCGTCCAACTATTAGGACGGTAATGAGTGTTGTTGTTATTGTATAACGAGCTTATCATGAGACTGGCAACATTCTCTAGGCTCACCAGTGTATAAACAATGTTTGGGTCGGTTCCTAAGAGAACCACTCTCGTTATGTTATGTATTTTTGTTGTGATGCGATATCTATTGCGGTATTATGTTGTGCACGTGGAAACGTGCAAAGTGTTGTTAAGTGTTGTATGTAGTGTATGTTGTAGGTTGTATAATGTGGAGTGTGTGGATCATGGATATGATTCCCAGTTTGTGATAAGAGGCGTTTAAGGATAACCCGATTTAAGGGTATGTGTCGTCTATTAAGGAAGTAGCTCCATTAGAGGAGGAACACTCTAGGGATGATGAATACCATGAGTGACTTATTAAGTAAGGATATATTATCCGTTTGTTGAGCCTGTTGAGGCGAATGTTATGTGATGTGTGTTCACTGTTACATGCATGATTTAAATATAATCAACCGCATGTTAAGACGACAATTAGTTGTGCGTGGCCCGGTAGCATGTGGGCTGCGGGATTACCATACCAGCAAAGGTGCTGAGCCCCTTGGGGGCCACCCTTTCTCTTCTTTTCCTATTTCAGGTACGTGCTGGAAGCCGTTCGAGAGTAGGACGGGTAGTCGTCGTACACGGGTATTCATTTAAGTATTTGTATACAGTAGGTGTAGTAAGACCGATATTGTTGTCGGCACCAGTTTATAAATACTCGGTATAGTTGATAAGGTGTATGTTGTTGTTGTTGTTAATGGAAAGGGATAATAATGTGTAGTTGCTCGGGAATTTAGCCCATCAGACCGGTACAATGTATATGGATTAGCCTTGTTAGCTACGTGAGTGGCTAACGGCGTGTAACACCCACGAGTTAAGTAACGTGAAAGGTTTGTATTTCCGCTGCAGTTTATTGTGAATATGTAAATGTTGGATGGGGCGTTACAACAGCAACTATGGTGGTTTTAAAATTTTATTTACAATATTGGACACATAAGTTTGTGCTATTTATACTTCTACCCCACAACTTCCCGTTTTTGACAGTTTTTACTAACTCCGTTTTATTGATTTTATTGGTCCTAAGGCTTCACCAATATTTATTAATGATTATTTAGTTGACCATAATTGTCACGAGTCTGTTTGACCCGCTTAAAGACACGTTTTCCCGGTTACCTCGAAAAGCGTGCTTTAAGGTTCATTAGTGATTTTAATCCATTCTAAGGATCCGTTTTCTTCGGGATTTGTTCCCTCATATTTATTTGGACTTAATTAAGCCTTTAGAATCCTTACAATACGCTAACCGAGGTTTCATACCTCCTATGGTCATTTAACGCTTATTTAGCGTTTTACGCTTTTAAGCGTTTCTTTATTTCTTTTGGATTTATTTTTCTTTACCAATATTAATTAGGTACCATGAGGCCCTTAAATACGTATTAAGTTAATTTAAATCCCTATATTTAAGTTCGGGGTATTTCAATCTACCCCCCTTAAGAACTTTGTCCTCAAAGTTGTTCGAGGTTATAGGATTACTGTACTTACTCCTTTATACTTGTCTAGTGCCAAAGTTATACATCCTTCCTCCTTACAATTCCCAAATCCCTCAAGGTTCCTTCTTACCATACCATACCATGCCAATGTACAATAATTACTCCAATCCGCATTCCTACCAGCCATCCGGTTCCTCATTACAAGCTCTATACATACATACAGTGCAAAGCTATTCCCAAAGCAATGCAATACACATACAATCCCGCAGGCACTCAGGTCATCTAGACACAGGACTCCTTTATGTCCTGCTGCCCTTGGAGTAATACAACATGCTACGCTACTATTTCCTTCGGTACACACTTCTAGCAGATCCTCATTCTCCATACTAAGACAATCTTTTCAATACTACTAATTAGAAGTTCCTAAGACACACAACTCCGAATTCCAATTTATATTCGTTACTTCTATCCTAGGTGATTCTTGTGACCACTTAAGGGGAGCTTCAAGAATCATTCGACCCTGATGTGATCAGCATCAGTGTTGAACTATCTTTCCACCCCAATTTGTGTTCGGTTTCCCTTGATCTGATCAGGATCAAGTTCGACTTCCCACATCAGTTTCAAACAAGCAAATAATTCAATCATTTTCATGTTTTATCTTTTACTCTTCCTATCATTCATACATCTCCAAGGGATGGAATCAGTCCATCATCATCCTCACTCTATTTCCCAAATGCTTTACTCCCTGGTTCAATCCTAGTGCTCATTTCCTCAACCTTCACTACTTTCATCCATTACTCACCATCATCACCTATATTCTAACTACGGAATACTACACTTATTAGATTTAGTTAGCTTCAATTGTTTCACATATTTTACTTACGATCCCACTACTCATAAGCTTCATTCATCTACTATCCTCATTCATTTCGTACTACTTCTTCAAAGGTTACAATACTTGTGGAGCTCCGTCCACTACTCATTACTTTTCTTTTACTAATACTCTTACACTGGTGTTACAAGATAGGTACATTCCTCCTATGGTATCTGCATGTTTAATGCCTAGTTACCATAATTACAATATGAATGAGTACTTATGTTTATTTAACATAGTACCAATCATCAATATGATTCCCATTTGTGCTATGCACATTACGGTTTAAGTGTTTTAGTCATAAAACTTACATCAAGCGGTTTTCGCTCTACCCCCCTTAAAAGGGATTACGCCCACGTAATCTACCATATGTTATTATTATTAAACATTGGTTTAATCAATTTGGGCAATCTGAAGCGTTTAACTTCACTACGGTCCACTATGCAATATACTCTGGTCAAAGGGGTCTTAACCATACCAATGGTTTAGTCTTTGCACCAAGAATTCCTATATAAGTTTATTTAATCTCACAATCAATTTGGTTCTAGCCTATTAGGCTTTAAGGCATTAATAGCCAATCTCGCATACTTACTAGGGCCCACTAGCTTCTGCTGCGCGACCCTGATAGCCTTAGTGTTTAATTCACTCTTTGGTATTTATAGATGTGTTACTCATCGCCTTTTATCCCTTTTTGTGGGAATGAGGTTTACAAACAAGTGTGGTATTCTTTTACCACCCTTTTAACTCAACGAGATTAGATTATAACCAGCTTCCTGGTAATCTATTATACATACTATCTGTACTCTCACGATTATTCGTTAAGTTCTTCCAACTTATTGTTGGCGAGGCTAAGCCACTATTTAGTTATAGTGCTTCCTCTGCTGTCAATAACTTCTGGATCACACCAGTTCTTCTGGTTCAGTACAAGTGTTCTTTACTTGTATGACCTTGCATTGATATGTGTCGGTCCTAGTGACCTTCTTAAGTCTCCTTTCACCCTTATTCCAATGGAATTCACATTTTGTGATTGTTAGTGTATTGTACACTCTTCGTGCTTCTTTGGCCTTAGGCTGCACGGTTTAGTGCTAAGCTGCTTAACTGGCTAGTGCCATGTTTGTTGGTGAAAGAAAGGTTTACTACGGTTTACATCCTCCATATCCCTAGCCATCCCATTAGATCATTAGCTGAAAGTGCAATACCAAAACACTCAGTCATACAGAGTGCAGAGGCGTAACGCTTGACAGTAGTCACTTATGTGATAGGAAAGAATATTTCCGTGTGTCATCTCATGGGTATACTCCGTGTTATTGCTTAACTACTCCCTCATAGCGGTCGCTTGTTGCGCACCGTGTTCTTACTCACTGTACAACATTGTCTTTACTGTTTCTGTTACTGTGATAGTTTCTTTACTCATTGCCATTGTCATTGGCACCATTTCCTTATGGTGTGTACACTAGGGTTTCCCCTGTTCGTGTATGACGGTTGTCGTAGCATACCGCAATGTTATTATTTTCCCATTGTGGGGATGTTTTATTTCAATTTAGGTTTCATGTGTAGGTTAGCTTACCTCACATTTTATCATTTATGATATAATTTACCAAGTATCTTGGTTGATAACGGATGAAGTAATTTATCGGGTTACAAGCTCTCTTGAGCGCTGGTCATTCCTGGTTTTCAATGTGTATTCACATTGATTGTTTTGACAATTACTGTCTTTCCAGTGCTGGGCACTAATGATAGGCTCTAGCTGTGTAGTTTACTCTGTCATTGATAATGAAAGTTCTTGTTGAGGGGTTGTCTCCACTCATAGGTCTCATGACAAGGTCATTATATTGAGTATTATGTAATGGTTCGCCTCATGCTTGGGTGCATGAGGAGTATACTTATTCCCTTAAGTCGTAATGGTTTGGAAATCTCATTTCCTGATTACATCGCCTCTTGGCAATATCTATATGCGTAGGCTTTACTGTTATAATAGATGGAAGCCTTTCTAAGGATTCACATCTTCGCCACCTTGGTGGTCTTTGGTTAACGAGGGGTACCTTCCCTTGGGTTTCTCGTAGTGTCCAAGTGTGGACTAGGCCAATGTTGGCATTATCATGATTCTTATGCCTCTGTGCACAATTGCTACAGAAGGCATGAGGGGTATTTAACTCCGTCAACTGTATGCTAGACTGGTGCTCCAGTGACAGTGACACTGAGGTGGCCATTACTACAAGCCACTCAGGATGTTGGGTTGGATTTATGGTCCAGTTGTTGATTTCTTGTCATATGAGGCAATATCTCTTGTAGGTCTTGTTAACAATTGGTGCCGGTTTTGCAACCGTTTAAGTTTATATAACGTATTTGGTTTACAACTTCTGAGTCGTATTGCTGCAAGCTATGCTCTTTGCAAGCTGTTTATACATGTTTCCACTCCTTGTATACCGTCATAGGTTGGAGGTATTATTGGCTCCATGGTAAATCGTGGCATCACGCTTCCGTTCATTGGAGACCCTTTAGGCAATCAGGTGTTAATAGGTGCCTCTCAGTATTTTAGGGCATTTCCTGTTAAGTGAAATCCCTTCGGTGTTCTAACCGAGTGTTCATTTTAACTCTCGTGCTTTTATCATGTCGCTGTTGTTCGACTGTTGTAATGCAGACACTCTTCAAGGATTGCTCCTGAGTGTTGTTGAAGCATGCCGTTACATCCGGCTAATGTTGATGACATGTTGTCCACTGTGTCTTGTTGTGGTGTTGTGTTTGAGTTGTCCCTTTTTGGGTTGTAACGTCTCCCGTTCTTGGGTAGACCATTTGCACTTGCTCCTAGTGCTTAGGACTAGGTTTGATATCCCCTTCAATGATGGAGTATACTTGTGGTAATCTTGGGGTTGCTCTTGGGAATTCTGTCCCGTTTGTTGAGCATTGTTAGGTTCACATTAGGCATTCGCCTTCATGTGTTTAGGCTGGGCATTCCATCCAGCTGTCAGGTAATTGCTTGGATTATTTGAGACGTATCCAATGTCTATACTGTTTAGTCTGTGCCCTTTGCACTTCCTAGTTCTTACTCCTTATCTTCAGATGGGTCTTCTGAGTTCCTTTATGCTGAATTGTCTGAGGTGTCCAGTTGTTCTGGTTGAACTCACTGATGGTCCGTAGAACGGAGCTGACTACTTCCCGTGTGTCGTACACTACATGTATACATACGTGGGGTACCATGCTGATACGTTACCACTTACCCGACTACATGTCAGGCCCGCAAGCTCCTTCGGAGTGCGGTTGTCCCACATCCCGTAATTGGGTACACTTGTAGTGTTCGTCACACGCCTAGGTGAAGCATTCTATTGTCAACTCCTCTTGTATCATTCTATGATACTCACCATAATGCTGTTGGTTTGGTTTTAAAATCCAAGGTTTTTAAAAGAGGGTTGTGGTTTTGGAAAGAAAATTTTGGGTTTTAAAACAATGGTTCGTGTGTTAAAAGAAATTCTACATGGCATAGCCATGTTTGAGGTCTTGACCAAGTCTAGCTTCTCGCTGACTGGTATGTTCTAAATACAGTGGTCGGGCCGTTAGGCCTTTCCAAGGTTCCATTCCTCCAGTTTTTTTTTTCGGTGTTTATTCCTGTGGTTGTTTCGTTACGGTCACCGTACATTACTATGTACTCGTGACGTGTTAGCGTTCCTTTACATATTCGTGTTATTACTGCACTTACCGTGGCAAGTGCGTGGTACTGGTGGTTTTGAGTAATCCTATACCGATCACGGTGTGGTTTTCTCTCACATTTGATAGTCGTGTTGACTCTTCCCTAGATCTTGTTGACCTACAATGGGTATACTCGATCCTTCAGGTAGCTTCTCGATGGTCTCGACATGGTTGTCGTAGATCTGGGTACTTCTCCAATCCTTGGAGATTCCCACTTTATTTGGTTTAGTGTCGTTCCTTGTGGCTCGTTCCCACACATCTGTGGTGGTTACAGAGCCTTCCTTGTTTAGGCACTACTTTGTAGTCCTATTGGTTTATATCTCATGGTTGTTTTTGTAATTGTCTGAGCTATATTGGCCCGGTATTGCAACCTTAATGGTGCCGTAGTTTCGGAGTTAACCGTTTCGGACTATTTTCTTAGCCAGCTAGCATGCCGTTGGTGGTGCTGCTTGGCTATTACTGTTGTCCCGCAGACTTGTGTCTCGGGTCCCATTACTGCTCCTTTTCCAATTCGTTGTACGTTTAGCGCTTCTTTTCCTGCTGCTGGTTGTTTAGCTAGGTTCTCGCGACTGCTAAGCACGTCGCCCCATGCTGTTGTAAGTTGTAGCCTCCTTATGGTTGGAGTGCTCATTCAACCGCTGTTGAGTGCGGGTATTGTTGTTCAACCGGGGACTATCTCCGGGACTTCCAGTTCTTGGAATCTACTACATGTCGGTTCTTGTTTACTGTGTGATTGCTTCACAACTGCCAGATCGGGTTTCCCCGAGTATGAGAGGACTTTCCTTCTCTCTGGCGTCCCTTCCCAAGTTATACAGTGGGGTTTGCGGCGGGCGGGACTGGTATTGTAGGTATCCGGTACTCACCGGTAGTTCCTAACTAGCATATCTCTAATGCTAACACTCAGCCCTTAGCCCTAGGCTTCTAATTCCTAACTCGGTATTCCTAGACTCGGTATTTCCAGTCATCAGAGCGATACTTCGCTCTGATACCACTTTTTGTAACACCCCTACTATCAATACAGTCATTAACGTCCAATCTCCTTACTCATCAGATACTCGCAGCGGATATATACTTACATACAACGGGTGATACAATGCCGTTAGTCACCCACGTGACTAAAAGGCTACTGACTCTACATACAGCATCGGTCTGATGGACCGGAATCCCGAGTGCTACAACTCTACAATACATTCTCCATTTACCAAATACTACTACAATCTGCATTCGATACAATACTTCAAGTATCATACAATATAATCTACATACCGAGTTTACTAGGTTCCCAATACAATTACATTGCTTCTTCCAAGTTCATAGATACTCACTAAGAGGCTACTTACTACCCATTCCTCACACGCTACTTACTTCTAAATACAAGGGTGTGCTAGTTAGTACACCTCTACATTCTACTACTACTATCCAATGTAGTTGCCGGTCTCGTGCCTTGACCACATCCGCTTCGGGTACCTGCACACTAAAAAAATGTCCCCCGAAGGGGTCAGCTTTCGCTGAGCATGATAACTGCATACCCCGCGTACTAGTGAGGGTACGCCGACCACTTGGTCGAATACATGCGGTTCATTTTCATACAACATACATGCATACATGCTTCCATACATATACTACAATACTTTACACAAGAATACACACATACACTTTAATACATACACTTCAGTTCACACACAGTAATCCATACAGCCCAACGGTACATACTTACCTTTCCTGAAGTCCACATTACACAGTACAATATACAATACATACGCAATTCAATAAACTTGTTAGCTCATATTGGTCCACCCGGGTTAATCGGGTGGAGATTACTCTTTTACTCATTCACGGTACTTACGCATACATACTCATACATACTTACGGATCCATACTTAATTACTCTTACTCTTACTCATGTTAAGTCGTCGGGACCTCCGGCCCGGGGACTACTCCGTCCCACCACCGGGATTTACTTGGTTCACTAATCCAGGATGCTACCCACTTAAGGGATTTGGGCCGTGGACCAGCTTACGAACCAGGAATCGGATCCAACCCTTGTGTCACCTCATCCTCACGCGTGGCCGAAGCTATATCGGACTTGTACTCATTCCAATTTACTCACTTAAGTTAGGAGTTAGCTAGTTAGGAATTAGCACAAGTCAACATTCAAGCCACATTTACAAATACAATGCCCAATATACATTCATACGAAATAAATACATACATAAGTACAATACAAGATTCATTTACACCATATCATCATCCATACATTTCATGAATTTTACAAAACTATTGTTCAAGGGAAATATACCGAGAACAATATAAACAACACAAGTAAGTGCAATATAGTCCGATTCGTGCATTTATCTTATTAGGTGATCAAGTAAGCACACAATCGGGGTAACCAGATTAGGATACAGGGCATGAAGAAATCATACCTTTCACCGTTGTACTTGTATCCCAACGTTCCTCCGGTATTCACAATTCAAATCCTATGATATACATACATTCAAATGATTAATCTAACTATTATTACTTAGTTCGTACTTACTATGTCCTCACACTTCTTATACTTACACATTACTTATTTACTTTTCTTTACCTTAAGTTTTACTTTCTTACTTAACTTAGGTTTACTTTCTTACATGTACATGTATATGTGGATATACATACATATATATTATATATATATATATATATTATATATATATATAATATAATAATCATATATATAACATATATATATATATATATATATCATTATTATTTTTAAAAAAAATATTTTTTTTTTGTCAGGACCGGACTTGCGACCGACCTTGCAAGTCCGGTCCATTCCAGTAGCTCAGGTTACGGAAATTTTTCTGGCCGACCGGACTTGCATGTCCGGTCGCAAGTCCGGTCCATTCCAGTAGCTCGGGTTACGGAAATTTTTCTGGCCGACCGGACTTGCATGTCCGGTCGCAAGTCCGGTCCATTCCAGTAGGTTTCATCGGGAAATTTTTCTGGTCCGACCGGACTTGCAAGTCCGGTCGCAAGTCCGGTCGATTCCAGTAGCATCCTGACGGGAAAATTTTCAGCTCGACCGGACTTGCAAGTCCGGTCGCAAGTCCGGTCCAGCCCAGTATTTGCATTTTAATTTCTGTTTTCAGTCCTCTCTTTCACCCATTACTTCCCCATTGTTCCTACACTTAATCCCACATGTTATAACACTAATTAAACCTCCTAATACTCCTTAGTTCATTCACCAATCCATTACTAAATCCATCAAACAACTTACACAATTCCTTACTTCCTTTCAACACTTACAATAGTTTCTCCAAGTAGTTTTTGCTACAGATTTTGGGTTCTTATTTCCTCCATGCATAGAACCCTCTCCTAATGCCATCTTACCATTCCAATTCATTTCCAAGCAACTACAATATCTATACCCAAGTCCAACTCTCCATTTCACCAATCTTGTACACTCCCTCCTCCTAGTTTCCACAATGCACATAAATACTTTTTGCTACAGATTTTGTCATTTACACTCCTCTTCTATATCTCCCTCTTCTATCGACATTTCTAACATTCCTAATGCATTTAGAATACATTACCCATCTCTCTCCACTTACCCTCTATTTTCCTTAATCAAAATCTGTTACACATACACACCTTAATCACCTAGTTTCTAACACACTAAGTGTTCCATTCCTAGGTAAATTTTGCCATAGTCTCCCTTGTATTGTTATACACTCACCACATTGTCTACACTCACATCAATAATCAATTCACCTGTTTACAACAACCAAAACATACAAGCTCCCATATACAATACCAATACTAAAACACTCATAAAAATTCCTGCACTCAAACACTAAGTCCTAATCTGTTTTCAATAAGGTTTACACATCTTTTAAAGCTTCAAAATACTTATATTCTCTTACACATTACATTACTAATACATTACCATTTTACAATACACATTTCCATTCCTTAAAATCTGTTACATTACATATACAAGGCTTACACAAGGGTGAGCATTCTTACCTTGTTTTTCTCTAGATTTCCTTTCTTTTCTTTCTTTTTCCTTCTCTCTCTCTACCGGCTTTGTAATCTCAATCCACTAGCACTACAACCATTCATATACACCATTCAATACTAAAAACTAACCCTAACCATTAATCAAGTTCTAATCTAGGTTTTAGGGTTTAGAAAAGTTTATTACCTTCCAAGAGCACAAGAGTTGTTTGAGATAGCTCAAGAACAAGACTTCTCACCTTCCAAAGGAGCCAAAATCGGCTGGGTACAAGAGGGGCAAACAAGAGTTTAACTAGATTTTCGTTTTGCCCAATAAGCTAGGAAAAGATGGAGTTTTCAAGAAGGTTTTTACCTTAGAAGAACAAGGAGAAGGAGGGCCTTCTAATGGTGGTGTTGAAACTCCAAATGGTGCATACCCATAAATCGAAAGTGGGTGTTTTCGAATTTTGGAAAGATGAAAGTGTAGCTCTTGAGGAGAGGATTACAATGGTGGTGTTTTTATAATTTTTGGAAGTGTTTTGAGGGAGTTACAAAGGAGAGAAGTAGAGGTTTTTGTGTGGCTTCTCTTTTCACCATGGAAATCGGTAAAGAGAGGAAAATAGAGAGGAGGAAGAAGATGGGTACACGTGAGAGAGGGGGAAAATGAGATAGGAGAGAGAGTGAGATAGGTGAGTGTGTTACTTTTTAGTTTTTAATTGCTTTTGTCCTTAGTGAGTAAAAGAGAGTAGAGTGTGTGTGTGTATATATGTAAAAATGACACACACAGCAACTATGGGGGTTTTAAAATTTTATTTACAATATTGGACACATAAGTTTGTGCTATTTATACTTCTACCCCACAACTTCCCGTTTTTGACAGTTTTTACTAAACTCTCGTTTTATTGATTTTATTGGTCCTAAAGCTTCACCAATATTATTAATGATTATTTAGTTGACCATAATTGTCACGAGTCTGTTTGACCCGCTTAAAGACACGTTTTCCCGGTTACCTCGAAAAGCGTGCTTTAAGGTTCATTAGTGATTTAATCCATTCTAAGGATCCGTTTTCTTCGGGATTTGTTCCCTCATATTTATTTAGACTTAATTAAGCCTTTAGAATCCTTACAATACGCTAACTGAGGTTTCATACCTCTATGGTCATTTAACGCTTATTTAGCGTTTTACGCTTTTAAGCGTTTCTTTATTTCTTTTGGATTTATTTTTCTTTACCAATATTAATTAGGTACCATGAGGCCCTTAAATACGTATTAAGTTAATTTAAATCCCTATATTTAAGTTCGGGGTATTTCACCAACGCTTCCTATTGTTGATGTCAAGAAATATTCATTCAAAATAGTCCTTGCATGAAAACTTCTGAACTTAGATTTCACAAAACATTCGTTTGAAACACATTCGAAAGATGAATGACAGTTTATAGCAACATTTTATGCATGTGAACCCCGATCTCCTTTATGAACTCGAATACTGCCAATCTCCATGATGTTGGCGCACAGAAGACTCGAGCTTTCAACCATGATGTACCTTCGGGAGGACGCAGAAATGTCTGTGATCTTTTTTTCTTTTCTTTTTTTTTGAAGAAACTTAACAAACGGAAAAGAGCTAACGAATGACCAAACGTCCTAGAAGTTTGAAAACCTACTAAAACGATAAACTTCCCACGCAAACCTAAGAAATGACAACAATGAAATCTAACGTATTATGAGAGGGCTCCTGGGCTGAAAAATCTGGACTAGGAATGTCCCTTAACTGTGAATGAGGCCCTTAGGCCGGAATGCTCTTTGGGCTGTGGATAGGCAGTGAGACACATGGGCCAGGATGCTCTTGGATTTGGATAAGCACTTGGGCCTGAATATCTGTGCACTGAAAGTAAGGCACATGAGACGGAATGCATTTGGACTGTGGATAAGTGCATGGGCCTGAACATATGTGGACTAAAAGTGAGGCACATGGGCCGAAACAGTGTCATGATTGTGGATAGGCGCTTGGGCCTGACAAATCTGAATTGTGAGAGAGGTACTTGGCCTGAAGCACTTTGAGAATGAGGCCCTTGGGCCGAAATAATTTCTAACTGTAGATTGGCACTTGGGCTGAAATGTTTCAGACATTGAGTTGAGCGCTTGGGCCGGAATGTCATTTGAATTGTGAATAGGCGCTTGGGCCAGAACATCTTGAATGGAAAGTGGCACACATGACCCAAAAGATATTATATGGAATATGAATGGGTATCTAGGACAAAATATTTTCCAGAGTTCAAGTGAAAGACTTATTTCAAATTCTTGATGCGCCTATGGGCCAAAACCTAAACACGATCCATAAATGAATTTTCAAGTCTCATGAATTATTGTAAATTCATGTGGTTTTTTATGGGGCAAATGGATCAAAAATGAATGGTTCAGACTTAGGAACTTTTGAGGCCAAAAGAGAGACCACCAAGATCTAAGGTATCTGGGCCGAATCCAAGCAAAGAGTTCACCTAAACTAGAATGGGCCTTTGGCCGACAGGTAAAGATCCAATAAAAGATAATTTATTTCAGCGGTTCACCACACACAATCAGGCTTATCACAAAGTATGGAATATAAAGAGAAAATATGCATTTCCTCACTATGCAAGTGTCATCAAATGGGTATGGGTACATCCGGAGAGTGCTTGGGGCTTTGGGCCCAGGTAGTGAAGGGATGAGGCTTGCACGTCATCCTCTTCATTTCCCCCACCTTTACACATCACCCTAAGGTGTGTGTCTCAGGACGGGTCACGGCTTGGCATGACCGATATTTGGTTTTCGGGTAAGGATACGTTCGGAGAGGTGCTTGGGGCTTTGGGCCCAGGTAGTGAAGGGATGGGGCTTGCACGCCATCCTCCTCATTTCCCCCACTTTTTCACAACACCCTACGGTGTGAGTCTCAGAACGGGCCATGTCTAAGCATGACCAATGATTGGTTTATTTGGACCCTGGTCTCTCGTATGCACAAAGTAATAAAAATGCACAAGCTAAAAAGGATAATATCATAAAATGTAAGCCTTAAAGATTATAAGTTCAAGTTAAGCCCTCTTTCCTATGTTTAGAATTTTAAAACTTAGGTGGTAGTCCCCAGCAGAGTCACCAGTCTGTGGGCGTTGTTTTTGAACCCTTAAGTATTGAGCTTAAGGCTCCAAGGTTTGATTTGCTATTAAAATTATTAAACTAAAATTACAAAATTAAAGCTTAATAATTATAACTGGCCCACACAAACCTAAGTAGAGTCGCCACCTAAGTTTTAACCTTTTAAACTAGGAAATGAAATGTTGTTACAATTTTTAGAGATATGGGTTCGGGGGCTTGATATGTAATTTTTAAAAGGGTTCAAATTTTTCATTACCCTCATGAAATTTCTTTTCCTTTACTATTATAAATCTAAGGCTAATTGTTTATGACATTATCTATCCTTGATATATAATGACGTCCATTAATATTTTTTGTACCAATGTTTTACCGAGGTGGTCTAGATTTTAACTAAAAGTCATTATATCATCCTCAAGCACTGAAGCGAAGTTATACCATTACCCACATGATTAACAAATTAATGGCTGCTACTAATTATTTTATGTCCACAAAAAAAAACGGAACTAATCTTCCTACATGAACAAAGAGCTGATAAAATAAAATAAAAACAAAAAACACATTATACGAGAAAATTTCTAACTAAAGCCTATCAAAGAAATTAAACACGAGTCAATAATCCAAATATCAAACAACGAATAGCACGATAGAGAATAATAAAAAAAAATGATACCTTGCCTTCAAACATGCATATGATTAATCACGGTCATACTTCAACACTTCCTGTTGATGAGATGCGATGTCGATAGGTGTACAAAGTTCACAAGAGTAGAGCAGCAAGTATGAGCTTCACGGCATGATTTTTCAGCATATAAAAAAAGTTGTTGGTTATCACCGGGAAACAACCCGATGACGATGATGGCGTACCGAGCCCGAGCGTGTCGATCTTTGACGGGGCTGAGATGTGTGTGGGACAACAACAATTGCAATGATCAGCGGGAGTCGATTTGGGAACAATGGCAATGATCAGCAGGAGTTGATTTGGGGTAATGTCGATGCGGATGGACCACGGTAGCAGTGGCTGATACACTGCAAAGACAAAGTACAGAAAGTTCTTTGTAGATTGCAAACTCGTGTGGAATCTGGTTGTCGATGATTCAAAACCTGACACATTTCATATTCATTCTGCGTGCAAGGATTGAAGACTGATGGGCGGCAATAACAGGAAACCTCTCGTTTGATGATGGCAACAAAAGGCCACACCTCAAACAGTATTCAAAACAGGTTGACTGCAGTGGGTTCAAAAGCGCAGGGACTAATGGCTACAATTTGAAAGATTGAGACGGACAGCAGGTGCCCCCGAAAACCCAGATGCAACAACGTAAGGGTGAAAGCACCAGCAAATCTCAATCGTTAAGAGTTAACCGGAAGTAAAATGTTTGTCGCTACTGGACTTCAGTTGTGATCGGCTAAAAAAAACGAGATGGAGGTGGTGATATATGAAATCAAGATGAGGAGGAAAAAATCAATGTCGATAGCTAAGTGTCGTCTATGCTCTGTCTTCCCCCTGACTCCATGAAAAATGAGTGTGTTTATATAGAAAAAATAAGAGGTTGGCTGGAATCAAAACAAACCTATAAACTAGCGGAGAGTTGGAGATTAACAAGGTAAATAAATTAAGATGAACAAAAAAACAAGGGAAAAGGAGTTCAAATCTTAAACTTCTGGTTTTGAATTTTGAAAATGGTAAATTAAATAAACTAGTTAAGAGAAAAATAAGGGATAAGAATGGAGAAGAATCCAAATGTAAAAATGTAAAAATTTACCTAAAAGAAAGGGTTAATTAACTAAGATGTTAAAAACAACCTAACTAAAAGGAAACAAATCAACTAGTGAAAATAAGATGAAAAGTATTTACCAACCAAGATGCTAACAACAATTTTTTTTGCTTTTCATATTTCAGTGTTACAAAATAAAACAAATAGGATCATCAAAAGAGCAAGAAAAAAGGGAATTCAAAAGTTCTAGCTTGATAGAAAAAAAAACAAAAATCAAACGTTAGGGAAGATTTTTTTTACTTTTAACAAAAGAGAAAGATATCAAAGAAAACTAAGCCACGCTAGAAATAAGGAGTAAGAATATGAAACAAAATAATTAAAGAAAAAACCTAAAAGAATATAAAAAAACTAATTTTTTTTGGTGTTTTTGTTTTCTTTGTTTTTTTAACAATTAGGCGGAATAGAAAAAAAAACTAACAAATCTGATTTAGTCATTTAAAGATTAAAAGGAAAGTAAAGAAAAGAAAAAGACACACAAGAATTGAATGAAAAATAAAGCTACAAGAAATTGTTTGTCATTAGCCTCGAACCATTAATCTATTGTACCTCTTCCCTCTTCTCTACCGTTATGCCAATATGATTTCCTATCCAACATACCACCTATCTCAGTTTTCATGCTATCATTGATCATATATGAACCTTATCCCTCAAAGCCCTAGAAATACCCCTTTTCGCTCAAATGGGGTAAAATTTTTGGGTATAACAGATTGCCCCCCGTCAACTTGATTTTGGAATGTCAATGAAAAGTCAAGTTGACGCTTGATAATTGTAACACCCCTACCATTAATGCTGTGCTTACCGTCCAATCTCCTTACACATCAGATACACGCAGCGGATACATACTTACATAATGGGGGTGATACAATGTTGTTAGTCACCCACGTGACTAACAAGGCTACTGCTACTACATACAGCATCGGTCTGATGGACCGGAATCCCGAGTATTACACATCTATAATACATACTCCATTCATCAATCAAATACAACAATGCTCCATTCAATACTTACTCCTCCATAATTCATACAATACAATATACTTAACCGAGTCTACTAGGATCCTTATACAATTATAATATCTCTTCCAAGTTCATACATACTCACTAAGAGCCTACATCTACCCATTCCTCACAACTACTTACTTTCTAAGTACAAGGGTGTGCCGCCGGTCTCTTACCTTGACCACATCCGCTCCGGGTACCTGCACACTAAAAACGTTCCCCCGAGGGGGTCAGCTTTCGCTGCGCATGATAACCGCATACCCCGCGTACTAGTGAGGGTACGCCGACCACTGTCGAATACATGCAGTTCATTTTCATTCAAACATACATGCATACATACCTCTATACACGGCTACAATAATACTTACGCAAGCATAATACCTACACTTCATTTCATACAAGGAATACAATACAACCATCCAATACATACTTACCTTCTTCCGATTTACACATACACATTACATACACAATAGCAATACTTGTTAGCTTCATTGGTCCACCCGGGTTAATCGGGTGGGATTACTCTTTTACTCGTTACTCCATACTACGCATACATACTCATACTCGTACTCATACAACATTACTTACTTACTCTTATCATGTTAAGCCGGTATGGCCTCTGGGCAGGGACTACACCGTCCCACCACCAGGCTTAACTTGGTTCACTTGTAACACCCCAACTCAATCCAAATGTGGTCTCGCAACTTAACAGTATATATAAACATGTCACAGCGGAATTCTTTACAATCCAGGACCTTGCCACGGTCTGACTACAGAATATACCGAACATTAGTACAACAATCTTAACCATTACAATCCTTCTTACAACCCCCCTACATCTTATACATCTTACTAACTCAAACTGTTCCATACGAGTGTACATGCACAAACTCGTAGGCCACACTTAACCGTAAACACTTGTACCCCTTCTACTCTCGCGACAGCCGCTTCCTGATGTACCTGTGTAGTAAAAACAGCCCCCAAAGGGGGTCAGCACGAATGCTGGTACGATCCCTCATGGCCCCCAAGCTAACGTGGCTACGACGACTAATTGTCGATAGCATGGAGGTTGATTAAATGCACAACATAATAGTAAATGCTGTAAACACAATCCATATATGAACAATCAAAGTTCACACACAATGAACGACTTAAATGCGTTCCCTTAATAGAGAGTTAATTATTTAACTCCTTAAGTAATGTTCCCTCTTAATCTTAGTCATCCTTATCTCACCTCAATCTTAGTCTTTTCTTAATCTTAGAAACAACCATCCTTTAATAAGAGGAGTGGTAGCTTATCTTAATCTTAATATTACAAACCATCCTTTAAAAAGGAATGGTTGCAACTTATCTTAACCTTACCTTAATCTTAATCTTAATAATACAAAACCATCCTTTAAAGAGGAATGGTTGCAACTTATCTTAACCTTACTTACCTCTTAATCTTAATAATACAAACCATCCTTTAAAGAGGAATGGTTGCAACTTATCTTAACCTTACCTTAATCTTAATCTTAACTTATTCTCAGTATACAAAACCGTTCCTGGAGGGGAATGGTTGTATCCTAAGTCCAAATGGGATTTAGGTGATCCCACCGCACCATCTTAATGCCACCTACCCTGGACGGGAATCCAGCGTAGCTGAGCCGGTAACCGGCCCTAGGCTACAAGTCCGAAGACCAGTCCTTAAGCGGAGGGCGGATCTGATTCAGATACCGTCCCCCTTTTTCCTTAGCATGCATGACCGGAGATCGGTCCCGGGTTTCCTCACTCAAGTTCCAGTTAGTAGTAGTCTCAAGACCATATTTGTTGGTTAACCTCTTTCGGTTCATATCGTCCCTTATTAGGGAGCGTTCCTTAGTCTCACTCAATTCCTTACTAAACATTGGTTAGTAAGTTCTCACGTATGTTGTGTAGTTTTCAAACATCACACAACAAAACAATAAATATAATATATTCCGGTTGCATGCTTTATCTTGTTTAGTGAGCACACAAAACAATAGCACACAAGCCGAGGGACACCTCGTTAGCAGCAGCGGTCACAAGAGAACTGTACCGTTCACCGTTGGTCGTCGGCTGCTTACTCTCTTCCGGAGTCCAAACTCCCAAGTCCTAAAACATTCATTCAGTTTTAGGTGTTAATATTAACTCAATTCAACTTACTTATCTTACTTAACTTACTTAACCCTTAATGACTCCAACCTAACACCTCTTAAGTCTTACAACTTAATCTTACAAACTTAATCTTAAACTTTTAAGTTAATTCTTAACTTAATCCCTTAGGTCTTTATACCTCTAATCATCATTGCCCCCTTAATGGGGTACCATTAATACCACTAAACTCTCTTAGGTTTTCTTTTTTTTTCTTTTTTCTTAAGGGTCGTCCGACCCACCGTCCGACCCACCTCTGGGTCGACGACCATTCCAGTAACTTTCGGGTTTGAAAAACCCTACATGTCCGACCCACGTCCGACCCAACCAACTGGGTCGGACCATTCCAGAAACTTATTTGCCCTCTAAAACTCACCGTCCGACCCATGTCCGACCCAAAACCTCTGGGTCGGACCATTCCAGAACCTTCCCTGGCGTTAAACAGAGGCCGTCCGACCCAAACTTGGGTCGGACCCCTGGGTCGGACGCCACCAAAACATGTCCAAAAATTGTTAAATCTTCACCAAATTCCCCTAAAGCCTTCTAATGTATTCTAACATCATTTAGACCCTTAAACCCACCTTAGAGCATCCTCCAACACATTAAATCATTCACCAAGATTCACCTTAATCATTATACATTTTTCCTTGTAATAATACTAACACTTGTAATACTTTCCCCTAGGTTTCTAGGTGGTGGTTCATACCTAATGTAACCACTATGCCAAATGTTTTCCTCACCACTATAAATCATCTCCCAAGCATCTTTCACCATCGAAAATTCTTTTATGCATTGACTTAAAGTTCCTTCACAAGCTTAAGCTTCCTTCCATCAACACCTTATTCCCTTCCTAGTTGTTTACCAACATTTGCCTAAGTCCTAAATACTCATTACATTCTCTTGATCCTAAATCCTTCAAGTACTGCCTAAGTCATTAAACTCATTATAACACTTTATCTCACCCCTTTTTCATCAAGACAACCTCTAAGACTTCCTAGTACTTCCTTAGTCATTGAATTCCTTTAGAACATATCTAAATCACCTAAGCATTACACCTTCTCCTTGAACTTATGCACAGTCTTACATTCCTCATCTCATGATTTGGCGTGTTCAAAAACACTCACCAACCCTCTAATTCCTCCTAGACATCTCTAGGTCATTCTAAACCTCAAGAACTCCTTAGTTAACTATCTCCACCCAATTTCTTTTCATGCTCCCTAGTAAACCCTAGGGCATATTAACTCACCACTCCACTTAAACACTTTGTTTTCTACTCAAATTTCGCCATAGCTCCTCTAGTATCTTATCATGCCCAAACACATTATTTTTCCTCATTCAACCATCTCACATACAAAGTTCTTCTCATCATATCTCATCACCCAAACCAACTCATTCACAACAAACTCATTATATTGCAATAATCTTAAATTGCATAGCACTAAGGCTCTTAAATGACATGGCTCTTAGGCCCTTAAATGACTTAAACTTAAACACTGAATTTCCCACATTTAAAAGCTTTCAACCTGCAAATACACCCATCAATCTCATAGTAGTTATAATGTTCTTAAAATCCATCTTAAACTTATATTACTAACTCATTCCCATTGGCTCCTTAGTCACAAGTTCACAAGCTTATTTAAGTTCTTTTTTTAGGTTATATAACCCAATACACAATGGAAGCTCTAAGCCACATTGGTATCCACTTAAACTCATCCCTTAATACTTAAACCACCATTAGGTAAGCATTTTACCTTGTTTTCTCAAGCTTATCTTAACTCCTCCTTAGACCTTCTTCTTGCATAGATCTCGGCCACACTTAAACTTCCTTTGCCAATGTTCTAACCAATATTCAATGACTCATAGAGTATTAAACAATACACTAACCTCAAGGAATAAAAACCTAGGTTAGAAATGTTCTAAGGCATAAAAGTGGATGATTACCTTTGAAGTCTCAAGATAGACTTTGGAATTGAATGAAATAGGACCTCCACTAGTCCTTGGTGAATAAATCAAGCTAGAACAAGGCATAAAAACAAGGCCCCATGAGTAGAAATTTTCGGCCATGTACAAGAGATGATGGAAACATGGTTTTTCTTACATTTTCTTTACCTTAAGAGAATGGAGAAGCTAATGAGCTCTTCAAACTTGTTTTCCTCCATCAATGGAGTTTTCTCATGGCACCAAACTTGAGCTTTGCAAGATTTGAAAAGATAGAAAGATAGGTCTTGACTTAACTAAGACAAATATGCAATTTGTTTTGGATTTGGAGCTTGGAGTTGTATTTGGCAAGTGATTTAGATGGAGAACCATGGAAGAGCAGCACTCTCAGTTTTGGAATGGAGAGAAGAAGAAGAAATCGTGGAAGGAAGGGGAAATGAAGAGAGAGAAGAAGAAGAATAGCTTATAAGAGATATTTTACTAAAAAGGTGAATAGTTACCTTACTTTATTTACCTCTCTTTTCCCCTCTTAACTAACATGTTGTGGTGACTCACCACCCTTAGAAAACCAGCCCCTTTATCAAATAAGGCTAGTCATGGTCTTGTTGACCAACTTATTGACTTATGTTGACTTATGTCTTAACTAGCACTAAATAGTTACTATTCACTAAACAAGGCATAATCATGGGAAATTTTTGATTTCCCATTGATTTAGACCTCCTAATGTGATACTAATTAGTACACATGTTGATTAAAGAGTAATGATGGACATTTAGCCACTCAAAACTCAATTCTAAGACAATTTCTCAAAAATGTGCTTTAAGACTTCTTAAAGCACATTTTGTGTTTTAACTTGTTTTCAAGCTTGGTTTCTTTGCTAATTGATTTAAAATGACCATTAGGATATTACTAAGGTCTTATCATGATGTTTGGGTACTCACCCAAGTCTCTCCAAGCTTAGAGCACGTTTTTGCCCTGATTGCCTTTAAGGCACTTTCTTGTGTTTTCCTTGGTTTAAATTGTCTACCAATCTTTCTAAGGCATATTCTAGCCTTACTACATCATAATTTGATGTTCACTTAGCATACTTAGGTTTGGGGTATTTCAATCTACCCCCCTTAAAAGGACTTTGTCCCCAAAGTTCCCATGCATTTTTCTTATTAGAATACATGTCTTACCTCATTCCTTAGATCATATAGATCATACTTATGTATACTTAATCTCATTGGATCATTGGATCCGCCATATTCTTATACTTAAATATCACACAACATGCTTAAGCATGTATAGCACTCAAAATTCTCCTTGTTTCTTTGATGATTAAAACACTCACATAACTTCCAACATATTCTCCCATGTCACCGGTCCGTAGACAATGGCTCATTCGTCCTCGTCACCATGGGCCAGAATACAAAACACGCTGCTCTCCCCATGTCACCGGTCCGAAGACAAAGGCTCGTGCGTCTCGACTTCATGGGCGAGACTCAGTAAAAAGGTAATCCTTTTTACGAGGTCATGTGAGGAATAATTCCTCTAATTATAAATACAAGCAACTCCAATTTCATTTTATCCTAAGGCCTCTATTCTTAGTGTGATTTAATTGTGACACTGATAGGGAGTTTCAGGAATCATCCAACCCTGATGTGATCAGCATCAGTGTAGAACTATCCTTCCACCCCAATTTGTGTTCGGTTTCCCTTGATCCCTAGAAAATCAAGTTCCACCTCCCACATCATTTTCAAACATCCAAATAATTCACTCATGTCCAATTTTCTATCTTTTTAGTTCTTCCTAATCATAATCAATACATCTCCCAAGTGTGGACTCAGTCCATCAAACATTCCCGATTCATCTCTTAGTAATTTCCCCAGGACTTAAATTCCTACTAAGTTCTATAACTGTCCCATAGCAATTCTCACCATCTTATATCTCATAGCATTACTATCTTCTTCCTCATACTCATATCAAATGTTATCTCATAATATTATCTTATTCTTATCTCACACATAGTCTCATATCGACTCATACCTCATGTATTCCTTATTTCTTAAGTCTCCTTAAACCTCCTCCTTAATTCTCTTAACTTGTACTCACACTAGAGTTAACAAGATAGGTACTTAATATGTATGGTATTCACATCTTCTGTGTGCAATAACCATGATTTATCTCAAAATGTTTATGTAAAACATATTCTCAAGTTATTTTGTGCTATGCACCCGTAGTTTATGTACTCAGTACACAAACATACGCTAAGCGGTCTTCGCTCTACCCCCCTTAAAATGGATTACGCCCACGTAATCAGCGTTACATCATCTTTGAACATAAGTTCAAGATGTCTAATTCTCACCAAGCATTCTAGTTTCCACGTCATCTATCTTACTTATAATTCGATCAGAAATGACTTAGTCTCTGTATCGAGGATTCTTAACGGTACTTATACCGTTTCCTTAACTTAGTTTGGTCTAATCTCAAAGGTAGTGGTCTGCTAGCTTCCGCTGCGCGACTCTGATAATCTTAGGCTTAATTGTCTCAATGGACACGTTATCTTTATATATACACGGCCTTAATGAGTTGTAACTCGTTTATCCATTCTCCTTGAAGATCTTACGCTCATACTCTTAGTATTTTCTCGAATGTCTAAATTGTTCTCCCCAACTGACCTTTGGTCTGACGATGATTCTTAGTCTGAAACTACTGTTTAGTGCATAATGCGCTTTACAGTCTTAATCTCTTATATCTTAAGGCATGTTCAATGTCTGTACTTAACAATCCGTGCTCTTCGCACTTCATAGTCCTTAATTATTTGTTCTCTGGTTCCTCTGTGTGCTGGTTCGACTGAATTCTTCTCTTCGACTGTTTGTGGTAGTAGCTGCTCTTGACTGATCTTGCGTCGTTGTCGGTGGTACGGAGTCGACTACTTCCCGTGTTCCTTACACTACTCGTCTACATGCATGGGGTACCTTACTGGTACATTACTACTTACCCAACTAACTCATAAATGAGCGTGTCAGGCCTGCAAGCCCCTGTGGGGTGCAGTCGTCCCACATCTCGTTTTAGTAAACTCATAGTGTCCGTCACAAGTTTAGCTATTGCTAATTATGAAGTATTCTGTTGTCGATCTCCTTTTCATTGTTCCATAATAACATTTATTGTTCTTCTTGAAGTTAATCAAGGGAAATCCATTTACTGCGTTCTTGGGTATGGTATGCTCCAGCTCCTTTCTGTATTCCGTACCAATTCTATTTCTTAGTAGCTTAGGTCTCTTTCCATAGAGCCTCTTATCTTCTTTCTCATATTCATTCTATTAGGAAAGCACTTCCAGTTCCCTAAGGAATGGGTAGTGTGCTTCCTGCGAAATCTTACCTAACCAGGTCCAGACTATTGGCATCAATGCTCAGTTCGTCTACCATCTTATTTTCTTATTTATGTTGGTCTTAACTCATAAATCTAATTGCCTCAGTGTCAATATTTGACGGCTCATATATAATGGTCGCCTTACCGCGCACCATGACTTAATCCACTTATCTAACTATTGTACTCACGACCACTACTACCGTGGTAGTTGGCCTTTACCATGTTGCCCATTAATGGTGCAACCCCTTACTCACTTATTCTAATGTCTTACCTTATACTCAATCCCTTCTTGGTGTAAACACACTGGGAGTTCTCTCATTCCGGTATTGGCGGTTGTCGTACCGTGTTGTAAAATAGTTGACTCTTGATATGAAGATGTTCTGCTCCAATCTCAGATTCATAAGTAGGCTAATCTCTTTCGCTTTCTTTCATCCTTAGTGATGTTATCTACCATGTAATTTAACTGGTTACCGAAGAAGTTATCCACTGAATCACAAGCTCTTCTGAGCATTGATTAATTGACGTGCCATAATATGCAGTCACAATGTTTATCTCTAACGATTACTAATTCTTATATCCTGGGTGTTGGATATGGGGTCTATCTGTGCAACCTTCCTTATTACTTAAGTGTATCTGGTATGTTCTAAGGTAATCTCAAGGTTCATAGTTTCCATTTTCTAACAAAAGCGTATTGCATGTCTAATAAGTGAAAGCCCTTTTTGAGGGATTCATTCCCACTCATGGCCTCACAACAAGGAGAGGTATCCCCACCCTAAAAGGCATGGTTCGTTCTCCGCTCCTGTCCTTAGCATTAACTCAATATTCTCATTGGTACTCTTTCTTAGTAATATCTTCCCCAATCTAAGTTATAGGTTTGGTAACCGTTCATATCTACAAATTATAGTCCCTTCGTGGCTTAAACAAGCTCTCTTATAACTTACTGCGCCTCGGGCTCTGATGTGGTTAACATCCTTGGCTCGTAGGCTCTTAATGCTTAATGTCTCAGTTCATTATTTGTACTCTTACTCTTCTGCAGGTCATCCCTATAAGCTTCTGGTTCTTTGAGCACTATCCACCGTTAGGTTACATACTAAATGTAGTATCGGGTTTCATGAT
Organism: Limonium bicolor; assembly: GCA_023374045.1. Classification (NCBI taxonomy): domain Eukaryota; kingdom Viridiplantae; phylum Streptophyta; class Magnoliopsida; order Caryophyllales; family Plumbaginaceae; genus Limonium; species Limonium bicolor. The sequence goes on along the minus strand of CM041781.1, from coordinate 113,600,731 downwards.
AAGTTGCTGCATCCTGCTTCCTGCTATGGAAGTTTATTCAGGTGATCTGCGGTTACTTAGTGTCTTTGACAATACTGTCATTTTACAAGATTTATGTCTTTTAATAGTCAAGGTTAGGTTCGTATTAGGCGTTGCCTTACGGTGTCCAAGTTGGATATCATCCTGTCGCCTTATACTTCCATCTCAACGCTTCGTTCAACTTCCGTTGACTATGCCACCCGTTGATGGTCAATCATACTTGGGTGTTAATGAGTTAAACAAACAGTGTTAACTGTCATTCATCAGTTGTTCGGCTCGACTATGCCCGCTCCTTTTTAGAAAACATTATGTCAACGGTCTCAATGGTGTCTTATTGTACATTCCTAGTATGTTATTGCTACATATTGTTTGCTCGGATCACCGAGCGATCTCTTAGGTTTTCCTTGTGGAGTTTGAGGTTGGTGTTCTTACCGTACTGTCGTGTTGTTGTTGTAGTGGGTTATACCGTTGCTAATATTTAATGGTTTAGTATTAGTCCAAGTTCCACTCCTGGCTGACTGGCGTGTCACCTTATCTCATTTGGTCAGGCCGTCGGGCCTTCCAAGGTCTTATTTTCCTGTTCTTATGGTTTTACAATCCGGTGCTATTATGTGTTACAACTGTAGCGTTCTCCTATTTCGTCTTGATGGCTTTTCGTGTGGCTTAACCGTGGTAGCACTTGCTATGGCAAGTGCGCCATGCAGGATGGGCTATTGGTACAAGGTACATTGGTAGTGATACTTCCTTCTAATTTCCATGTACTTGGTAGTCCTCGGGACTCCTCCGATAATCTCTTATTTTGGATAACCGACCATCGGGCAGTTTCCTTGTTGTTTGACAGTACTGTCATCTATTAGGGCGTTCCTCTTTCTGAGGGAATCCCTTAATATTTCCTTATGTCTTAATCCTCGCTCTTGTCTCCACACATCTTGTTGTGGTTACTAAGTAATGATTCTCTGAAATACCCCGGACTTAATTAGGGTGATTAAATTACTCTAATACGATATTGAGGGCCTATTAGTGCCTAATGAATTTTGGTAAAAAGAATAAATCCAAAAGAAATAAGAAAAACGCTTAAAAAGTGAAAAACGCTAAATTGAGCGTCAGGTGACCCTAGGAGAAATACAACCTTAAAGAGGGTATTAAATGAATTTAAAAGGCTTATTAATGCCTAAATAATTTACGGGAGCAATTCCCGAAGGAAAAGGATCTAAATAATATATTAAAACGCTAATAAAGCCTTAGCGCACGTTTTTCGAGAAAACCCGAAAACGTGACTTTGAGTGGTCAAACGAACCCGTAAAAATTATAGTTCATAAAATAACTATAAATAAACATTAACGGGAGCTTAATAGCCATTGAAAATAAAGAAACGAGAAAATTCCGGAAAACGGGCCCGGTTAGTGAATAGTGCTAAAATCGGGTAAAATAACGAGCGTTTTCTGTAAAAGACGAAAAACGCTCCAGCTTGTACAATATATGTGAGCCGGTTTTTAATTGTTAAACAGCCCTCACTCACACTCTCACCTAGCTAAAAAGGAAGAGTTGAAAAGTCAACAAGTAAAAAGTAAATAAAGTACAAAGCTCACCTTTTATACTCTCTCTCCTATTCTTTCTTGTGTCTCACGTACTCCCTCCTCTATTTCTGAACTCATCTTCTTCCTCCCAGCCATACAATGGCGATTCCACAAGCTCACACCAGCCCTCTTCCTTCTCCCATTTTCATGCCTTAAACATGGTTGAAATACAAAATAATTACACCACTAGATTCCTCTCATCTGGGAGCACATTCCCATCCTTTCAAAATTCGAAAATCACCACTTTCATCTCCATGGGTGAAGCTCATTGAAGGCTTGAATAACACCATTGTTAGCTCATTCAACTCCTTTGTTGGTAAGGTAAGAAAGTAGTTCAAAAACCCTCATTTTCTAGCCTTTCTTTGACTACCGAAAATTCTAGAGTTTGAGCCCCATTATTGCCCTTGTTCCAGCCGGTTTTTCTTCAATTTGGGAGCTGGAATATTGTTTGCGCTCTATTAGCCAAACACTTCAACTAGAGATTGGAAGGTAACTCCTCATTTGAGCTTCAACATTCTCTTGGAATTCTAGGGTTTAATTCAAGAATTGGAGATTGATTAGTATTGTTTTGTATCCTTGGGTAATGCTGTAGCTTGGCCGATTTTGAAAACTGGAAACAAGAAGAAAGGATAGAGCATGAGTCAAGGAGGAAGAGAAAGGAAGTGAAAAGGGAACTTGGAAGCTTAAGGTAAATGGTTTGCCTTAAGGACTATCCTTAATTGCTTTTGAACTTTGGGATGGGAAACTTAATTAAATGAATGAAACCAAAAACCTTGTTAGGAATGTACTTGGTTGAAGTATGAGATAATTGTGAAGTGGTTGTAATTCATGGGCCATGAAGCCAAGTGATTTGAGTATGTATTGGTATTGTTTTGGAGGATTATGGATGAATTTTGATGGTTAAATGTGTGCTGGTAGGACCCTCTTTGGGTGTGGATAGTTGTGAATGAATTTAGATGAATGAGAGATGAAGGTAATGCATTTGGGAATGCTAGGATTGTAGGCAAATATGGCGAAATTTCGGTAGAAAACCGAAGGAAATTAAGTATAGTGGGTAAGGAAATGACCAAGGGTTAACTTGGTGTTTGGAGAGAAACCAATTGGTTAGCCAACCCCTTAGGAGCTATTTAGAGGTAAGTAAGTAGTGAGAAAAAATCTGTAGCAAATGGGTTATAAAGACCTTGGAATTTCAAGAAAAGAGTTAGTGTTTGCAATCTTGAAGATGGAGATTTGACTTGAGTATAGGTAGTGCATTTGTCTAGGATGGAATTGTAATGGTCAATAAGTAATTTGGTGAGGTTGGTAGAGGGGTAACCCACCAAGAGGAAGTTAGGAATGCACAAGTGTGCAAAGTGTAAAAATGCAAGAATGAAAATGTGAACTTAAGCAAGTATTGAGCAAGGATTGGACCAAGGATTTGAGGTGGTTTAAGGAGTGTTTTAGGTGTTTAAACATGTAGGAAATATGTGGAAAGATTAGGAAAGATTAGGTGGATTAAGGGTTGATTAGGGGTTGAAAATCACCTAAGTTGCAGTTTTAGCAGGGTCCGGGACTAGGATATGCACCAAGTCCCGGACCCCTTCAAAAAGGCCGAGAGCAAATGCAGGAATTGGTCCGGGACTTAAGTCCAGGACCAAGTCCAGGACCACCTATGAAAATATGGCCGAGAGTTAGCAGCAGTATTGGTCCGGGACCTAGGGTCCGGACCAGGTCCCGGACCACCCCCAGAATTCAACGGGAAGTGTTTCTAAGGCTTTAAATGATGGGGGTTTGAATGGTATTGGTTTTAGATGATGTTTAGGAGTTGTTTGGTGACCTTTAAAGGTCCTAAGAAGTATAAACAAAGGTTGGAAGTGATTGAGATAGTTGTGAGTTTAAGTACATTAAGTTAAACCGAAATAACGGGATAACGGGGTAAGTACGGGAGTAGCAATAATGTACATACCGTAACACCTTAATAATAATTGAACCATTTGACATGTAATTAGTGGTTCGAGAATATGATTCGAGGAACAAGGGTGAGCCAAAGAACATGAGAACCCCCGGTAAAGATAAACCCCGGTGAAAGGTATGATTTCCTCATGCTCTGTATCCTAACTTGGTTACCCCGATTTGTGTGCTTGTTTGATTGTGTGATCACCTAACAAGATAAATGCATGAATCGGATTGTGTGCACTCATTAGTGCTTGTGTGATATTGTTGTTGTTGGATTGTATTCTTTGACTAAAGTTTGTATAATTCATGAAATGTGGAATGTGAATGAATTGCTTGAATGTGATTGTGTGGTAGTGCGACTCATAGTTGAGTCTTGTGTGAGTAGAGACTCGTAGAAAGAGTCAAGTGCAAACTAATAAAAGGTGGAACACACTACAACTATCGAAACCATACACGGTAACATAAACCTACGAACACATTCGAACGTGAGAAGGTATACGGGAGTGGTAACCTCCCGATAACGGTTAGAGAACCGAATGACTAAACCCACTCGATAAATATTAGTGGAAGTATATAAGTAACCTCTAACTAGAGGATTGGAAAGTTGTTCGAAAATGCGAACCTTGAGTAAAGTAATGAATGGTAAGGGATCACCAAATCCCTTAGAAATATAGTCGAACCCCAATGAGAGGAACCGACTAACATGAACAATGTCCCGAACTTGAGAGTATTCGATAAGTTGGTTAAAACCCTAAATCTTAGAATACTTGACATTGAAGAATTCCCTAAGCCATTAGATGCTATCGAGAGAGATACTTCTAGGCTAATCCTTGAGATTGTGAATTGACTCCGAGAGTGGAGTTTTGGGAAATTTGAGTAGCCCGGTAGTGAGCCGGACATTTGAGTATTTGAGGAGCTAACTGTATAGCCCTATTTGTATTTGAGCCCGGTGGTGGGTCTTGTGTATGACCCTGCCCGGAGGTCGTGAGATCGACTTAACATATACCTTGAGATTGAGTATTGACTTGAGAACTTGAGTATTGAGTATTGAGTATCGACTTGAGAACTTGAGTATTGAGTATTGAGTATTGAATCGGTTATGTGAGTGTTGAGAATTGAGTTGTGACTTGTGGAACTTGAGAATTTGAGTTGAGTAGGGAATTGAGTTGAGTGTTGTAGACCTTGTTGAGATTGTGAGTAAGAGTACCCAAGGGAGTGGGTAGTACATGAGTAGTTGAGTAAGGCATGGTGAGGTAGAAACCCTCAAGCCTAATTAAAGAACATATTGAACCAACCCTTGATGTGTTTAGTGCTTGTGTTCAATGTTGAACTTGATTGCGAATGTGCATATATAATGTATGTATGCATGCTGTTGTGATAAAATGAACCGCATGCTCTCGACCAAATAGTTGGCGTACCCTCGCTAGTACGCGGGGTATGCGGAAGTCATATTCAGCGTAAGCTGACCCCCTAGGGGGAACGTTTTTAGTGTGCAGGTACCCGAAGAGAATATGAGCATTGTAAGTGACCGACAGCTAAGCCGGACACCGTTCGAGAGTAGGACGGGGTCGTTATTGATATGGGTAGTGGTTAAGGAATTGTATTTATGTATTGTGGATTGGTAAGACCGAAGGGTCGTTGATGAACTTGGAAATTGTAGATACTCGGTATAGTATAGAATGGTTATTGTATTGTATATTGGGGTGTTAAAGGTTGTATTGACTTGAGAATTGTTTAAGTAAAGGAAGTATCGTTTGTATAGTGTGCTCGGTATAAGACCCATCAGACCGATATTGTATTTGTTGTTGTAATTGAGTTTGGATTGGCCTAGTTAGTCACGTGGGTGACTAACGGCAATGTTTCACCCCGGTTGAGTTGGAACTACCGCTGCGTTGTTGTTGATATATGAGACAGGTCAGAGGATAAGGGTGTGATTACCGGTAGGGGTGTTACAAAAAGTGGTATCAGAGCGAAGTATCGCTCTGATGGTCTGAATACCGAGTTTAGGAAAATACCGAGTTAGGAATTAGAGACTTAGGGCTAAGGGTTGAGTGTTAGCGTGAGAGGTACGCTAGTTAGGAACTTCCAGTGTGATCTGGATACCTACATAACCAATCCCGCCCTCCGCAACCCCCATTTTAAAGTTGGGGAAAGAACGCCAGAGAGATGGAAAGACCTCTCATACTCGGGAAAACCCGATCTGGCAACTGTAAACAAACTTTGTAAAGAGAAAGAACCAGTCATACGGTAGATCCCAAGAACTGGAAATCCCGAAGACGGTTCCCGTTTCAACGACAATAACCGCACTAAACGGCAACAGATTGAGGAATCCTAACTAAAGGACAATGAAATTTGCGGCACCATGGGGCGACGTGCTTCGCAGTCGCGAGAACCATGTGCAGCCAACAAGAAGGGAAGCATGGCCACGCAATAAGGCAAAAGACGGAGTAACAAAACCCGAGACAAGAGAGTCTACGAATTGCAACGCTTGATAATACCACTATGGTATACAAACCGACTATGGAATTAGTCAAGGTTGGATTAACTCCAAACCTACAACGCCAAAAGAGCGGTAATACCCGAATAGCATAGTGCAGACAACTATGAGGATATTCATGAAACTCACACCAACAGGACTACTACGTAGTTCCTAGGGATTAAACAAACCTCGGTAACCACCGCCAAATGTGGGAACAAGCCATGGAGCAAGGTACATGGAGTACCACAAGGATCGGGAAGCACCCGAATTAACGACAACCTTGTCAAGAACATTGAGAGACTACTCAGGAGATTGATCACTAAGATCAAAGATCAAAGGAAGATCCAATAAAATCACCAAATTTGGATGGAAACACACCGTAACCGGTGTTTGTTAACCTAAAAACGACGTACCCGCGCACTTGCCAAGGCAAGTGCAGCAGCAACAAGACAATTGGGGAGCGTTTAACAACTAACAAGTACTTATTAAAGTACCACCATGAAGATGAAGAAATAGGATCGCTAGTCATAAGGACTTGAAGGAGAAAACCTCGGAAGGCCTAACAGCCTGACCATTATGTTAACGAACATACCAATCAGCAGGAAGCTGTACTTGGTCAAAGACTACGAACATGGCAACGCCATAAGGATTTCTGTCAAACTCAAGATTTCTATTTCAAAACCCGGAATTTTTCTTTCAAAACTACAAAACTTTTCTTTTAAAACCTCATATTTTGAAATCAAACCAGAAGGATCACGGTGAGTATCATATAGTGATACAAGAGGAGTTGACAATAGAATACTTCACCTAGGCGTGTGACGAGCACTACGAGTGTACCCAAATACGGGATGTGGGACAACTGCACTCCGAAGGAGCTTGCGGGCCTGACAGACCCTTTTGTGAGTTGGTCAGGTAAGTGGTAACGTACCAATAAGGTACCCCACGTATGTATACATGTAGTGTACGAAACACGGGAAGTAGTCAGCTCCGTTCTACGGACCATAAGGTAAATGCAAACCAAACAGTTGAATACCTCAAATAATCGAAGGAACCCAGATTAACTTACAAGCTAAAGGAGTCAAGAATCCATTCTAGGAGGACGATTAAGAGCTAAAAAGTGCGAGAAGCACTGGTAATTGACTAAAGACATTGGAAATGTATCAAGAATTTGGAACAAAAAGCATGAAATAGCCGGAATGGATACCCGGTCTTAACACAGTAAGGCAACGCCTACCACGAACATGTAAAGGTTCAAGGAGCAAAGTGAAATACCCATAGTGATCATCTAAGGTACCGGAGGATACCGTTCACTATTGAAGGAGGCATCAAACCTGTTATAAACATAAGGAAAAGCACCAGTGGTCTACCCTAAGAACGGGAGACGTTGTGACCCTTAATGGACAATTTGAGATCCAACCGCATGCGGAGTAAACCGAACATACTCTTTTGTTAGCCAAAGGTAATGGCATAACTTAGCAACACCCAGGACAATCCTTAAAGGGTGTAGAACTACATGTCGTGATAAAAACACAAGAATTACAACAAACACTCGGTTAGACACCGAAGGGATCCCACTTACACAGGGATACCCTGAGTTATTGGAAGGTACCAATCAGTACCAAGACACATAAAGGGCATCCAACGGACGGAAGCGTGATGCACTGATCCTATCAAGGAACCCAATGTTACCTCCAACCATTTAAATGGTATAGGAAAAGTAATCATATGTAAACCGCCTATAATGAGCAGAGCTCTAGGCAACAAGGCTGCTATGCCATGAAACTACTACAATACATATTCGAACGGTTGCAAACCCATTGTGAATCATACGAAGAGTTGCCAAGAACGGCACCAGTAAGATTGTTTAATAACCAACGAGCAGGGATACCCCTCATTAATGTGAGACCGCAAGAGCAGTGAACACATAGATTCCAAGAAGGGAATACCATCAGTGAATATCTGATAATACATCTCTTTCAGAACTACTAATGTAGTGAAGCTTGAGCACACGAGTATTGCCAAGCAAGGTGGGAATAAGCTATTATAGCCATTGTCGACAACCAAGGAGTAACCAGTTCAGAAAAACACGGTATGGGGGAAACGTGTAGTATATGTAAATAACGCTCAAGGAGCTTGGAAGTACGATATAAATGGTGGAAATACATAAGCTGAAGCTAACAAGAGCGAATGCCATGTAAACAAATACTGTAAAATCAGCAAGAACATGGTGTGCAGCAAGCGACCAACGTATGTGAATAAATCACACGATGCTATGAAGTTGATGAATAAAGATGGTAGACAGACCGAGTAACAAGGAAGTAACATTCATTCCTATTGCTAATCTCACAAGAGATTTACTGCCAAGTGTTTACGCCTCTGCACTCTGTAGGACTGAGTGTTTTGGTATTGCATTTGTGCAGTAATGATCGGGTGGGATAGCTAGGAAGTTGGGAAGATGGCAATTGTGGTAAGAATAGAGGAAAATTCGTGAAGTAAAGAACACTTGTAAGGAACCAGTAGGTGGGCATAGTTCAGAAGCCACTAGTAATAGAGGAAGCACTACAATTAAGTAGTGGCTTAACCTCAACCGACAATAAGTCGGAGGAATCAAGTGAATAACCACGAGAATATACAACAGTATGTATATAGATTCCTAAAGAGCCGGATAGAGAATCCGAAGCTCATTAAATTCGCGTGCGGCAAAAGAATACCACGCTTGATTGATAAACCTTATTCCCAAGATAAAAAGGGATAAAAGGATATTGTATAACACATTAAGGATAACGAGAAGGGCAAATATCCCTAAGTTATCAGGGTCGCGCAGCAGAAGCTAGTGGGCCCAAATTCTAAGGTTTAATATACCTAGCGAGTGAATGGATAATTATCAATACCTTGAAACCTCTAAGGCCAGAACTGAACCCGGTTAAGAGTTAAGCAACTCCGATGAGAATTCTTGGTGCAGGGACTAACCAACAATATGGTTAAGACCCTTTGACCATAATACATTGTATAATAGACCGCATGGAAGTTAAACCACTCCATGACGGCTGAATGCCTTCGATCTATACCCTGTATTGACACATGGTAGATTACGTGGGCGTAATCCCTTTTAAGGGGGGTAGGGCGAAAACTGCGAAACGTATGTTTCAAGTGATAGGGCGTAAACTACAATGCGCATAGCGCAAAAGTATTTGTAGTGGTGATTGGTACTTATGTTACATAAACATATGTAGCCATTCATAATGTAATTAAGTTTGATTGTAGAGATTTGAAGTGGAAAGGAGTATTGATTGTGAGAGATTGAGGTGAATGGAGTAGAGGAACTCCATGGGGGAAAGAGAACCCGATTGGTAATAGCTTGGAGAATGAGTATGTTTGAGGAGTTTGAGGAGTATGTTTGAGGACTTTGATGAGTATGTTTGAGGACTTTGATGAGTATGTTTGAGGAGTTTGATGAGTATGTTTGAGGAATTTGTTGAGTATGTTGGGAGAATTGATGAGTATAAATCGGTATGAAACCGATGTTGAACCTAGTGGGAAGTGAGTTCCCTAGGTAATTTGAGTTAGTTGTATTTGTGAATAATTTGAGGATATAAATTGATTTGACTAGTAAATGATATGAGGATAGAAAAACTAATTGGAAAACTAACTTTTGAAATTCTTGGGTATAGAAGTTGAAGATAGGATGAGTAATGATTGATGAGATGACTAGTAAGTGAATATTGAATTCTAGAAATTGGTAAATGTATGATTGCATGTTTACGACTAGAAAGATTAAGAAGATAGAAAATGAAATAATGATTGACTATTTGATTGTGTGAATTGAGGTGGGAGGTGGAACTTGGTTTGCTAGCAATCAAGGGAAACCGAACACCAAAGTGGGGTGGATGGATAGTTCATCACCAATGCTGATCACATTGGGGTTGAATGATTCTTGAAGCTCCGTATAAGTGGCCACAAGTAAACACACTAGTATTAGGTGAAACTAACATAAATTGGAAATTGGAGTTGCATGGAAGTTTTCAAAATGAATTTCCAAAATGATTTTGGCAAATGATTTTCTTCAAACTTGAGAATGAGGATTGGTTTTGAAACCACTTCCACGGGCGCTAGTGGATCTTTCATGGCTAGGCACGGGTATCCGGTTGAATCATGGAGGTGAAGCTAGTTGTGAGTCGGTGGAGGTGTTGAATAGTTTTGAAACCACTACAACGGACGAGCAAGGGTACTAAGTGACCTGTAGGACGCTTGTAGTGTGTGTTTTGTATTTGTCCAAGGGCCGCCGGATATGAGTAGTCCGGTCAGGGAAGAGTACCCACTTTGGAGCCTGAGGATTCTCTAGAGGTGCAAATGAATTTTGATCATAACCAAAGGACCGTAGAGCCAGAAAGAGTAAGTGCTCAATGTCATGACGGCCGTGAACCAGAGAGCGTAAGTGTTCAAACGTGACCGGTACCGAAGGGATCACTCGATTTGGGGGAGGACTTAGTGCCTAATTGTCTGCGGATGGACCCCCTTTGAGAGATTTGAGAAAAATGTATTTTTGGTTGCTATGCATGCTTGACATGTTGTGTGGACATGTGGTTTGTAATCAGTCAGTTATTGGAGTCTGACAATTGTTGAGAGAGTATAACCCTAGTATTGAGTACCTTGGTGACTAACAATCTTAGACTCACTAACTTTGTGGGCAAAGTTCTTTAAGGGGGGTAGATTGAAATACCCCGGACTTAATTAGGGTGATTAAATTGCTCTAATACGATATTGAGGGCCTATTAGTGCCTAATAAATTTTGGTAAAAAGAATAAATCCAAAAGAAATAATAAAAACGCTTAAAAAGCGAAAAACGTAAAACGAGCGTTAAGTGACCCTAGGAGAAATACAACCTTAAATAGGGTACTAAATGCATTTAAAAGGCTTAATAATGCCTAAATAATATATGGGAACAATTCCCGAAGGAAAAGGATCCAAATAATGTAATAAAACGCTAATAAAGCTTTAACGCACGTTTTTCGAGAAAACCCGAAAACGTGACTTTGAGTGGTCAAACGAACCCGTAAAAATTATAGTTCATTAAAATAACTATAAATAAACATTAATGGGAGTATAATAGCCATTAAAATAAAGAAACGAGAAAATTCCGGAAAACGGGCCCGGTTAGTGAATAGTGCTAAAATCGGGTAAAATAACGAGCGTTTCTGTAAAACGAAAAACGCTCCAGCTTGTACAATATATGTGAGCCGGTTTTTAATTGTTAAAGCCCTCACTCACACTCTCACCTAGCTAAAAAGGAAGAGTTGAAAAGTCAACAAAGTAAAAAGTTAAATAAAGTACAAAGCTCACCTTTTATACTCTCTCTCCTATTCTTTCTTGTGTCTCACGTACTCCCTCCTCTATTTCTGAACTCATCTTCTTCCTCCCAGCCATACAATGGCGATTCCACAAAGCTCACACCAGCCCTCTCTCCTTCTCCATTTTCATGCCTTAAACATGGTTGAAATACAAAAATAATTACACCACTAGATTCCTCTCATCTGGGAGCACATTCCCATCCTTTCAAATTCGAAAACCCACTTTCATCTCCATGGGTGAAGCTCATTGAAGGCTTGAAGAACACCATTGTTAGCTCATTCACTCCTTTGTTGGTTAAGGTAAGAAAGTATTCAAAAACCCTCATTTTCTAGCCTTTCTTTGACTACCGAAATTCTAGAGTTTGAGCCCCATTATTGCCCTTGTTCCAGCTGGTTTTGGCTTCAATTTGGGAGCTGGAATATTGTTGCTCTATTAGCCAAACACTTCAACTAGAGATTGGAAGGTAACTCCTCATTTTGAGCTTCAACATTCTCTTGGAATTCTAGGGTTTAATTCAAGAATTGGAGATTGATTAGTATTGTTGTGTATCCTTGGTAATGGCTGTAGCTTGGCCGATTTTGAAACTGGAAACAAGAAGAAAGGATAGAGCATGAGTCAAGGAGGAAGAGAAAGGAAGTGAAAGGGAACTTGGAAGCTTAAGTAAATGGTTTGCCTTAAGGACTATCTTAATTGCTTTTGAACTTTGGGATGGGAAACTTAATTAAATGAATGAAACCAAAACCTTGTTAGGAATGTACTTGGTTGAAGTATGAGATATTGTGAAGTGGTTGTAATTCATGGGCCATGAAGCCAAGTGATTTGAGTATGTATTGGTATTGTGTTTGGAGGATTATGGATGAATTTTGAATGGTTAAATGTGTGCTGGTAGGACCCTCTTTGGGTGTGGATAGTTTGTGAATGAATTTAGATGAATGAGAGATGAAGGTAATGCATTTGGGAATGCTAGGATTGTAGGCAAACTATGGCGAAATTTCGGTAGAAACCGAAGGAAATTTAAGTGTATAGTGGGTCAGGAAATGACCAAGGGTTAACTTGGTGTTTTGGAGAGAAACCAATTTGGTTAGCCAACCCCTTAGGAGCTATTTTAGAGGTAAGTAAAGTAGTGAGAAAAATCTGTAGCAAAATGGGTTATAAAGACCTTGGAATTTCAAGAAAAAGAGTTGTTTGCAATCTGAAGATGGAGATTTGCTTGAGTTAGGTAGTGCATTTGTCTAGGATGGAATTGTAATGGTCAATAAGTAATTTGGTGAGGTTGGTAGAGGGTAGTAACCCACCAAGAGGAAGTTAGGAATGCACAAGTGTGCAAAGTGTAAAATGCAAGAATGAAATGTAACTTAAGCAAGTATTGAGCAAGGATTGGACCAAGGATTTGAGGTGTTTAAGGAGTGTTTTAAGGTTTAAATGTAGGAAATATGTGGAAAGATTATGGAATGATTGGAGGTGATTAAGGTTGATTTGGGGTTAAAATCACCTAAGTTGCAGTTTTTTAGCAGGGTCCGGGACTTAGGATATGTACCAAGTCCGGACTGCTTCAAAAAGGCCCGAGAGCAATGCAGGAATTGGTCCGGGACTTAAGTCCAGGACCAAGTCCAGGACCACCTATGAAATATGGCCGAGAGTCAGCAGCAGTATTGGTCCGGGACCTAGGTCCGGACCAGGTCCCGGACCACCCCCAGAATTCAACAGAATGTGTTTTTAAGGGTTTAAATGATGGGGGTTTGAATGGTATTGGTTTTAGATGATGTTTAGGAGTTGCTTGGTGACCTTTAAAGGTCCTAAGAAGTATAAACAAAGGTTGGAAGTGATTGAGATAGTTGTGGTTAAGTACATTAAGTTAAACCGAAATAACGGGATAACGGGGATAACGGGGGTAATAAGGTACGGGAGAGCAATATGTACATCCGTAACACCTTAATAATAATTGAACCATTTGCATGTAATTAGTGGTTCAGAATATGATTCGAGGAACAGGGTGACCAAAGAACATGAGAACCCCCGTAAAGATAAACCCCGGTGAAAGGTATGATTTCCTCATGCTCTGTATCCTAACTTGGTTACCCGATTTGTGTGCTGTGTGATTGTGTGATCACCTAACAAGATAAATGCATGAATCGGATTGTGTGCACTCATTAGTGCTTGTGTGATATGTTGTTGTTGTGTATTCTTTGACTAAAGTTTGTATAATTCATGAAATGTGGAATGTGAATGAATTGCTTGAATGTGATTGTGTGTGGTAGTGCGACTCATAGTTGAGTCTTGTGTGAGTAGAGACTCGTAGAAAGAGTCAAGTGCAAACTAATAAAAGGTGGAACCACACTACAACTATCGAAACCATACACGGTAACACAAACCTACGAACACATTCGAACGTGAGAAGGTATACGGGAGTGGTAACCTCCCGATAACGGTTAGAGAACCGAATGACTAAACCCACTCGATAAATATTAGTGGAAGTATATAAGTAACCTCTAACTAGAGGATTGGAAAGTTGTTCGAAAATACGAACCTTGAGTAAAGTAATGAATGGTAAGGGATCACCAAATCCCTTAGAAATATAGTCGAACCCCAATGAGAGGAACCGACTAACATGAACAATGTCCCGAACTTGAGAGTATTCGATAAGTTGGTTAAAACCTTAAATATTAGAATACTTGACATTGAAGAATTCCCTAAGCCATTAGATGCTATCGAGAGAGATACTTCTAGGATAATCCTTGAGATTGTGAATTGACTCCGAGAGTGGAGTTTTGGGAAATTTGAGTAGCCCGGTAGTGAGCCGGACATTTGAGTATTTGAGGAGCTAACGTATAGCCCTATTGTATTTGAGCCCGGGGTGGGTCTTGTGTATGACCCTGCCCGGAGGTCGTGAGATCGACTTAACATATACCTTGAGAATTGAGTATTGCCTTGAGAACTTGACTATTGAGTATTGAGTATTGAGTATTGACTTGAGAACTTGAGTATTGAGTATTGAGTATTGAATCGGTTATGTGAGTGTTGAGAATTGAGTTGTGACTTGTGGAACTTGAGAATTTGAGTTGAGTAGGGAATTGAGTTGAGTGTTGTAGACCTTGTTGAGATTGTGAGTAAGAGTACCCAAGGGAGTGGGTAGTACATGAGTAGTTGAGTAAGGCATGGTGAGGTAGAAACCCTCAAGCCTAATTAAAGAACATATTGAACCAACCCTTGATGTGTGTTAGTGCTTGTGTTCAATGTTGAACTTGATTGCGAATGTGCATATATAATGTATGTGGTATGCATGCTGTTGTGATAAAATGAACCGCATGCTCTCGACCAAATAGTTGGCGTACCCTCGCTAGTACGCGGGGTATAGCGGAAGTCATATTCAGCGTAAGCTGACCCCCTAGGGGAACGTTTTTAGTGTGCAGGTACCCGAAGATATGAGCATTGTAAGTGACCGACAGCTAAGCCGGACAACCGTTCGAGAGTAGGACGGGGTCGTATTGATATGGGTAGTGGGTTAAGGAATTGATTATGTATTGGATTGGTAGACCGAAGGTCGTTGATGAACTTGGAAATTGTAGATACTCGGTATAGTATTAGAATGGTTATTGTATTGTATATGGGGTGTTAAAGGTTGTAGTGACTTGAGAATTGTTTAAGTAAAGGAAGTATCGTTTGTAAGTGTGCTCGGTATAAGACCCATCAGACCGATATTGTATTTGTTTGTTGTAATTGAGTGGATTGGCCTAGTTAGTCACGTGGGTGACTAACGGCAATGTTTCACCCCCGGTTGAGTTGAACTACCGCTGTTGTTGTTGATATATGAGACAGGTCAGAGGATAAGGGTGTATTACCGGTAGGGGTTACATTCTCCTTTAGGCACTACATCGTAGTCCTATTTCGGTATACAATTTATATGTGTTTCCACCGTTGTCCGCGTTATGTCGGGCAGGTTTGCAACCTTTTCATTGTATGGGGTTTGGAGTTCCCGGTTCTTAACTGGACCTTCCAGTAATCTCAATCCTCATGCTTTGTATTTACCCGCTGTTATGCTCACTCGGACCGCTGTCCGGTACTCATGTCTCTTATCATTTCCTTATCCATTGCACGTGTAGTGCTTTCCTTATCATTGGTATTGGGGTTATTTCGACTGCGTAGCATGTCGACCCATGGTGCCGGTAATTACCGTTCTTTTACTGGTAAGGTTCCATTGGTAGCGCCTGTTTCGCCAATGCACTCCATTAAAAATCTCCCAGTTCTCCTTAACTGTTATGCAACAAGATGTTTCTCGTATGCTTATGTTAGCTAACTGCCAGATCGGGTTCCCCCGAGTAAGAGAAGGCTTTCTTTCTCTGGCGTTGTTCCACATATTCAGGGTTAGGGATGTGGGGCGGGTCTAGGTACTATGGATATCCGGTAAACACCGGGAAGTCCTGACTAACGCACTCACTCTATCTCTCAACCTTAGCCCATAACTCAATCTCAACCTCAATATTCCCCTAAGTTCGGTATTTCTTGTCTTCCGAGCGTAACTACGCTCTGATACCACTTTTTGTAACACCCCAACTCAATCCAAATGTGGTCTCGCAACTTAACAGTATATATATAAACATGTCACAGCGGAATTCTTTACAATCCAGGACCTTGCCACGGTCTGACTACAGAATATACCGAACATTAGTACAACAATCTTAACCATTTACATATCCTTCTTACAACCCCCCTCACATCTTATACATCTTACTAACTCAAATTGCCATACGAGTGTACATGCACAACTCGTAGGCCACACTTAACCCGTAACACTTGTACCCCTTCTTACTCTCGCGACAGCCGCTTCCTGATGTACCTGTGTAGTAAAAACAGCCCCCAAAGGGGGTCAGCACGAATGCTGGTACGATCCCCTCATGGCCCCCAAGCTAACGTGGCTACGACGACTAATTGTCGATAGCATGGAGGTTGATTAAATGCACAACATAATAGTAAATGCTGTAAACAACAATCCATATATGAACAATCAAAGTTCACACACAATGAACGACTTAAATGCGTTCCCTTAATAGAGAGTTAATTATTTAACTCCTTAAGTAATGTTCCCTCTTAATCTTAGTCCACTTATCTCACCTCAATCTTAGTCTTTTCTTAATCTTAGAAACAACCATCCTTTAATAAGGAGTGGATGTAGCTTATCTTAATCTTAATATTACAAACCATCCTTTAAAAAGGAATGGTTGCAACTTATCTTAACCTTACCTTAATCTTAATCTTAATAATACAAACCATCCTTTAAAGAGGAATGGTTGCAACTTATCTTAACCTTACCTTAATCTTAATCTTAATAATACAAACCATCCTTTAAAGAGGAATGGTTGCAACTTATCTTAACCTTACCTTAATCTTAATCTTAACTTATTCTCAGTATACAAACCGTTCCTGGAGGGGAATGGTTGTATCCTATGTCCAAACCTGGGATTTAGGTGATCCCACCGCACCATCTTAATGCCACCTACCCTGGACGGGAGTCCAGCGTAGCTGAGCCGGCAACCGGCCCTAGGCTACAAGTCCGAAGACCAGTCCTTAAGCAGAGGGCGGATCTGATTCAGATACCGTCCCCCTTTTTCCTTAGCATGCATGACCAGAGATCGGTCCGGGTTTCCTCACTCAAGTTCCAGTTAGTAGTAGTCTCAAGACCATATTTGTTGGTTAACCTCTTTCGGTTCATATCGTCCCTTATTAGGGAGCGTTCCTTAGTCTCACTCAATTCCTTACTAAACATTGGTTAGTAAGTTCTCACGGTATGTTGTGTTAGTTTTCAAACATCACACACAAAACAATAAATATAATATATTCCGGTTGCATGCTTTATCTTGTTTAGTGAGCACAAAACAAATAGCACACAAGCCGAGGGACACCTCGTTAGCAAGCAGGTCACAAGAGAACTGTACCGTTCACCGTTGGTCGTTCGGCTGCTTACTCTCTTCCGGAGTCCAAACTCCCAAGTCCTAAAACATTCATTCAGTTTTAGGTTGTTAATCACTTAACTCAATTCAACTTACTTATCTTACTTAACTTACTTAACCCTTAATGACTCCAACCTAACACCTCTTAAGTCTTACAACTTAATCTTACAAACTTAATCTTAAACTTTTAAGTTAATTCTTAACTTAATCCCTTAGGTCTTTATACCTCTAATCATCATTGCCCCCTTAATGGGGTACCATTAATACCACTAAACTCTCTTAGGTTTTCTTTCTTTTTTTTTTTTCTTAAGGGTCGTCCGACCCACGTCCGACCCACCCTCTGGGTCGGACCATTCCAGTAACTTTCGGGTTTGAAAAACCCTACATGTCCGACCCACGTCCGACCCAACCAACTGGGTCGGACCATTCCAGAAACTTATTTGCCCTCTAAAACTCACCCGTCCGACCCATGTCCGACCCAAGACCTCTGGGTGGACCATTCCAGAACCTTTCCCTGGCGTTAAACAGAGGCCGTCCGACCCAAACTTGGGTCGGACCCCTGGGTCGGACGCCACCAAAACATGTCCAAAAATTGTTAAATCTTCACCAAATTTCCCCTAAAGCCTTCTAATGTATTCTAACATCATTTAGACCCTTAAACCCACCTTAGAGCATCCTCCAAACACATTAAATCATTCACCAAGATTCACCTTAATCATTATACATTTTTCCTTGTAATAATACTAAACACTTGTAATACTTTCCCCTAGGTTCTAGGTGGTGGTTCATACCTAATGTAACCACTATGCCAAATGTTTTCCTCACCACTATAACATCATCTCCCAAGCATCTTTCACCATCGAAAATTCTTTTATGCATTGACTTAAAGTTCCTTCACAAGCTTAAGCTTCCTTCCATCAACACCTTATTCCCTTCCTAGTTGTTTACCAACATTTGCCTAAGTCCTAAATACTCAATTACATTCTCTTGATTCCTAAATCCTTCAAAGTACTGCCTAAGTCATTATAACTCATTATAACACTTTATCTCACCCCTTTTTCATCAAGACAACCTCTAAGACTTCCTAGTACTTCCTTAGTCATTGAATTCCTTTAGAACATATCTAAATCACCTTAAGCATTACACCTTCTCCTTGAACTTATGCACAAGTCTTACATTCCTCATCTCATGATTTTGGCGTGTTCAAAAACACTCACCAACCCTCTAATTCCTCCTAGACATCTCTAGGTCATTCTAAACCTCAAGAACTCCTTAGTTAACTAATCTCCACCCAATTTTCTTTTCATGCTCCCTAGTAAACCCTAGGGCATATTAACTCACCACTACCACTTAAACACTTTGTTTTCTACTCAAATTTCGCCATAGCTCTCTAGTATCTTATCATGCCCAAACACATTATTTTTCCTCATTCAACCATCTCACATACATCAAGTTCTTCTCATCATATCTCATCACCCAAACCAACTCATTCACAACAAACTCATTATATTGCAATAATCTTAAATTGCATAGCACTAAGGCTCTTAAATGACATGGCTCTTAGGCCCTTAAATGACTTAAACTTAAACACTGAATTTCCCACATTTAAAAGCTTTCAACCTGCAAATACACCCATCAATCTCATAGTAGTTATAATGTTCTTAAAATCCATCTTAAACTTATATTACTAACTCATTCCCATTGGCTCCTTAGTCACAAGTTCACAAGCTTATTTAAGTTCTTTTTCTTAGGTTATATAACCCAATACACAATGTAAGCTCTAAGCCACATTGGTATCCACTTAAACTCATCCCTTAATACTTAAACCACCATTAGGTAAGCATTTTACCTTGTTTTCTCAAGCTTATCTTAACTCCTCCTTAGACCTTCTTCTTGCATAGATCTCGGCCACCACTTAAACTTCCTTTGCCAATGTTCTAACCAATATTCAATGACTCATATGAGTATTAAACAATACACTAACCTCAAGGAATAAAAACCTAGGTTAGAAATGTGTTCTAAGGCATAAAAGTGGATGATTACCTTTGAAGTCTCAAGATAGACTTTGGCATTGAATGAAATAGGACCTCCACTAGTCCTTGGTGAATAAATCAAGCTAGAACAAGGCATAAAAACAAGGCCCCATGAGTAGAAATTTTCGGCCATGTACAAGAGATGATGGAAACATGGTTTTTCTTACATTTTCTTTACCTTAAGAGAATGGAGAAGCTAATGAGCTCTTCAAACTTGATTTTCCTCCATCAATGGAGTTTTCTCATGGCACCAAACTTGAGCTTTGCAAGATTTGAAAAGATAGAAAGATAGGTCTTGACTTAACTAAGACAAATATGCAATTTGTTTTGGATTTGGAGCTTGGAGTTGTATTTGGCAAGTGATTTAAGATGGAGAACCATGGAAGAGCAGCACTCTCGGTTTTGGAATGGAGAGAAGAAGAAGAAATCGTGGAAGGAAGGGGAAATGAAGAGAGAGAAGAAGAAGAATAGCTTATAAGAGATATTTTACTAAAAAGGTGAATAGTTACCTTACTTTATTTACCTCTCTTTTCCCCTCTTAACTAACATGTTGTGGGACTCACCACCCTTAGAAAACCAGCCCCTTTATCAAATAAGGCTAGTCATGGTCTTTGTTGACCAACTTATTGACTTATGTTGACTTATGTCTTAACTAGCACTAAATAGTTACTATTCACTAAACAAGGCACATAATCGGGAAATTTTTGATTTCCCATTGATTTAGACCTCCTAATGTGATACTAATTAGTACACATGTTGATTAAAGAGTAATGATGGACATTTAGCCACTCAAAACTCAATTCTAAGACAATTTCTCAAAAATGTGCTTTAAGACTTCTTAAAGCACATTTTGTGTTTTAACTTGTTTTCAAGCTTGGTTTTCTTTGCTAATTGATTTAAAATGACCATTAGGATATTACTAAGGTCTTATCATGATGTTTGGGTACTCACCCAAGTCTCTCCAAGCTTAGAGCACGTTTTTGCCCTGATTGCCTTTAAGGCACTTTCTTGTGTTTTCCTTGTTTAAATTGTCTACCAATCTTTCTAAGGCATATTCTAGCCTTACTACATCATAATTTGATGTTCACTTAGCATACTTAGGTTTGGGGTATTTCAATCTACCCCCCTTAAAAGGACTTTGTCCCCAAAGTTCCCATGCATCTTTTCTTATTAGAATACATGTCTTACCTCTCCTTAGATCATATAGATCATACTTATGTATACTTAATCTCATTGGATCATTGGATCCGCCATATTCTTATACTTAAATATCACACAACATGCTTAAGCATGTATAGCACTCAAAATTCTCCTTGTTTCTTTTGATGATTAAAACACTCACATAACTTCCAACGTATTCTCCCATGTCACCGGTCCGTAGACAATGGCTCATTCGTCCTCGTCACCATGGGCCAGAATACAAAACACGCTGCTCTCCCCATGTCACCGGTCCGAAGACAAAGGCTCGTGCGTCCTCGACTTCATGGGCGAGACTCAGTAAAAAGGTAATCCTTTTTACGAGGTCATGTGAGGAATAATTCCTCTAATTAAAAATACAAGCAACTCCAATTTCATTTTATCCTAAGGCCTCTATTCTTAGTGTGATTTAATTGTGACCACTGATAGGGAGTTTCAGGAATCATCCAACCCTGATGTGATCAGCATCAGTGTAGAACTATCCTTCCACCCCAATTTGTGTTCGGTTTCCCTTGATCCCTAGAAAATCAAGTTCCACCTCCCACATCATTTTCAAACATCCAAATAATTCACTCATGTCCAATTTTCTATCTTTTTAGTTCTTCCTAATCATAATCAATACATCTCCCAAGTGTGGACTCAGTCCATCAAACATTCCCGATTCATCTCTTAGTAATTTCCTCAGGACTTAAATTCCTACTAAGTTCTATAACTGTCCCATAGCAATTCTCACCATCTTATATCTCATAGCATTACTATCTTCTTCCTCATACTCATATCAAATGTTATCTCATAATATTATCTTATTCTTATCTCACACATAGTCTCATATCGACTCATACCTCATGTATTCCTTATTTCTTAAGTCTCCTTAAACCTCCTCCTTAATTCTCTTAACTTGTACTCACACCGGAGTTAACAAGATAGGTACTTAATATGTATGGTATTCACATTCTGTGTGCAATAACCATGATTTATCTCAAAATGTTTATGTAAAACATATTCTCAAGTTATTTTGTGCTATGCACACCGTAGTTTATGTACTCAGTACACAAACATACGCTAAGCGGTCTTCGCTCTACCCCCCTTAAAATGGATTACGCCCACGTAATCAGCGTTACATCATCTTTGAACATAAGTTCAAGATGTCTAATTCTCACCAAGCATTCTAGTTTCCACGTCATCTATCTTACTTATAATTCGATTAGAAATGACTTAGTCTCTGTATCGAGGATTCTTAACGGTACTTATACCGTTTCCTTAACTTAGTTTGGTGTAATCTCAAAGGTAGTGGTCTGCTAGCTTACATGTCTTTCAACGGTTTTAAGCACTTAGATTCTCCTGCACAATACATTACTACACAACACCATTTCCATTACTCATTTCAACTTCTAAAAATCTATTACATGCATATATATATACAAGGCTACACAAAGGTGAGTATCCTTACCTTGTTTCTCTTCTAATTTCTTTTCTTCCTCTCGCTTCTTATTTTCCTCTTCCTCTCCTCTTCTCACCGGTTTATAAACCAATTCTAACACTACACCCATACATACACTCCATTTCAATACTAAAACTAACCCTAAACATTATTTAAGCTTTAATGTAGGTTTTAGGGTTTTAGAATCTCCATTACCTTGCAAGGGTGCAAATAAAGCTTGGAGTGGCTCAAGAACAAGATTCTCACTCCAACCAATGAGGCCAAATCGGCTAGAGTACAAGGGGTAACAAGAGGTTAGTTTCCAAATTCGTTTTACCCTTAAGGGCTAGAAAAAGATGGAGTTTCAAGAAGATTCTTACCTCAAAAGAACAAGGAGGATGAGGTGGTTCTAATGGTGGTCTTGAAGCTCAAATGCTCCATACCCATGGAGATGAAAGTTGTTGTTTTCGAATTTGGAAAGATAGAAATGTTGCTCTTGAGGAGAGGATTACAATGATGTAATTTTTACAATTTTTGGAGGAGGTTTGATGGAGTAACAAGAGGAGAGAAGTAGGGGTTTTTGTGGTTTCTCTCAATTCACCATGGCCACCGGTTGGGAGGTAGAAGAAGGAAAAATCAGAGAGTGAGGGAGGGGGATTCGCGTGAGAGAAATGAGAGATATGAGAGAGAGAATGTGAGAGTGTGGGGTAATAAAGTAAGGTGAGGGTTTACTTTATTGTTTTTGTTTTTTGTAAATAAGAGGGAGTTAGTGAGTGTGTGAGAGAGGGGATAGGGGGGCCGGCTGGCACCACACACACACACACAACTTCACTTTTATTTTAAAAGTGGACACATAAGTTTGGTCTATTTATGTTTCTACCCCACAGCTTCCCGTTTTTGACAGTTTTTACTAATTTCTCGTTTTATTGATTTTATTGGTTCTAAAGCTTCACTAATATTCATTAATGATTATTTAGTTGACCAAAATTGTTACGAGTCTATTTGACCCGCTTAAAGTCACGTTTTCCCGGTTACCTTGAAAAACACGCTTTAAGGTTCGTTAGTGATTTTAATCCGTTTTAAGGATCCATTTTCTTCGGGAGTTGTTCCCATATATTATTTAGGTCTTATTAAACCTTTAGAATCCCTATAATATTCTAACCGAGGTCTCATACCTCCTATGGTTATTTAACGCTTATTTAGCGTTTTCCGTTTTTTAAGCGTTTCTTTATTTCTTTTGGATTTATTTTTCCTTACTAGTATTAATTAGGTACCATTAGGCCCTTAAATACGTATTAGATTAATTTTAATCCCTATATTTAAGTTCGGGGTATTTCAATAATACCCAAAATCTTTACCAACCTTGTCTCACCTAGCTTATCCCTTTTCCTGTGTTCAGAAATGTTGACTACCATGAAAAGAAATTTGAGCTTACCGAGCAAGTCATTGTACCAATGCACTTCTAGGGCCCTGAACCTATCCAAATGAGAAAATACAAGCAAAGCATAGTGTATCCAGGTTCTTTTGAGAACCAGAGCCCATGATCCTATATGCAAAATATGTCATGTGATTCGATGCTTTTGAGAACCAAAACTCGTTCTAAAATGAAGTCCAAGATGTGTGATGTGATTCGGATGCTTATGGGGACCAAACCCGTTCAAAAAGATAATAACTCGGATGCCTCTGAGGACCGAAACCCATTCAAAAAGAAAATAACTCGGATGCCTATGGGACCGAAACCCATTCAAAAAGAAAATAACTCGGATGCCTATGGGGACCGAAACCCATTCAAAATCAACTCGGATGCCTCTGGGGACCGAAACCCATTCAAAAAGAAAATAACTCGGATGCCTATGGGGACCGAAACCCATTCAAACCCATTCAAAAAGAAAATAACTCGGATGCCTCTGGGGACCGAAACCCATTCAAAAGAAAATAACTCGGATGCCTATGGGGACCGAAACCCATTCAAAATTAACTCGGATGCCTCTGGGGACCGAAACCCATTCAAAAATGCTCCATGTTGGTTTTCCAAGGGGACTTATTGTCATCGCCCGCCAACTGGGTTGCTGGGATGAACTTCTGGTTTTCACAGGGGACTTATTGTCATCGCCCGCCAGTTGTTATCCAAAAAGTTGATATAGAAATGAGGACTTATTGCCATCGCCCCGTCAACTTGTACACATTGGCCAGTATACACCCTGCTTCAATTCAACGGGCAGCATACCTCCACCTGTACTCGTACACATTGGCCAGTATACACCATGCTTTAATTCAACGGGCAGCATACCTCCACCTGTACTCAACCACTCGTACACTTTGGCAGTATACACCCTGCTTCAATTCAACGGGCAGCATACCTCCACCTGTACTCGTACACATTGGCCAGTATACACCCTGCTTCAATTCAACGGGCAGCATACCTCCACCTGTACTCAACCACTCGTACACATTGGCCAGTATACACCCTACTTCAATTCAACGGGCAGCATACCTCCACCTGTACTCAACCACTCGTACACATTGGTAAGTATACACCCTGCTTCAATTCAACGGGCAGCATACCTCCACCTGTACTCAACCATTATCATACTTACCAACTTGGTATCACAAAATAGCGTTGACTCTGCTGTCAACAATGATTAACAAGATTTGTTTAGTTTTCAAAAATGGGGTTGACGCGGTGTCAAAATAAAAATGGAATTGACTTAGTGTCAAAACAAGATTGATTTAGTTTTCAAAAATTGTGGTTGACTCGATGTCAAAATAAGATTGACTTAATTTTCAAAAATATGGGTGACGCGGTGCCAAAACAAGATTGACTCAATTTTCAAAAATATGGTTGACCTGGTGTCAAAATTGATGTTGACTCTACTGTCAAAAATTCAGATGTATAAGCAAATACTTCTTTCAGCTTAAATTCATGGAACGCTCATTTTTCAGGAATGGACTTCGAGACAAAATTTTGATCCTTCAAAACTGAACATGCTTCCGGGCTTTATGATTTTCTCAGGGTTATGGAGCTTGAGGTTTTAAGATACGGCGCTTAAGGCTTATGATAAGCCTAAGTCTTTGGGATTGCAATGTCAGAACATGGTGCTTAAGGCTTATGAAGTGCTTAAGGCTTAAGTTTTTGGGACATGGCGCTTAGAGCTTATGACGGGCCTAAGACTTTGGGATTTCTTTGTGTCATCTATGGAAATTGTTGGAAACAAATGCCCTCAGTTGAGTTAGAAATTATGGCAATCGATCGAAACGATCGATTGCCCCCAGTATTATCTTTGGCTAAACATGTGAACAATTCTCATTCTCACAGGGTTAAGGTTTGCTTTGATGTGGTGCTTTTTCTACCTACACGCGATGTGTTTATAGCATTTGCACTCATTTCTTACTTTCTAGACTTTTAAATTTGATATTTGATGGACTTACGCCTTCGATCTGTTACTTTCACTTGATTTAGACACATAACTATCAAGTCGGAAGTCTTTGAGGCTTATAACGGGGCCATTAGGTATGATGAATGTCACAAGGATCGTGAAGGGATATTTTTGGTCTTGTGGGGCTTAAGGGTGACCAAAGCTGCAACTTGACCTTCTCCCGGATTTGTCTTCCCTTCCTAATGTGTGAAGTTGTCTTACTATGGGTGTGGATTTGCCTTCGGGCTCTGGACTTTGACACTGTCTTTGCTGTTGCTTTGTTGTTGTTGTTTGGAAACTTGAGGCTTTCAAATTGCCTATACATCTTCGGGGTTCTTGTGTCTCCCGATCTTGGAGCTCTTGGGCCCACTTTGGCTCATCTTCGGGGTTCTTGTGTTTCCCGATCTTTAGGAGCACTTGGAGCCGCTTTGGCTCATCTTCGAGGTTCTTGTGTTTCCCGATCTTGGAGCTCTTGGAGCCACTTTGACTCATCTTCGGGGATCTTATGTTTCCCGAACCTTTGGAGCTGCTTTCGTTCAAGCTCTTGAATCCTTGGTCGCTTTACGACCGTTTGCGGATCTTCATCATGTTTGTGGTAGTGTCGCTTCTCATTTCAAACTTGGGGGTGTCTTCATCCGAGACTTAGGCTCCTCGCTTCCTTTGTCACCAGGGTACGTGATCATCATGAGCTGGCTTTTTGTGTAGCTTTATTGATAGAAGAGGATACATATGAAAGGCTCAGCAGGGGTGCCTAGGGTTTGATTTCAGGGCTTCATAAGCTTTTGGCTATGTGGTGGTTTACCTAGATGCTTCGTCATTCCTGATAATTATGTGTCTCTTCTTGTTACTTTTCACAGGTCTTAGTGTAAATTTACAAGCTATCTCCCTCAATCAGAGTTATGCTACTTACCTCACATGTATGTGGCCTCACCGCTTGTAAAGATAACACGTGTTTTCTCTCATTGGTTTTTTTCGCTCAAGACACTCTCGCACTCTTTCGCTTGGAGAGTTTCGTTCACACATTTGTTAGAAGAAATTTAGAATAAACGATTCTAACTCAGATTGCCCCCAGTATTGTGTCAGGGATTTCAACAATTGTTTGATGACCGTGTGCTCTACTAACCATTATGTGGGTGGCTTTGGTGTTTTGGGACATGTTTTGGTACTTGAATAAGCATGTTCATGTTCTTAGAAACAAAACAAGTCTTTATGTTCCACTGTCAGAAAATGATTGTTTCACAAACCTTAGTTTTGAGAGACATTCGTTTAGCAGAAATGGATGTTCCTTGCAAAGAAAGCTTATTATGAAATTATATTTTCAGCTTGGAAAAATTTTGGACTTGAAAAAGCCATTTTCTTGTGAATATGAAGAAGATGATTTAACAAAACCAACGCTTCCTATTGTTGATGTCAAGAAATGTTCATTCAAAATAGTCCTTGCATGAAAACTTCTGAACTTAGATTTCACAAAACATTCGTTTGAAACACATTTGAAAGATGAATGACAGTTTATAGCAACATTTTATGCATGTGAACCCCGATCTCCTTTATGAACTCGAATACTGCCAAT
Source organism: Limonium bicolor (assembly GCA_023374045.1). Taxonomy (NCBI): domain Eukaryota; kingdom Viridiplantae; phylum Streptophyta; class Magnoliopsida; order Caryophyllales; family Plumbaginaceae; genus Limonium; species Limonium bicolor. The sequence continues at coordinate 113,573,792 of CM041781.1, read as the reverse complement.
TTCCATGATGTTGGCGCACAGAAGACTCGAGCTTTCAACCATGATGTACCTTCGGGAGGACGCAGAAATGTCTGTGATCTTTTTTTCTTTTCTTTTTTTTTGAAGACAACTTAACAAAAGGAAAAGAGCTAACGAATGACCAAACGTCCTAGAAGTTTGAAAACCTACTGAAACGATAAACTTCCCACGCAAACCTAAGAAATGACAACAATGAAATCTAATGTATTATGAGAGGGCTCCTGGGCTGAAAAATCTGGACTAGGAATGTCCCTTAACTGTGAATGAGGCCCTTAGGCCGGAATGCTCTTTGGGCTGTGGATAGGCAGTGAGACACATGGGCCAGGATGCTCTTGGATTGTGGATAAGCACTTGGGCCTGAATATCTGTGCACTGAAAGTGAGGCACATGAGACGGAATGCATTTGGACTGTGGATAAGTGCATGGGCCTGAACATATGTGGACTAAAAGTGAGGCACATGGGCCGAAACAGTGTCATGATTGTGGATAGGCGCTTGGGCCTGACAGATCTGAATTGTGAGTGAGGTACTTGGCCTGAAGCACTTTGAGAATGAGGCCCTTGGGCCGAAATAATTTCTAACTATAGATTGGCACTTGGGCTGAAATGTTTCAGACATTGAGTTGAGCGCTTGGGCCGGAATGTCATTTGAATTGTGAATAGGCGCTTGGGCCAGAACATCTTGAATGGAAAGTGGCACACATGACCCAAAAGATATTATATGGAAGATATTAATGGGTATCTAGGCCAAAATATTTTCCAGAGTTCAAGTGAAAGACTTATTTCAAATTCTTGATGCGCCTATGGGCCAAAACCTAAACACGATCCATAAATGAATTTTCAAGTCTCATGAATTATCGTAAATTCATGTGGTTTTTTATGGGGCAAATGGATCAAAAATGAATGGTTCAGACTTAGGAACTTTTGAGGCCAAAAGAGAGACCACCAAGATCTAAGGTATCTGGGCCGAAGCCAAGCAAAGAGTTCACCTAAACTAGAACGGGCCTTTGGCCGACAGGTAAAGATCCAATAAAAGATAATTTATTTCAGCGGCTCACCACACACAATCAGGCTTATCACAAAGTATGGAAATAAAGAGAAAATATGCATGTCCTCACTATGCAAGTGTCATCAAATGGGTATGGGTACATCCGGAGAGTGCTTGGGGCTTTGGGCCCAGGTAGTGAAGGGATGGGGCTTGCACACCATCCTCCTCATTTCCCCCACTTTTTCACAACACCCTACGGTGTGAGTCTCAGAACAGGCCATGTCTAAGCATGACCAATGATTGGTTTATTTGGACCCTGGTCTCTCGTATGCACAAAGTAATAAAAATGCACAAGCTAAAAAGGATAATATCATAAAAAGTAAGCCTTAAAGATTATAAGTTCAAGTTAAGCCCTCTTTCCTAAGTTTAGAATTTTAAAACTTAGGTGGTAGTCCCCAGCAGAGTCGCCAGTCTGTGGGCGTTGTTTTTGAACCCTTAAGTATTGAGCTTAAGGCTCCAAGGTTTGATTTGCAATTAAAATTATTAAACTAAAATTACAAAATTAAAGCTTAATAATTATAACTGGCCCACACAAACCTAAGTAGAGTCGCCACCTAAGTTTTAACCTTTTAAACTAGGAAAGGAAATGTTGTTACAATTTTTAGAGATATGGGTTCGGGGGCTTTGATTTGTAATTTTAAAAGGGTTCAAATTCTTTCATTACCCTCATGAAATTTCTTTTCCTTTACTATTATAAATCTAAGGCTAATTGTTTATGACATTATCTATCCTTGATATATAATGACGTCCATTAATATTTTTTGTACCAATGTTTTACCGAGGTGGTCTAGATTTTAACTAAAAGTCATTATATCATCCTCAAGCACTGAAGCGAAGTTATACCATTACCCACATGATTAACAAATTAATGGCTGCTACTAATTATTTTATGTCCACAAAAAAAAACGGAACTAATCTTCCTACATGAACAAAGAGCTGATAAAATAAAATAAAAACAAAAAACACATTATACGAGAAAATTTCTAACTAAAGCCTATCAAAGAAATTAAACACGAGTCAATAATCCAAATATCAAACAAAGCCCAGAAGAAGTAATTTCAAAATGACCAAATACTAAAACAACGAATAGCACGATAGAGAATAATAATAAAAAAAAATGATACCTTGCCTTCAAACATGCATATTTTTTTTTTGATGAATATCTGGTTCAAACCAGTTATAGGGTGATACTCCGGCGCATGGCCATTCTCGCCAACAAAACAGAAAAATTAGTACATCAGGAGAAAAGGAGAGCAAACAAGTCTCTAGAAGACAAAACTATATGCGAAGGCATGTGAATATCTTGATTGCACCACTCAAAACTCAGACGCTTGATCTGGTCGACTGCTTCACTACAGCATGGGGCTGTATCTTCAAAAACCATCTTGTTCCTCATATTCCATACCACTCCCATCGTATGCAAGAAGCTGGAAGACCAGAGGGAGCATTTCCTGCTGTTACCAACCGTTCCTTGCCATGCTAGGAACAGACTCTCAGTCGACTTTGGGAAGACGAAAGAAATTCCCCACCAGTCTAGTATACTAACCCATATCTTGCGGGTAAAAGAGCAGTGGATGAAGAGATGCTCTGATGTCTCTACTGATCGCCGGCAGAAGGGGCATAACAGTTGGCTCAGTGGGATCAAATTTCTTGCGAACAGAACATCTTTTGTTTGTAATCTGCCTTGCAAAAGAAACCAGTTCAGGATTTCGATTCTTGGGGGTGCTTGTTTCTTCCAAAATACTCGACACCAGTCCACTTCATTGACATGTTTCAGGTTTGTCACCGCTTCATAGAAGGATTTGCTAGAGTAAATACCATCTGCTGACCGAGCCCAGGATAGCTGATTGCTTTCACCATTCTCAACACAGCGAGTATGTGATGCATTTATCAGAGATATGAGTTGATCTACCAAAGCTCTTTCATAAAGGAATAATGGCCTTCTCCATATGAATGTCCATTCCCATTCAGTACCGTTCCATATTCCCAAATTCTGCACTTTAGTAAATTTTTGTTCGCTGAATAGATGCACAACATAATAGAAAGTGCAATAACAACATGCCAAATATGAACAATCAAAGTTCAAACACAATGAACGACTTAAATGCGTTCCCTTAATTAGTGAGTCAATTATTTAACTCCTTAATTTATGTTTCCTCTTAATCTCGGTCCAACCTTATCTTACCTCAATCTTAGTCCTTATCTTAGTCTTAGTAAACAAACCAATCTTTAAAAAGAAATGGTTGTAGCATATCTCAGTTTTAGAATACAAACCATCCTTTAAATAGAATTGGTAGTATCTTACCTCAAGCCTTATCTTAATCTTAGAATACAAACCATTCTTTAAATAGAAATGATTGTATCTTATCTCAATGTTTATTTTTGTCGGGTCAAAACAACCCTAGCCAATGAGCTATTAACTCCATTGGTTGAATAAAGAACTTATCTTAAAATTTAGGATTTAGGTGATCCTACCGCACCATCTTAATGCCTCCTACCTTGGACTGGATGTCCAACGTAGCTGAGCCGGCAACCGACCCTAGGCAACAAGTCCGAAGACAAGTCCTTAAGCGGGAGTCGGAACTGAATCAGATACCGACCCCCTTTCCTTAACATGCATGACCGGAGTCAGTCCCGGATTCCTCACTCCCCCCAAGTACCAGTTAGTAGAAGTCTCAAGACAATGTTTGTTGGTAAACCTCTTTCGGTTATTAACAAACTAATATTAGGGAGTGTTCCTTAGTCTCACTCAATTCCTTACTAAACGTTAGTTAGTAAGTTCCCACGGTAAGTTGTGTTAGTTTTCAAACATCACACAACAATACAATAAACACAATATTCCGGTTGCATGCTATATCTTGTTTAGCCGGCACACATAAACAAATAGCACACAAGCCGAGGGACACCTCGTTAGCAAGCAAGTCACAAGAAGAACTGTACCGTTCACCGTTGGTCGTTCGGTTGTTTACTCTCCTCCGGAGTCCAAATTCTCAAAACTCTAAAACATTCATTCAGTTTTAGGTTATTAGTTACTCAACTCATCCCGACTTACTTAACTTACTTAACCGCTAATGTTTACCCACTATTAATCACTAAGTCCTTATGGTTTAACCTTAACCTCAAAAGCCACTTACTTCTCATTATTTCTTAAGCTTGTTTATGCCCCTAATGACCATTATATGTCATTAATTATGTCCTATCAATCTTATAATATCATTACCAAACAAGTCCCAACCTTAAAACCCCATTTTTCAACTTTCTGGAGCCTTTTTAGAGTGGTCCGGGTTTGTGTCCAAGGTTGCAAACCCGGACCAACTCTTCAGAAACGATTTTGCCTTGTTTTTCACTTGGTCCGGGTATGTGTACTGGGTTATAAACCCGGACCATCCACGGACATAACTCTCTGCCATGTTTTTAGTGTGGTCCGGGGTTTGTGTACTTGTTTACAAACCCGGACCAACACAAAATGTGTCCAGAATTTTAGTTTTTGACCTCTGTTCAACCTCAAATCTTATCCAATCTTTTCCTAACCTCTCCACAAGTATTCTAGCATGTTTTAACATGATTTTGGCACCCTCAAATCCTCCTAATTCATCCATCAAACTCACACTAAATTCCTTGATCATGTACTCAAGTTCTTACAAAACTCTTAACACTTATAACTTAATTTCTTACACTTCCACATATAAAATTTTGCCTAAAACTTCAACTAACCTTAGTGTTTTCTTTCAACCAATATAACTACTCCTCAAACATCATTATTCAACCATCTTTCTTTTGCTAAACTTCCCAAGGTTGTCTAGCATCTCCATGCACAAATTTCTCTCCTTTTCATTTGTTACTCATCACTCCTAAACTCTTGAACATATCTATACATTTATTTCCATCCTCTTAACACCTTAACATTGTTCTTCATTTACCTTGACCATGCTACACTCTCCTTAGACATTTTCATCTCCTTTACTCAATTTACTCACCATGCCCATAGTTAAATACCCTTATACATTCCTAGTCTTTTTCCTTGACAATTTACAACGTTCTCTTACAATTTTCTCTTCCATCACCCTAGTCCACTCATTACCATTAAAACTAGAACCTTATTAATCCACCACTTTCACAAGTTTCCCCAAAATTCTCATGGTTATACTCTCAAGTTCATACCTAAATCATCTTAAAGCATTGTACACCATTTCCTCTAGATCTTTGCTCAAGTCTTATCATTCCTCATAACATGATTTTGGTGTGTTTAAAAAACCACCTTTCCTCTAATTCCTCCTAGACAACTCAAGGTCATCCTAACCCTCAAGAACTCCTTAGTTAACACATCTCCACTCAAATTCCTTTTAATGATTCCTAGTAAATCCTATGTCATATTAATTCACCACAATCACTTAAACACTTTGTTTTCTACTCCAAATTTCGCCATAGCTCCTCTAGTATATTATCATGCCAGAATGCACTGCTTTTCTCATTCAATCATCTCACACACATCAAATCCTTTCTCATCATACTTTCTCACCCAAATCAACTCATTGACAAAACTTAATATAGTGCAATAATCTTAAATTGCATAGCACTAAGGCTCTTAAATGACATGGCTCTTAGGCTCTTAAATGACTTAAACTTAAACACTGAATTTCCCACATATAAAAGCTTTCAACCTGCAAATACACACAACAATGCTCCCTAGCAATATAAGTGTTCTCTTAATTCACCTTAAGCTTATCTTACTAACTCATTCCCATTGGCTCCTTATTCACAAGTTCACAAGCTTGTTTAAACTCTTTTTCCTAGGTTATATAACCCGTTACATAATGTAAGCTTTAAGCTACATTAGTACTTATCAAAATCTCATCCCTTAAAGTGTTAAACCACCATTAGGTAAGCAATTTACCTTGCTTTGTCAAGCTTATCTTAACTTCCTCCTTAGAGCTTTTTCTTGAATGAATCTCGACCACCCATTTTATAAAATGACTCTCATGAGTGCTAAATAATACACTAACCTCAAGGAATCATTCCTAGGTTAAAAAAATGTGTTTTAAGACATAAAAGTGTATGTTTACCTTTGAATTTTGGAATGGCTTTCATAATGAAGTAAGGCAAGACCTCCTCAAGTCTTTGAATAATAGAATCAAGCTAGAACAAGAGATAAAACAAGGTCCCATGAAGAGATGAATTTCGGTTATGAAGGAAAAGTGATGGAAACTTGGTTTTTTTACATTCTCCTTACCTTGAATGAGTGGAGAAGACAATGAACACTTCAAGCTAGTTTTTCTCCCTTCAATGGCATTTTACCATGGTTTCAAAATGAAGCTTTTCAATTTTTGAAAAGATAGGAAGCAAGCCCTTGGTCTAACTAAGAGAAATCTATGCTTAGTTTTTTATTTGGAGCTAAAATGAAGATTTGGTGGGCAAAGCAAGGTGAGGCAACAATGGAGCTGCTTGGGAACGGTTTAGAACATAGAGAAGAAGAAGAAGAAAATCGGTGGGGAAGAAGAGAAATGAAGAAGAGAGGAGAGAGGTAGGCTAGTATAAGATATTTGCTTTTAAAAAGGTAATAGTTATTCTCTCTTTTACTCTTCTTTTCCCTTAATTTGCTGGCTCCCCATGGTGACTCACCATGTAAAACCGTCCCCCATTACTAATTAACACACATAAGGCCTTGTTTGGCCATTTAACTAATTAAAGTTGACCTAAGTCAAAACTAGCACTATTTGAGCACTATTCACTAATTAGTGCTGTGATACCCAGTGTAGGGGTCACCTCCCACATCGATCGGGAGAGCGCACGAACCACACCTTATGGTGTGGGGGTTACTCTTGCCTTGTGAGAGGCCTTTTGGGGATGGTACCCCGGAAGCAAAACCGTGCGGGCTGCGGCCCAAAGCGGACAATATCTCACAAGTGGGTTGATTACTGGGCTGTTACAGATGGTATCAAAGCCAGGCCCAGGTCGGTGTGCCAGCGGGGACGCTGGGCTCCCAAGGGGGGTAGAGTGTGATACCCAGTGTAGGGGTCACCTCCCACATCGATCGGGAGAGCGCACGAATCACACCTTATAGGTGTGGGGATACTCTTGCCTTGTGAGAGGCCTTTTGGGGATGGTACCCCGGAAGCAAAACCGTGCGGGCTGCGGCCCAAAGCGGACAATATCTCACAAGTGGGTTGATTACTGGGCTGTTACAAGTGCACATATTCGGGAAATTTTTGGTTTCCCATTGATTTAGCATTCCTAATGTGATACTAATTAGTACACATGTTGATTAAGGTGTAATCATGGGCATTTATCCCCTTGTGGACGTTGTTTTTGAACCCTTAAGTATTGAGCTTAAGGTTCCAAGGTTTGATTTGCAATTAAATTAAACTAAAATTACAAATTAAAGCTTAATAATTATAACTGGCCCACACAAACCTAAGTAGAGTCGCCACCTAAGTTTTAACCTTTTAAACTAGGAAAGGAAATGTTGTTACAATTTTTAGAGATATGGGTTCGGGGCTTGATTTGTAATTTTTAAAAGGGTTCAAATTCTTTCATTACCCTCATGAAATTTCTTTTCCTTTACTATTATAAATCTAAGGCTAATTGTTTATGACATTATCTATCCTTGATATATAATGACGTCCATTAATATTTTTTGTACCAATGTTTTACCGAGGTGGTCTAGATTTTAACTAAAAGTCATATATCATCCTCAAGCACTGAAGCGAAGTTATACCATTACCCACATGATTAACAAATTAATGGCTGCTACTAATTATTTTATATCCACAAAAAAAACGGAACTAATCTTCCTACATGAACAAAGAGCTGATAAAATAAAATAAAACAAAAAACACATTATACGAGAAAATTTCTAACTAAAGCCTATCAAAGAAATTAAACACGAGTCAATAATCCAAATATCAAACAACGAATAACACGATAGAGAATAAAATAAAAAAATGATACCTTGCCTTCAAACATGCATATGATTAATCACGGTCATACTTCAACACTTCCTGTTGATGAGATGCGATGTCGATAGGTGTACAAAGTTCACAAGAGTAGAGCAGCAAGTATGAGCTTCACGGCATGATTTTTCAGCATATAAAAAAAGTTGTTGGTTATCACCGGGAAAGAACCCGATGACGATGATGGCGTACCGAGCCCGAGCGTGTCGATCTTTGACGGGGCTGAGATGTGTGTGGGACAACAACAATTGCAATGATCAGTGGGAGTCGATTTGGGAACAATGGCAATGATCAGCAGGAGTTGATTTGGGGTAATGTCGATGCGGATGGACCACGGTAGCAGTGGCTGATACACTGCAAAGACAAAGTACAGAAAGTTCTTTGTAGATAGCAAACTCGTGTGGAATCTGGTTGTCGATGATTCAAAACCTGACACATTTCATATTCATTCTGCGTGCAAGGATTGAAGACTGATGGGCGGCAATAACAGGAAACCTCTCGTTTGATGATGGCAACAAAAGGCCACACCTCAAACAGTATTCAAAACTGGTTGACTGCAGTGGGTTCAAAAGCGCAGGGACTAATGGCTACAATTTGAAAGATTGAGACGGACAGCAGGTGCCCCCGAAAATCCAGATGCAACAACGTAAGGGTGAAAGCACCAGCAAATCTCAATCGTTAAGAGTTAACCGGAAGTAAAATGTTTGTCGCTACTGGACTTCAGTTGTGATCGGCTAAAAAAACGAGATGGAGGTGGTGATATATGAAATCAAGATGAGGAGGAAAAAATCAATGTCGATAGCTAAGTGTCGTCTATGCTCTGTCTTCCCCCTGACTCCATGAAAAATGAGTGTGTTTATATAGAAAAATAAGAGGTTGGCTGGAATCAAAACAAACCTATAACTAGCGGAGAGTTGGAGATTAACAAGGTAAATAAATTAAGATGAACAAAAAAACAAGGGAAAAGGAGTTCAAATCTTAAACTTCTGGTTTTGAATTTTGAAAATGGTAAATTAAATAAACTAGTTAAGAGAAAATAAGGGATAAGAATGGAGAAGAATCCAAATGTAAAAATGTAAAAATTTACCTAAAAGAAAGGGTTAATTAACTAAGATGTTAAAAACAACCTAACTAAAAGGAAACAAATCAACTAGTGAAAATAAGATGAAAAGTATTTACCAACCAAGATGCTAACAACAATTTTTTTTGCTTTTCATATTTCAGTGTTACAAAAATAAAACAAATAGGATCATCAAAAGAGCAAGAAAAAAGGGAATTCAAAAGTTCTAGCTTGATAGAAAAAAAAAACAAAAATCAAACGTTAGGGAAGATTTTTTTACTTTTAACAAAAGAGAAAGATATCAAAGAAAACTAAACCACGCTAGAAATAAGGAGTAAGAATATGAAACAAAAATTAAAAAAAACCTAAAAGAATATAAAAAAACTAATTTTTTTTTGGTGTTTTTTGTTTTCTTTTTTTTTTTAAACAATTAGGCGGAATAGAAAAAAAACTAACAAATCTGATTTAGTCATTTAAAGATTAAAAGGAAAGTAAAGAAAAGAAAAAGACACACAAGAATTGAATGAAAAATAAAGCTACAAGAAATTGTTTGTCATTAGCCACGAACCATTAATCTATTGTACCTCTTCCCTCTTCTCTACCGTTATGTCAATATGATTTCCTATCCAACATACCACCTATCTCAGTTTTCATGCTATCATTGATCATATATGAACCTTATCCCTCAAAGCCCTAGAAATACCCCTTTTCGCTCAAATGGGGTAAAATTTTGGGTATAACACCCCTCAAACCCATTTCTAAGACAATTTCTCAAAAAGGTGCTTTAAGAAGTCTTAAAGCACATTTTGTATTTAAGCTTGTTTTTGAGCTTGGTTTTCTTCGGTAATTGATTTAACATGTCCATTTAGCATGTTAATAAAGTCTTATAATGGTATTTGGGTGCTAATCAAAGTCTCACCAAGCTTAAAGCACATTTTTGCTTTAATTTCCTTAAGGCGTTTTCTTGTGTTTTCCTTAGTTTAAATTGTCTACCAATGTTTCTAAGACATGTTTTAGCCTTATTACATCATAAATTGATGTTTACTCATCATACTTAGGTTTGGGGTATTTCAATTCCTAAGGTTTATTTTAATACTAACCTTAGTTTTAATTGTCACATTTTTTATGTGAATATTATTAATGATAAGTGTTTCATTTAATCACATTAGTACTATATAATCTATAGTATTATATCATTGTAAACCAAAGTTTATAAGTTCCTTTCTTGCATGTTATGCATGCGGTATTAATGTAGAGTTTTATAAACTATGTTTTGACCACATAAACTTATACAATGTTACACTTACACCTTATACTATATGATATGATATTTTATATCCCATTTAACATTTTAACATATAGTTTTGAAAATCCCATTAAATTGCCGAGAAGGCACTTGAGTTATTATTTTTTTATTATTTCAGTTTCAATCCCCACACTTTCTACTTATTACAAATACCCCACTTATTTAATAACATGTTATACTCATCATATATTATATCGTTTAAACTTTATTATATATATAACATATGGTCTCAATTTTTCAGAAATTGCAATCAGACCCTAGGTCTGTTTTGCACTTTATTTTCAACAAATTACATATCCTTATAATTACATTCTTGCCACGTATATTATATAATGTTATACATACTATATATTATAACATTTGATTCCATTAATTCATTATAACATATAGTTTATACTTTGTATAATTATCGGACAGCCACATTGCAGTTTTGGTTTATTTTTCCAGCACCCTATATTTTCTTTATTTACACAATTACCACACATATTATATAATGTTACATATAGGTTATATTATATGGTTTTAACATGTATTATTTTTATATAACCTATAGTTTAGTACTATTTATTTCCGAACAGACCCACATTGTCTATTTTAATTTCTTTTCCGCCCCCAACTTCTTCCTATTTACATATTGACCACACTTTATATAATATACTTTGTAAATGTCACAAAACTATATGTTATACACTTTTATTAGTATAACCATTTATATAACTCACAAAATTCCCAAACTTTGTGGCTATGATATAAATTATTATATTATCAATCTTAACCCCACATATTTGTCATATTTACGGTCCAGCCCCAATTTGTAATCTATACTTTTAATGTTATAAAAACCATATATTATACTCTTATCTTAGTATATAGCCTTTTATTTAATTCCAAAATTACTAAACTTTGCCCAAATGTTATAAAGTGTTATATTTACTGTCTGGACACCATATTTTGGTATTTACCATTTATACCCCATACATTTTATAAATTTAACGTTTAACCTATAATGTTATTATAAGCTTATTAATTAATTGTTTATGACATTAAATTTGGTCAAACCACCTAATATGGTCTTTGTTGACCTATTGACTTTCAGTTTGCCCAAACGTTTTACTTATTACAGTTTGACCCAATACTTTTCAGAAATTACATTTTTACCCCAATTTTGATAAAACTTTATAAAATTCATAAGATAAGTTTTTAATACATAGTTTTCGGCTATATTATCATTTAGCCTCTAAATTTTACTTTAATTGCAAAGTAACCCCAAACCTTACGGTAATTACTTATTTCCATTCTAAATTCATTTTTAACTTATAATTTACTTTAAACTTAATAAAAGATAAAACTAAATAACATAAAATATATTGTCTTATTACAAATTTTATGACTTACGGTTTTGGTATATATTGTAACAATATTTTATAAATTGTGTTTTAATCATTTAATTTATTTCTGTGACATTACATGTCATATAAACATTAGGTTAATTCACTAAAATTTTATACCACATTATAATACATAGTTTAGTCACAAAAACCCTTAAGCTCACGGTTTACATTACAATTGCCCATATATTTTTATAATTTATATTTTAACCCCATAAATTATTTCCTTGACCTTATAGGTCATTTAAACTCCAAACTAACCAACCAAAAATGTTATTAATCATTTTATCACATAATTAGGTCTTATCACACCCACAAACCCACGGTTTCCATCAAATGTACAGAATGATATGAAAACTTTATACTAAATATATTTAATATACTTACTTGGTTTTTTAGATTTTAAATTAGCCAACAGCAACCCAAGCTCTCCGTTTGTTATGCTTATTCCTTGGATTTGGTTCCCATAATTTTGTAGAATTTTCCAAAGTTCCCAACAGCCCTTGCCCCACCATTTATGCAGAAAAAAAACTGGGCATTAATCCTTGTAGCCTTAATGGCTGATTAGGCTATAATTTAAGCTTAATATAACCTTGTTTTACCTTGGTATATGGAGCTGGTTAGGGGTTACTAACGCCTGTTTTTTGTTGGCAAACCAAGGCGTTAAAATAAAAAGAAAAATACCACTCAACATGGCATACCAACCGGTAATAACCTGGGAATAAGGTATTGATGTTTTACCTTGTATAATGACTACTTAATAAACTTATTAATACCACAAAGGAGTTGCACATCCTAGGGTTGATGTCTCCACCGAAAGCACATGTGAGAATAAGAGAAAAAGTTGGAGAAAATCAGATGAAGAAACTGGTAAAGAAGATAAAGGATTAGCTAGCTTAATGTACGATCTTTACCATGAAAAGCTTAGTTTATGGCCTCCTTCTTCCTTCTTGTTTTCCACCGTATGGAACCCCATTCTTCAGCAGCACTTACACTCTAAAATAGATGGTGAAAGTGTTTGAAAATCAGATCAAAAGAAAGAAAAAAGGGAGAGGAAGAAGATGATGTTTTTATACTTTAAACCCTTACCTAGATTAGGAACTCTTCTTCTTGAAGATAGGTGTTTGCTTACGGTAAAAGAGCATGAAAGGAGGGTTTGCAGGTGTAGAGGACGGCTGGGATAAAGGAGTGAGGAAGAGAATTCTATTTTGCCTTCTTCAGTAATAAAAACGGTGTAAAATAAGGTAGGTATGATGAGTCACTACTCTTGCTAGATATTTTATGTTTGGCAACCGATAAAAGAGGAGTAAGGAGGGTTGTTGACTACTGCAACTTACGACTGGAATAGCTTAAGAATGAAAACTTAAGCTAATTTATTTGTTAAATAAGATAATGTAGCTTTATTGGATAATAATGATGACTCAGCTATTTTAGGTGGCAAGTGGATAAATATGGCTTACTTAGGCAGCGGCAGCATGTGGCATGGATCAAGGTGAGAAGTCTTCACTTTTTATTTTTTTATTATTATTTTTTTTTTTTGCAAAGTGGCATTAAGGGTACATTATAATATGTACGTATAAGTCATATATACATGTGTTGGAACCAGCTAATGGTTAAGAAGAAGTTGGTAACTAAACGGCAATATATGGTCAAGGTCAAAGGAGGAATGTTAGACCCTAGAAAAGATTAAGGAAATAATTGTTATTTTGGGGTACTATTTACCCAAATTCACCCATTTTTGATTTTATTTAAAAATTTTGAATTAAAACTTCTAATGTGGACATTATGACCTATTAGTTTGGTAATGAATGTAATATGGTCCTTAAAGTGGCATAAACCAATACTTTTGGAGTTATACACAAAAATGCGCTTTAAGGTGTCTTAGTGCACATTTTGTGTTAAAGCTTGTTTTTAAGCTTGGTTTTCTTTAGTAATTGATTAATTACATCCATTACATGGTTACTAAGCTTAGGAATTTGATTTGGAATCAAACGGAGGTCACATGACCTTTATAACTTCTTAGGGCAGATTTTTGCCTTAAGTGACTTTTAAGCATGTTAATGCTTTTTCTTGATGTTGGAGTACTTTCCAACAGCTTCATTACGTTCATTAATGTATTAATATGCTTAGGACAAAATTTTAGGTCCTAAGGAGTTCATTTGGGTATATATTTACCCTAAATGGCCAAAGGGTGCAATATTTGCTTTATGTTGACCACTATTGTTTTTAGATTGGTTTTAAGGCATGTTTAGGCATTAATTTAATTGATTAAATGGTTAATCAATGTTTAATTAATTAGGGGTATTTCAGTCTACCCCCTTAACAAGACTTCGTCCCGAAGTCGTCTTTCATAAATAGGTATATTATATATGTCTACCCATGATCCCCATAATGTATATCTATGTGATGTAGCATTCACGCATAAGTGTTGTGCTCATATTGCACATAGCCCTAAAGTGTGGCCTTAATTCATATATATGGATATAGGTGATCCATCAGCACCATCGTTTCCTATCAATTCTAACCATCTTGACAACCTCCCCGAGGTGTCCATTAAATTCCACATTCCACATTCCATTGTTCATAGCCATGATCCATTCAGTATCTAGGCGTACTATACGAAGGATTGTAAAAACATAACATAAGCATATATATATCACATGTATCTTTACAGATACTTCATCACATAATCATACCAGTATCTCATAGGATACGTAAAAGCACATACATTCACAAGTGTGCAATGCACAAATAAACCAACAAAGCATGCCCCGTATGACAAACAAACAACCGACAATAACAATAAACCATAATTTATTGTATGCCCCGCATACGACTCATTAAAATTAGTGCACACACTGTGCACAGCCAAGAGGCTCTACCCTCCTTAAAAAGGGTTACGCCCCCGTACCCCACAAGTATACTACAGCCGCTATTCAAAAAGCGCTGGATACTTGGCTCTCATGGTATTTTCCCTCGTTCTTGACTTTTAGACCTTGGAGTGGAGTTTTCTCATATTGAGAGACAGGTCAACTTAACCATTAGATTCTAAAAGAAGTTATGAGAAAAGTGAGTCGTGTACATTTCCAGCCAAAGGCATGGAGTACTTGGTGTGCTGTCTCAACCACGTTCAATTGGGCTCACTCGCTCCGTATTGAGGTGCAGACCCACGGATATGGGCTAATATGCCCTTCGTTCTATTGTTATCTTAGATGGTTTATTTGCAGCTGTTTATTGCTGACATCGTTCCATTATGACGGTGTCGTTCACGGTCTTTGTAACCGGAACTGAGGTATCTCAGTCGGTGCGGTAACATTAGTTGTATGTGCACATGACTGGATCGAAATCGTATATCGATATTTTGGATCGCTAGTGCGGAATATGATTGAATTCGCTATCATCTTCACTCATTGGTATAATGTTGAGGTGAAGTATGAGGTTAATAATCATTTGTATTCAGTGTCGTTTCGCACTAGTTGTAATAATTTCTTTAAAACATATCGTTAACAATGCACGAGGATGATTCTTGTAATCCCGTGTCTCCCGGTGTTTTATCCCGGAGTAATGTATTTATTTGTAGTATTTATTATGTATTTCTCATTGATATATATATATTGCTTCCCGTGTGGCGGTTTCGCAAAATTTATTGTATGGTTCACCTCGTTATCAGAGAAGTCGATTGTGATAATCACATTTGCGTCCTGCACTGTTTGATATCCCGTGCGGGTATGTTCTTGGCAGTTGAGGTATTTCCCTCAGTTACATTATATATCTTGTATTCACACGCCTTTCATATGGAATATCATTGTATATTTGTAGTTCATATTTGAGTTATGGTTTGAACTCCGTATTTATCTAGGAATGTGTCCTTTAACTGTTCAGGCTGTTGTGTAGCCTTTCTTGCATTTTATTTTTCATCACTATTTTCTGTGCGAGCTTTGCTCGTCAGTGTTTGGGAAAGTATTTATTCACATAGTAGTTTGTGATGGTCGCTTCCGTGCGCACCACATTTCAGTCAATTAGATGACTGTCAATTTATTGTTGTATTTGCCTTAAAATTTTGTGCATCCGCTAGTGTACTAGCTTTGCCTTTTTTGAATATTAGATAGTTATGTACTTATGTTCAACCTCTTGTCCGTTAAGAATGTACCACTGTCCTTAATTTGGACATACGTGATTTTATACCATTTTGGGTTGTTGTACAAATTTTTTGTATTTGGAGAGTAGCTCTCTTTTTTGCCCTGTTTACGGGAAATGATCATAATCATTAAATGGTTACTTCTGAGTATTGCATATTGTTAATTTAAACGGCTATTGGGCCTCTTGTGTATTATATTCTCATTCACCCATTTATTGGGTCTTCTTGCTTGTCATTTAATTTACTATCAATTTTCCCCACTGTTGGGAGGTTTTCCTTTTTGAGTCACTGTATTTTAGCCCTTTTTGTGCGGAGTTATGACTTGGTCACCTTATATTCAAGGTTATTTGTAACACCCCTCTCCATAATCACGATATAATCCCTCACGTAGCAATAAATAAAACGTCTCGCAGCGGAAAAATAAATAACAATTACAAAACTCACATGGGTGTCACCGGCCATTACTCGCCCATGCGAGCAACGTAGCCATACCACATCCAACTTCCAAAAAACACTGCTAACCGCAGTGATAATAACGAGAACTCCTATACATCAAACTAAGTCCATAACCATAAACATTGACAAGTGAGCGTCTACCCAATCCTGAAAAATACATAACCTTACCATAAGACCATACACCATCTTCATTACCATACAACATCTCCAACTACCATGTTCCTGCTCTTCAGCTCCGACAATGATCAACAACCTGAAATGGTGTAGTATCAGCGATAGACGCTGAGTATGCCGAGCCTGGACCCTATTGGTCACTTGTCATTTTAACCATCTTATTATTAGATTGGTTTCATGCTTTTTCTTTTTACAGTTATAATCAAAACTGAAGCATAAATGTATAATATACATAATCAACCATCCAAATATTCATAAACATTAGTCATCCATCCAAACCAAACATTCATAGAATATCTCAAACAACATTTGTATATCGAACGTATCGAGCAATAACAACAATATTTTGTACAATGTACAATCGCCGTAGTGTTCACCATCCACTGTCAATTTATTTTAGTTTGGCTTTCAAGCCCCGTCCATATGTACAATGTACATTCGCCGTAGCGTACAGTTCCCATAGTTAATTTACCTTAGCCTTGTAGGCTTCATCCAACCATGTTTAATTAATGTCAGTAGGGCGTCATGTTAGGACAACCCGATAACCTCACCATGGACAGTAGTCCCCCGTACACACAAAGGTGCTCATTTCGCCAGAGGTCCGGAGGCCCCTGACTCACTTATGTCTCGTAAGACGTCCATAAAAAGGCCGTAGCCACCTGATCCACGAACCTATTTGGGCTCGTTGGATATAACCTGGAGCGGAATCCAATCAGGAAACCCTCAGTGATCACAAATGCGCAACCAAGTGGTTCGTAAACCACGGGATTCCTCACCTCAATCTCATACCATCACTCTCATAATGTTTAAGATCTGCTCTTAGTCTTATGAAGAATATTTATTAACCAGCGGCCAATGGGTCACGCATACCTAGAAGTCAGCTAGGTGATATTTATGTTAGAGATCCATGCTCTAGAGACCGACAATGTCGTGACTCGTCCCTAAGTGTTTTACTTAGGTTACCATATACTTAATATTAATCATGGTATTATACCAAGTAGCCGTCATGTCATCACAACGCATATGTATGTTTGTATAAGTCGATCTATAGTCGACGTAGTGTTAGTCCCGTAGGACGCTCGTGCATAAATAATTAATGCAGTAGCACACAATCACATACATGCATCCACACATATAACACACAAGTTATATCAACCAAATCCGAGCCCAAGGAGCAACCTTAGGTCAACTCGGCAAACCCCTTTACATACCGTTCACCCTAATTGTATTACGGTGGAGTATGAATCAGCAAGATCCTACGCTCCGTGTAGTCCGTTAGCTCGTCAAGCGTCCTTGTCAGAAGTACACTCTAAACGGTAATAAAACTATAAGTCAGTCTCCATGACTAACTACATCCGGTATTTCCGAATAATAAGCACCCCGACAGTTCACCCCTGTTTTCTACAGTTGTTCGTTACGGGTTTCTCTAAAACAGTCGGTTTTGTTACTTAAAACGCGTACGTCAAAAACTATCCCAACTGTTAAGTTTAATTCACTATTTCCTTTTAATCTTATCCACCATCTAGTTTAGGTACGTAACCCATAGTTGCATGTATGCATGCATGATTATATTATATTATATTCTTTTTCTTATTGTATCATTTATTTTATTGTATTCTCTTTCGTATTGTTTTATTTTCCCACCATCCTTCATAATTCGACATGTTGTATAATCCCTTTATCTTTAGCAAATAATATTTGCTTCCAAAACTCATGACTTATAGTTCGTAACTATATTTATTTTTTTTAAATAACCACCACCATTAACTCATAAGGTGTTCAACCAAATATATTTATCCACCTTATATACATTATTCTTGTGTATGTATATATTTTTACCACGTAGGTAATTCTCATGAGTTTCATAAACTCTTATATTTTGTGTTACATTTCATCATCTTTTATTAGATGATTATTCCCATTAGTTGCATCATATTATACAACTTATATTAAGATTGTTATCCTAATATTATCTAACATTTTATGTTGTACATTTACAACTCCTAAGGTTTATTCCATAAATACCTTAGTTTATAAATCCCATTCACTTATAGTTTGTCACACCATTTAATGTGAATACCTTATTTGTATTAATTTCATTAAACCACCTTAATACCAAATAATTGTTATAACATTTATAACATTATAGACCTAAGTCTAAAATTCATTTTCCAACCTTTATATTTTCGGTATAGCCCTTGAATTTATTTAAATTCCCTTTTTGACCACATAACATTATGTAATGTTATACCAAAATACTAATATCATTTGCTATGATATTTTTATTTCCTTTAACTTATAATCTATAGTTTTTACAAGACTATTGTGTATTGCCTCATAGGCACATATTAAACCTTATACTTTTCCTTAAACCATAATTTCCTTTATTTACAAAATCACCCCTTTCTTTTACCATGTTATATATCCCATTTAATATAACATTTCTAACTTATAAAAGAGCATAACCTATGGTTATTTTTGTAAATTCCGAACAAACCTCAATATACATTTTATATTGTCATTAGGCCAATTTATAACATATAGTTTGATAATATCATTAAAACTATATATTATACATATATCTCAACAAATACTCTTATATAGTTCTAAAAAAAATCACCAAATTCCACCAAAGGGTTATAATATCCTTATTAACCCATATACTTTTGATATTTACCATTCCACAATCTATTTTTCTCCAAAGTGTCATAATGACATATTAACTATATATTATTCGTATATAGTTTATTTTAATTCCAAAATCCACCAAATAAATTCCTAAAAATTCCTAGTAGCCCATGGGTGTTTAAAATACCATTGTACACCCTTAATTTTTGGTAATAACATATTTACCACATGTTGTTAAAAATATTACCGTTAAATACATAACTTATTATAAAACCTTAAATAAGTTATCTAACTTATTTATTTTGGTCAAACCTAGCCTATGGTCAAGGTTGACCACCTTAATATTTCCTTGACCAACAATTCCTTATAATTACGGTTTAGTACCCATACTTTCTAGAAATCACCATTTAACCCCAAAACTTTACAAAATCTTATAAACTTTATTTTAACTCCATTTTACCTCTCATTTTCGGCCTTATTATTCTAAAGCCCCCAAATTTAATTTAATTACACCTAATACCCCATTTATTTTCGGTAATGCATTTATACTACTTAAACTTAATTAAAAGCTTGTAAATGCATAAATAAAATGGCCTAAAATACATGGCCTTATTACAAACTTGGCTTGCAAAATAAATTACACATAAATGTCCCAAAAACACTTATAATTCTCGGCCTCACTACACACTTTCCATTTAATTACCAAACTTCCACATAATGTCTTAAATTTGACATTTATGTTACTTAATCACTTAGATAAATTTACTAAGCCATTTCTTTAAACATTTTAAGGTCAAAAATGACCTTATTACCATGTTCTCTCACGGCAATTAATATAGAAATATCTTAGAACATTTTAACTTAGCAAGGTTAATGTTTAAGTGATTTATACCTTGATTTAGCTTGAATAATTCCTTGTTTGAATTCGGCCAGCCTTAGATAAAATTTCCAGAGCTTCTCTTGCATGTTTCAAACAGCAAACAAGGCCTAGTTAGTCTCCAAGAAAGATCTAACCATAAGGAGTAATTTAATGTAAGATTTAAGGCAAAATCACCTTAAAAATGCAAGGGAAGTTCTAAGTGGTTTCGACCTGAACCAAACACACCACAAGGTGTTAGATGCACCATATTGACATAGGAAATAGTTAGATCTCGAAATGCTACCTTGTTGTTAGGTTTTACCTTGGAAAAATGCCTTAAAAGAGGGTATTTCCTTTGGATCTCGGCCATCCTTGCTCCAAATGGCTAACCAACAGATTCCACATGAAAAGGAGAAGAAGATGAGGCTATGACCAAAGTTTCACAGCCAAACTCGAAGGGAATCAAAAGTTATGAGCTTAAAGCACATTTTTACCTTAAAATGTAGATTTGAACAACCTTGGTCCCTCTACTGGTCTCAACCGAGTTTAGCTCTTGTTCTAACCTTAGAACACTGAGAATAAGCCATAGGATTGATGAGCCACGAAATCTAGGTGTTGGTGGTGAGAAGATGAAGAAAAAGAGCTAAAAATGACATTAAAACACTTACATTAGGTGCTTAGGAGTTAGATCTGCCTTCCATGCTCAAGAACAAAGATTGAGAGCTGCTAGGAAGGAGGAGAGCTCGGTTGGAGAGGCTGGGATCGGACAAGGAGGAAGGAGAAGGTGGGAAAGCTTGATTAATTTGAAAAAGTAAAGTTACTATTGCAAATTGAACATTAGGTAATGATTTGTCTCCAAATCATTGTATGCTGTCTCCTCACTTATTGCAGCCGGCCTCCTTGGTCCAAATGGGTCAATTAATTGACCATTGACCATGTTTGGTCAATATTGACTCATGTGGGCCCCACTTTAGGGTTTTATTAATATTTTAATATTAAATTTGTAAAAATCTGTAAATTTCTGTAATTAAATTCCTAATATCATATAATATGGTATTTTATTATATTTAAAGGTATTTATAACCTTTTAGCCCATTTAAGACCAATTTAGAAGGCGATTACACAAAGACGTGCTTTAAGGAGTTTTAGTGCACATTTTGTGTCGCAAGGTGTTTCTGGGCTTGGTTTTCTTTGACAACGGTTTTGTTGTGTTCCCTACATGATATTTGATCATGTAATTCAATTTTATATCATTTAGAGGTCCTTTGATTTTTAAGGTTTTCCTAGAGCACCTTTTTGCCCTTTTGACCTTGAAGCATGTAAATGCTTTTTCTTTGTGTTGGAGTGTTGTCCAATGGTTATAATATGTTTAGTAGTATGTTAATATGCTTAGGACAAATTTTTAGGTCCTAAGAAGTTTATTTGGGTATTTATTTACCCTTAACAGTCAAAGGGTGCAACATCTTGTTTTATGTTGACCACTGTTGTTCTCAGTTGACTTTTAAGGCATGTTTAGGCCTTAATTAATATGATTAAATATTTAATCCATGCTTTAATAATTTGGGGTATTTCAGTCTACCCCCCTTAAAAAGACTTCGTCCCGAAGTCTCTTAATCGAATTCGCATACGGTAAGAGATACCAGCGACATTGATATACATTGAGAATATCAAAGAGCGAATTAAGCTCTAGTTATCAGTCACACAGCAGAAGCTTGTGGACCGTGATTCAGGGTTAAGTATACCTATGTCATAAACCCCTTGAAGCCTTAGAGGCTAGAACCGAACCCGGTTATGAGTTATTAACCGTACTGAAGTTAAAACACTTCATAATACCCGAATTAGTGAACCAATGTTCAGTGATAACATTGGTTGGTTACGCGGCGTAACCCCTTTTAAGGGGGGTAGGGCGAGAAACCGCTTAGAGTATGTTTTACGTATTGGTGCGTAAACTACTATGTGCATAGCACAAAAGAAATTATTTTGATGATTGGAACTCATGTTACATAAACATGTCTACCCATTCATCGTGTAAGTATGAGTATTATGCATGAGAGATGCGAGTAATGTGTATGTAATAAATATGAAAAGAGAGTAGAGAAACTCCGGGGGAATGAGAATCCCTATAGTAATGTCTAGTGAGATTAGACATGAGACATAACGAGTATGAATCGGCATGAAACCGATGTGTAACCTAAGAGGGAGTGAATTCCCTAGGTGATTTTATTTGGAATGATGATGGAGTGAGTTCCATCCTTTGGAGTTGTATGTTATGTGTTTTAAATTGAGCAACAATTTGAGTAAATGAAGCCATAAGTATGGAATACCTAGGTAAAGTGGTGAAGCAATGAGAATGACAAATGACCTAAGTACTAGAACTAGAGATTAATTGAAACGAATTGTTTCGTGAATATGACTAGAAAGAGTAAAAGATAGAAAACAAAAATGTTTGACTATCTGATTGTTTGAAACTGACGTGGGAGGTGAACTTGATCTGCTAGCGATCAAGGGAAACCGAAACAAATTGGGGTGGAAGGATAGTTCAACACTGATGCTGATCACATCAGGGTTAGATGATTCCTGAAGCTCCCTTAGTGGTCACAATAATCACGTTAAGAAAGATACAGCTACCATAAATCTGATTTGGAGTTGTGATGTTTTAAAAAGAATTTTCAATAGATTTTGAAAAAGAATTTCCTTCAAGTATGAAGATGGAAATGAAACTGGGTTTGAAACCGCTATCACCCCCGATGGCTGAGCCTTAAGTCTTGATGACCGGTAGAACGGTGGGCGTGTATTAGTTTTGAAACCATTGCACCGTACGTTGCGGCGGTCCTAAGTGACCGGTTGGGGCGGTGTCAGGTGTTGATTTTCCAAAGGCAGCGGGACGGGGAGAGTACCCTGAGATGTTCCTGTGTGTGAGTGAGTCACCAGATTGCCTGAGGATATGTATATGTGTAATGTTTTGATCAGAACCGAAGGGACCGTGGGCCAGAGAGAGTAGTGCCCATTGTCATGAAACGGCCGTGAACCAGAAAGAGTAGTGTTCAACGTGACCGGTACCTGAGGATCAGTAGTATATTACTCAATATGGATTCGAGGACTGTAGTGCCTTCTTGTCTTCGGACCGATTCCATGGAGAGAGTAAAAAGAGTATTTTTGATGCTATACATGCTGTGATATGTGTGTGGTATGTGTAGTATGAAATGAGACAGACTTGTGGAGTCTGTAAGGTTTACAGTACTATAACCTTGGCATTGAATGCCATGAGAGTAACCACCTAGATTCAGCAACTTTGAGGACAAAGTTCCTAAGGGGGGTAGATTGAAATACCCCGGATCTAGGAATGGCGATTAAATTACTCTAATATGATTATAAAAGGCCTAATGGTGCCTAAAGAGTATTGGTAAAAGAATAAACCAAAAAAGAGAAAACGCTTGAAAAGCGAAAACGCTAAAATACGCGTTAAATGAGTATAAGAGATATTATCTCGAGAGGGTCCGAGATGGATTCCTAAGGCTTAGTTTAGGCCTAATAAGTATACGGGAATGATTCCCGAAGAAAACTGATCCAAATAATGGATTAAAACGCTAACGGAGTTTAAAGCACGTTTTTTCGAGAAACCCCGAAAACGTGACTTTAAGTGGTCAAATGGACCCGTAAAAATTATAGTTGATTATATACTATAATTAAGTATTAATGGAAGCTTATAGCCATTAAAAATAAAGAAACGAGAAAAATCCGAAAAACGGGCCCGGTTAGTGAATAGTGCCAAACCGGTAAAATAACGAGCGTTTTCTGTAAGAAAACGAAAAACGCTCCAGCTTACTAATATAGTGGGGCCGGTTTTAATTAGTGTCAACACACTCACACGCACTCTAAGCTAGTACTAAGAAAAGAAGGAAAAAGAAAGAGAAAAGCAAATAGTAAAAAGGGGACTTATACCCCACTTTATTCTCTCTCTTCTCATTCTTCCCATTTCCCATCGTGAGACTCCCCTCTCTTTTCTCTCTTCTGGTTCTTCCCTTCCTCCACGGTTTGGAGCTTCTCCAATGGCTACCCCCACCTTCCTCACCTTGTACAAGCTTCGTTAAGCTCCGATTCAAAAACCGAGCATAGATTCTTGCTCCTCTCACCCACAGGCCTATCTTCCTCTCTTTCAAAATTCGAAAAGGAGGAGTTTGATTTCATGGGTGTTGCCATTGAAGAGAAAAGCACACTATTTAAGCTTGAAGCTTCCTCTTCCATCCAAGGTAAAAATATCCAAAGAGTGCATATTTCTTCACCTCTTGTGTGGCCGATTTGGCATGTTTAATGCCTTGCTTCTCTGTTTTGAGCTACTCTCCAAGTCTCCAATGGTGTTGGAGCTCCTCCTTTGATTCTTGGCAAATCATTCTAGGGTTTTCCAAAGGTAATGTTCCAATTTAATGCCTGAACCCTTCTCTTGAATTCATGAGTTATTTTCGTAGTTAGGAGAACTAATGAGTACTCCTTATATCATTGGTATATTGGTCTAGAGAATGGGCTAGGGATTGGCCATGACCGATTTTGGATGAAGAGAAGAGGAGAATGTCTAAAGAAACTTAGAAAATTAAGGTAAGAAACCAACCCTAATGTGTATCCTATGTGTTTTAGCATTTGGGAAGGGTTAATTAAATGAATGAACCCCACTTGAGTTGTGGTGATAATGTGCTTGCTTAGAAATAATGCAAGTGAGAAAACATTTGTGAGTTAATACTTGTTTGGGAGCTATGTATTGATGAATTATGCTATATGGTGTAATGAGTTTTGCTTGATTAATGAGGAGATATTGAGTGCTGATAGAACCCTTGTGGTTTGGCTAGTTTTAGGATGATTTAAATGGTGGTATGAGTTTTGGGCAATGTTAGAGAAGTAGCCAAGTTATGGCAAAATTTATGTGGGAACCTAAGTGGTTTAAGTGATGTTTTGGGTGGAGAATAACCTAGGGTTAGCTAGGTGTTGTTGGAGTTTGAATTGGGTAAATGATCACCCAAGAATATGAGAGGATGATTGTGGTGAGATTTGTGCAAAAATCTGTAGCAAAAGAGGTTGTTTAAATGCTTGAAGAGTTGTAGAAAAATAAAGAAGATTTAAGGTTTTAAGAGTGAGTCTTGGAACTTGGTATGAGGTGTGCATTATCTTGGAAGTTTTGGAATGTTTAAATGAAGAGAGAACAATAATGTAAGTATCAAGAGAGGTTAGAAAAATGCACAAGTGTGCATTAGTGCAAAAGGAGAATGCAAAATTGTGATTTTGGGCAAGAATTTGAGTAAGAGTTTAACCCATGATTTGAAGGGGTTTAGAGCATGATTAATGGTGATTAAACATGTAGAAATCTTGTGGAAAGATTAGGGAAAGATTGAGTGTGGATTAAGGGTTGAAATGGGGGTGAAAAATAATGTATGTTGCAGGTTTTAGCAGGGTCCGGGACCTAGTCCATGGACAAGGACCCGGACCACCCCGTTTTTATGCCGAGAGCACACCCCCAGCTTTGGTCCGGGACTATACTCCAGGACAAGGTCCCGGACCAGTGTTGAAATTCCACCCGAGAGTTGTGACGAGTATTGGTCCGGGACTTAGGGTAAGGACCAAGTCCCGGACCACCCCCAGAAACCCACAGAGAGTATTTTAAAGGTTTTAGTTGATGGGGGTTTGAATGTTAATGATGTTATAAGATGTTAAGGCCTTGTTTGGTGACATGTAAAGGCCCTAGGAAGTGTAAGGAAGTGTTGGAAGTGATTGAGAAGTGAGAACTCAAATTGACAAGAGTAAAACCGAGTAAACGGGATAACGGGGTAACTGCGGGAGTAACATTTATTATGTTCCGTGTGATGTTAGTATTAATAATAATGTTGAAACATTATCAGAGAACCGTGCGTGACCCGAGCTTGGTGAGACGACACGGTAAAAGTAAAAACCCCGGTGAAAGGTATGATTTTCTCATGCCCCGTATGCTAACCGAGTTACTCTGATTTGTGTGTTTGTGTGCCGGCTTAATCAAGACTAAAGCATGAAAATAATCCCTTGTTTGATTATGTATGTCTTGTTGTATGTTGAATGAACTAACATACTTGTATGCCGGTGTGGTCTAACATAGTGTAAAGACCGACTCATAGTGAGTAACGTTCGGCTAGAGATCCGTAGAACGGATCGATGCGTATGATAACGAAAACATGCAAACACACACAGGCTATCGATTAAAGTATAACGATACCGTAAACATATGAACTCCCTAGAATGTGAGGAGATGTACGGGTTGAGTAAATAGCCGATAACGGTTAGAAAACCTTATTCAAACGCATAAGTAATTACAATCTAACTACCCATGCTCACAGCAGTCCCCGTCCTACTCTCTCGAACGGTGGCCAGCTTCAGGTACCTGCACACTAAAAACGTTCCCCCTAGGGGGTCAGCTTTCGCTGCGCATGAAATTCGCATATACCGCGTGCTAACCGCGGTACGCCGACTACTTTGGGTCGGATATACATGGAGTTCATTTTAATCAAACAACATGCATCATGGCAATACAATATATATGTATATCACACAAGGAATCTACACCCAATCACGGAACACGATTCCTAACTAACATAACAATGTTGTTAGTTGTAACTGGTTACTCTTGGGCATTGAGGGTTATTCCTCACTATGCCTTGTTTACTTATTCAATGCCTCACCCGCTCTCTCGGGTTACTTATTCGTATACACGCCCATTCTCTTGGGCTACTCATTCTTATGCTTACCCATTCTCTCGGGTTACTCATACATATACTCACCCCTTTCTCTCGGGTTATTTATACTCATTATCTCACCCACACTCTTGGGTTATTCATACTCAAGCTCTCGTAGATTCTCGAGACACTACAGGTCTCCTACGTCACGCTTGTTACTCTTATTACATACTTAAGCCAAAACTCATGGCTCTCTAGCATAGTCTTACTTCCCCGGTTTCGACCCTACTCTGGGTCTAGCATAGTGGGAAGGTTCAACTAGCTCACGGAACTCTCTCTTAGTTCCTATCTCTTTTACTTAGGTCCGACTACTCTCGGACTACTCTCGTTCCCATACACTCCTCTCTCGGAGTTATAATAATATCATGTATATTAGTCTAGAAGCATCATTCTCGATGTTTCTAATGACTTAGGGAACATTACTCAAGTTTGGTTAATCTTAGGTTTTAAGAGTTACCTTTACAATACATATACTCATACTTTCGGTTATATTCTTATACCGGGTAAACCCTCTTATAGGAGGTCGACCATGTCTCAAGGGAGTTACTAATCCCCTAGGTCTCTTTTACCTTCCTTATAAGTTCACATTATTGGATTAACTTCAATCCTCACGATGGAGGTTCATTCATCTTTCCACTCATATTTATTTCGTGGATTGTTTCAATAAGGTTTTCTAACCGTTATCGGGTATTTACTCAACCCGTACATCTCCTCACATTCTAGGGAGTTCATATGTTTACGGTATCGTTATACTTTAATCGATAGCCTGTGTGTGTTTGCATGTTTTCGTTATCATACGCATCGATCCGTTCTACGGATCTCTAGCCGAACGTTACTCACTATGAGTCGGTCTTTACACTATGTTAGACCACACCGGCATACAAGTATGTTAGTTCATTCAACATACAACAAGACATACATAATCAAACAAGGGATTATTTTCATGCTTTAGTCTTGATTAAGCCGGCACACAAACACACAAATCAGAGTAACTCGGTTAGCATACGGGGCATGAGAAAATCATACCTTTCACCGGGGTTTTTACTTTTA
Source organism: Limonium bicolor (assembly GCA_023374045.1). Taxonomy (NCBI): domain Eukaryota; kingdom Viridiplantae; phylum Streptophyta; class Magnoliopsida; order Caryophyllales; family Plumbaginaceae; genus Limonium; species Limonium bicolor. The sequence goes on along the minus strand of CM041781.1, from coordinate 113,545,970 downwards.
CCGTGTCGTCTCACCAAGCTCGGGTCACGCACGGTTCTCTGATAATGTTTCAACATTATTATTAATACTAACATCACACGGAACATAATAAAATGTTACTCCCGCAGTTACCCCGTTATCCCGTTTACTCGGTTTTACTCTTGTCAATTTGAGTTCTCACTTCTCAATCACTTCCAACACTTCCTTACACTTCCTAGGGCCTTTACATGTCACCAAACAAGGCCTTAACATCTTATAACATCATTAACATTCAAACCCCCATCATCTAAAACCTTTAAAATACTCTCTGTGGGTTTCTGGGGGTGGTCCGGGACTTGGTCCTTACCCTAAGTCCCGGACCAATACTCGTCACAACTCTCGGGTGGAATTTCAACACTGGTCCGGGACCTTGTCCTGGAGTATAGTCCCGGACCAAAGCTGGGGGTGTGCTCTCGGCATAAAAACAGGGGGTGGTCCGGGTCCTTGTCCATGGACTAGGTCCCGGACCCTGCTAAAACCTGCAACATACATTATTTTTCACCCCCATTTCAACCCTTAATCCACACTCAATCTTTCCCTAATCTTTCCACAAGATTTCTACATGTTTAATCACCATTAATCATGCTCTAAACCCCTTCAAATCATGGGTTAAACTCTTACTCAAATTCTTGCCCAAAATCACAATTTTGCATTCTCCTTTTGCACTAATGCACACTTGTGCATTTTTCTAACCTCTCTTGATACTTACATTATTGTTCTCTCTTCATTTAAACATTCCAAAACTTCCAAGATAATGCACACCTCATACCAAGTTCCAAGACTCACTCTTAAAACCTTAAATCTTCTTTATTTTTCTACAACTCTTCAAGCATTTAAACAACCTCTTTTGCTACAGATTTTTGCACAAATCTCACCACAATCATCCTCTCATATTCTTGGGTGATCATTTACCCAATTCAAACTCCAACAACACCTAGCTAACCCTAGGTTATTCTCCACCCAAAACATCACTTAAACCACTTAGGTTCCCACATAAATTTTGCCATAACTTGGCTACTTCTCTAACATTGCCCAAAACTCATACCACCATTTAAATCATCCTAAAACTAGCCAAACCACAAGGGTTCTATCAGCACTCAATATCTCCTCATTAATCAAGCAAAACTCATTACACCATATAGCATAATTCATCAATACATAGCTCCCAAACAAGTATTAACTCACAAATGTTTTCTCACTTGCATTATTTCTAAGCAAGCACATTATCACCACAACTCAAGTGGGGTTCATTCATTTAATTAACCCTTCCCAAATGCTAAAACACATAGGATACACATTAGGGTTGGTTTCTTACCTTAATTTCTCTTAAGTTTCTTTTAGACATTCTTCTCCTCTTCTCTTCATCCAAAATCGGTCATGGCCAATCACTAGCCCAATTCTCTAGACCAATATACCAATGGATATAAGGAGTACTCATTAGTTCTCCTAACTACGAAAATAACTCATGAATTCAAGAGGAGGGTTCAAGGCATTAAATTTGAACATTACCTTTGGAAACCCTAGAATTGATTTGCCAAGAATCAAAGGAGGAGCTCCAACCCACCATTGGAGACTTGGAGAGTAGCTCAAAACAAAGAGAAGCAAGGCATTAACACATGCCAAAATCGGCCACACAAGAAGGTGAAGAAATATGCAACTTTCTTTGGATATTTTTACCTTGGATGGAAGAGGAAGCTTCAAGTTTCAAAATAGTGTGCTTTTCTCTTCAAATGGGCAACACCCATGAAAATCAAACTCCTCCTTTTCGAATTTTGAAAAGAGAGGAAGATAGGCCTTGGTGAGAGGAGCAAGAATCTATGCTCGGTTTTTGAATCGGAGCTTTAACGAAGCTTGTACAAGGTGAGGAAGGTGGGGTAGCCATTGGAGAAGCTCCAAACCGTGGAGGAAGGAGAAGAACCAGAAGAGAGAAAGAGAGGGGAGTCTCACGATGGGAAATGGGAAGAATGAGAAGAGAGAGAATAAAGTGGGGTATAAGTCCCCTTTTTACTATTTGCTTTTCTCTTTCTTTTTCCTTTCTTTCTTTAGTACTAGCTTAGAGTGCGTGTGAGTGTGTTGACTCACTAATTAAAACCGGCCCCACTATATTAGTAAGCTGGAGCGTTTTTCGTTTTCTTACAGAAAACGCTCGTTATTTTACCCGGTTTGGCACTATTCACTAACCGGGCCCGTTTTTCGGATTTTTCTCGTTTCTTTATTTTTAATGGCTATTAAGCTTCCATTAATACTTAATTATAGTTATATAATCAACTATAATTTTTACGGGTCCATTTGACCACTTAAAGTCACGTTTTCGGGTTTTCTCGAAAACGTGCTTTAAACTCCGTTAGCGTTTTAATCCATTATTTGGATCCGTTTTCTTCGGGAATCATTCCCGTATACTTATTAGGCCTAACTAAGCCTTAGGAATCCATCTCGGACCCTCTCGAGATCATATATCTCTTATACTCATTTAACGCGTATTTTAGCGTTTTTCGCTTTTCAAGCGTTTTCTCTTTTCTTTTGGTTTTATTCTTTTTACCAATACTCTTTAGGCACCATTAGGCCTTTTATAATCATATTAGAGTAATTTAATCGCCATTCCTAGATCCGGGGTATTTCACTACCCATTGTTCCCATAATGTATATCTATGTGATATATCATTTACACACATCATATTGCGCTTATACAGCACATAGCCATCACGTTGTGGCGTTAGTTCAATCATATATGGATATAGGTGATCCATCAGCACCATCATTTCCTATCAGTTCTACAAGTCCTGACAACCTTCCTGAGGTGTCCATAACATTCCATTGTTCCACATTCCATATCTAATGATTCATTTCGTATCTAGACAATACCATATGTAATCATTCTATAAAGCAATATGAATGCATATCACAGATAGCATAAGAAAAGTACTACACACATGGTGTACATACAATCATTCAAACAAGTATCTCATAGGATACATACTTTCAAGTGTACATCACACCCAAACAACCAAACAACGCACGCCCCGCGTACCAACCATAACCAAGAAAACCAATTCACTGTATGCTATGCATACTAAATAATTCACATACTAATCAAACAACCTCGTATGCCCCGCACACCACCAATTCTCTTTTTTTTTTGCATGCAATGCATATCAAACAGCCAAAAATAAGTGCACACATGTGCACAGCCAAGAGGCTCTACCCCCCTTAAAAAGGGTTACGCCCCCGTACCCCACAAGTATACAACAGCCGCTCAACAAGGAGCGCTGGATACTTGGCTCTCAAAGAGTTCTCCAACTCGTGGATTATCCTCATATCAGAGAGACGGGTATAATTCTAGCCCTTCAGGGCTCCAATATATAAAAGGTGAGGCACTGATCTTTTTGTGCTCTCTCCCAAGTTCATTCTTTTGGGCCCACTCGCTCCGTATGAGGTGTAGACCCATGAACAAAGGCTCAATTTGCCTTTTTCTTTTGCTGTGAATCCACTGGTTTGGATCACTAGCATATATGCGTGTGTCTTCTCTCACTGATATTCAGTTTGAGATGTAATGTGACATTGGCTACTGTTAGTACTTAGTGCTCTTTGCACTTGTCTTTGTAATACTAAGACGTACCAGCCTATATGTCCACAAAGATGATGTTTGTCATCCATGTCTCCTGGTGATTTTGCTCCGGAGTAACACACTGTTGTAGTTCTTTTTTTTTCACACTCTTGTTGATATCCACTTTATCTTTCAGCATTTCCACAAGATTAATAACTGCACGAGTGCAATACCAAAACACTCAGTCATACAGAGTGCAGAGGCGTAAACGCTCAACAGCTAATATTTCATGAGTCCAACAGATAAGATGTGCGAATTGTCCTATGAGTGGTACATTCCAAATCCATTGTTCTTTAAGCAAGATTTCTGCTATCATATAGCTTTATCTTTTCTTCTCGCGTAGTCACGCGTTTATATCCATATCATCTGGTAGATTTCCTCTGGATTGTAAGAATTACTCGATCCTTATGAGGATTCTACATATTTTCGTCCATAATAGGTTTTCTTGTTGCTTTTTTTTTGGGTTCCTATCCTTGAACTGTTTCCTTGTCTTCCCTGTATACTGTCCACTGTTCTCTGTTGAAGGTTCTTTTTTTTTAGCCCGTTGGTTTAACTGCGGCTCTTCTCGTCCATCTTCGAGGTAATCCGTCTTACTGTCCGTAGAATGGAGTTGACTACTTCTCGTGTTCCTAACACTACCTGTCTACTTGCATGGGGTACCGTACTGATACATTACTACTTACCCGACTAACTTATAAATAAGTCTGTCAGGCCCACATGCTCCGAACGGAGTGCGGTCGTCCCATGTCTCGTTTAGTAAACTGGTAATGTCTGTCACACGGTTGTTGTGAAGTATTCTTTTGTCAATCTCCCTTTGATGGATATCCCTCTTTTTTGTTCTTTTTTTTTGGTCTTCTTTTTGCTTCTGTTTTTTTTGTCCTCTTTTTGCTTCTGCCCTTTTTTTTGTCTAATAGTTCGTGTTATCGGTTATCCCGTAATAAGTGTTATTGCCTTTGTGGCATCCGTGGTAATTCGTATCATAGACTGGTATTATTCAACTCGGTGTAAGTAAAATCCGTGCTATATTAGCAAACTTGTTTCTCCTCTTTTTTTTGATCTCATTGAGTACAACGCATTTTCCTTTTTCTCCCTGTTTTTTTTCTGATCATGTCTCATCCATAGTTCATATTCGTCCCCTCATCCATGTAATTGGATGTATTGCAGATTGCATAATAGCTTGAGCAACTTGGCTCTTTACTTCCCAACCATCCTCACTGACGGTGGTGCATCTACAAAGGGTATGCTTGTCCATAAGGACTAAACATGTATCACCGGTAGTGATTAGCATTAAATGCAAGTATACTCTAATGGTATTTGGCTAATAGCCCTGTCTGAAACTTCCTCGAACGTTTAAACTGTGGTGTGTGTGTGTTTTTTTTTTACAGTCATAGTGGCTGTATAATGTGTCCAGTTGCAGTGGTTGGACTATCGGTCCTTCCAAAATTGCATAGGTTTCTAATCTCCAGGTTTCAATGAAAAGGTTTGAACAACAGTTTTTTTTTATAAAAGGTTAAAAGTAGTAGTTGTTGCAGTTGCATTTGCAGTAGCTGTTACTGTTGCTGTTGCTGTCGCTGCACTTGCTGTAGCAAGTGCGCAAGGCAGATGGAAATTTAGTGGTTTACTGTCATAGCGCTTGCAATAGCAAGTGCGCCATGCAGGTGGAAATTCTGGTTCAGTAATTCCCGGCCTCATTGACTCTGTGTCGTAGAGTATAGGCTACATGGTAATGTAAGCATTAACATCCTGTTCATATATATATCCGTCAAGGTTTAAAGCTTTTGGTACTGAGTACACACAACTAATCCCAAAGTCTTACACAAAAGGCGAGTGGTCAATGACACACTCCCACATACTTATAACATAGCTCCTTCTAACATTCAAGGTAAGCACACAACATAGTAAGTAAAAGTCTTCCACTAGCGGTCTCATGGAGTATGGGTACTCATGCCCTATCTACTCCCTTGCCCTTCTGGGCTCCAGCATCAGCAGATGTCTAGCCATCCTGACCGCCTCGTGGTACTCCAGATCCTCCAGCTGAGGTCTTCTGAGTATTCTTTGGTGGCCTGTAATTACGGCTCTCTGGGTTCATCCAACATTCAAATTCCCTATGGCCCTCTTTGTGGCAGTACCGACACTCGACTTTGCGGCCTTCGCAGTCGACCCCTGGATGGTCCTTCCCACAACGCTTACAGTAAAAATGGCGCTGGGGCTGTCCGGTGCCTGATGATAGTATTTAAGTTTAAGTTAAATCTGTTGATATAGGGGTTAAGATTATATTTGAATTTAAGAGATAGGTGTTCTCACCCTTAGGAGGTGCAGATCTCAGAGGCTTAGCATCAATAGCTGGGCCGGTCAACTGCAGGACGGGCTCTTTCCCTTTCTTTCCCTGGTGACCCTGCTGCCCTTTCTTTGGAAAGAATTTCCTGTTTAAGGTTTCGGGTCAGCATTCGTAAGGTATTTAGTATGATAAGTATTTAAGCTTGGGTTAAGTCCTTACTTTCCCTTTTTCTGGCCACCGCCTGAAGATGCTCCTCCACCCTCAGACTCTCCTTCAGGGTTCTTCCTTTTCTTTGCCCCTAGAGTCTCTTCCCGAGTCTGGAGCATTAGCTCCGTCCTCGAGGCAGCGTCGTAACACTCCTGGAATCTCATTGGTAAGTTCTCACAAGGTTATACGGTACTATAGTAAGTAAAGAATTTATGGCATTCATGTTAATACCTGTATGGTAGTGTAGAGGGTAGCACCCATCGCCATCTGGATGCGAAATAATAGTCCTCCCCGGAACTTCTCGATCTTTACGGTTTCTGAGTAATCCACACCGGGGATGAAGTCCAGTAGACCAATGAATCGAGCGTAATACTCGTCCACGGTCAGACCTCCCTGGGTCAATGTTTCAAACTCATGGCGCTTCTTCTGTTTGAGGTGCGCCGGGTAGTACTTCCCTCTTAGTAACTCAACAAAGGCAGCCCACGAAAAGTCGGGCGTAGCCAGGTGCTGGTCCTTGACCAACCTCCACCAAGTGCTGGCTGCATCCTTCAGGTGGAAAGCAGCAATAGCGACCCTCTTGTCGTCAGGTACTTGTAAAGCTTCAAATGCTTTCTCGTGTTCAACAATGTAACGCTCCAAAGCTACGGGGTCTGGTTCCCCTGAATATGTAGGTGGTCGGGTCTCGCTAACTGACTTCAGCCAGTTTGTTTCCCTGGGCTGTGGCGGGTGGGCTGGTGCTCCTCCTATCTGAGTACCCAGCTGTGCAAGAACGGCTGCAACCGTCTCAGCAACTCCTGGAATGCCGGGGTCACCGCCTCTACCTCTTCCAGCACCACGCCCTCTAGTACCACCAGACATCTGTAGTACAGTATGTCACATAAATACTTGGTAAAATTACCGTACACAACCAATAGATATTAAGTTGCCTTAAAGGCTATCCTGTCACGCATTTGCGTTTCTAGACACAATATCTTTTGAGACGAATCGTCTCGTACCTCCTAAATGTTTCCCAATATTTCCCAAGTCCTAAGCTCACTGTCTTAACCTACTTTCTCGTCATCAGAGCGGTACTCCGCTCTGATACCACTTTTGTAACACCCCTCTCCATAATCACGATATAATCCCTCACGTAGCAATAAATAAAACGTCTCGCAGCGGAAAAATAAATAACAATTACAAAACTCACATGGGTGTCACCGGCCATTACTCGCCCATGCGAGCAACGTAGCCATACCACATCCAACTTCCAAAATAAACAAACTGCTAACCGCAGTGATAACGAGAAACTCCTATACATCAAACTAAGTCCATAACCATAAACATTGACAAGTGAGCGTCTACCCAATCCTGAAAAATACATAACCTTACCATAAGACCATACACCATCTTCATTACCATACAACATCTCCAACTACCCTGTTCCTGCTCTTCAGCTCCGACAATGATCAACAACCTGAAATGGTGTAGTATCAGCGATAGACGCTGAGTATGCCGGGCCTGGACCCTATTGGTCACTTGTCATTTTAACCATCTTATTATTAGATTGGTTTCATGCTTTTTCCTTTTTACAGTTATAATCAAAACTGAAGCATAAATGTATAATATACATAATCAACCATCCAAATATTCATAAACATTAGTCATCCATCCAAACCAAACATTCATAGAATATCTCAAACAACATTTGTATATCGAACGTATCGAGCAATAACAACAATATTTTGTACAATGTACAATCGCCGTAGTGTTCACCATCCACTGTCAATTTATTTTAGTTTGGCTTTCAAGCCCCGTCCATATGTACAATGTACATTCGCCGTAGCGTACAGTTCCCATAGTTAATTTACCTTAGCCTTGTAGGCTCCATCCAACCATGTTTAATTAATGTCAGTAGGGCGTCATGTTAGGACAACCCGATAACCTCACCATGGACAGTAGTCCCCCGTACACACAAAGGTGCTCATTTCGCCAGAGGTCCGGAGGCCCCTGACTCACTTATGTCTCGTAAGACGTCCATAAAAAGGCCGTAGCCACCTGATCCACGAACCTATTTGGGCTCGTTGGATATAACCTGGAGCGGAATCCAATTAGGAAACCCCTCAGTGATCACAAATGCGCAACCAAGTGGTTCGTAAACCACCGGGATTCCTCACCTCAATCTCATACCATCACTCTCATAATGTTTAAGATCTGCTCTTAGTCTTATGGAGAATATTTATTAACCAGCGGCCCAATGGGTCACGCATACCTAGAAGTCAGCTAGGTGATATTTATGTTAGAGATCCATGCTCTAGAGACCGACAATGTCGTGACTCGTCCCTAAGTGTTTTACTTAGGTTACCATATACTTAATATTAATATCATGGTATTATACCAAGTAGCCGTCATGTCATCACAACGCATATGTATGTTTGTATAAGTCGATCTATAGTCGACGTAGTGTTAGTCCCGTAGGACGCTCGTGCATAAATAATTAATGCAGTAGCACACAATCACATACATGCATCCACACATATAACACACAAGTTATATCAACCAAATCCGAGCCCAAGGAGCAACCTTAGGTCAACTCGGCAAACCCCTTTACATACCGTTCACCCTGATTGTATTACGGTGGAGTATGAATCAGCAAGATCCTACGCTCCGTGTAGTCCGTTAGCTCGTCAAGCGTCCTTGTCAGAAGTACACTCTAAACGGTAATAAAACTATAAGTCAGTCTCCATGACTAACTACATCCGGTATTTCCGAATAATAAGCAACCCCGACAGTTCACCCCTGTTTTCTACAGTTGTTCGTTACGGGTTTCTCTAAAACAGTCGGTTTTGTTACTTAAAACGCGTACGTCAAAACTATCCCAACTGTTAAGTTTAATTCACTATTTCCTTTTTAATCTTATCCACCATCTAGTTTAGGTACGTAACCCATAGTTGCATGTATGCATGCATGATTATATTATATTATATTCTTTTCTTATTGTATCATTTATTTTATTGTATTCTCTTTCGTATTGTTTTATTTTCCCACCATCCTTCATAATTCGACATGTTGTATAATCCCTTTATCTTTAGCAAATAATATTTGCTTCCAAAACTCATGACTTATAGTTCGTAACTATATTTATTTTTTTTAAATAACCACCACCATTAACTCATAAGGTGTTCAACCAAAATTATTTATCCACCTATATACATTATTCTTGTGTATGTATATATTTTTACCACGTAGGTAATTCTCATGAGTTTCATAAACTCTTATATTTTTGTTACATTTCATCATCTTTTATTAGATGATTATTCCCATTAGTTGCATCATATTATACAACTTATATTAAGATTGTTATCCTAATATTATGTAACATTTTATGTTGTACATTTACAACTCCTAAGGTTTATTCCATAAATACCTTAGTTTATAAATCCCATTCACTTATAGTTTGTCACACCATTTAATGTGAATACCTTATTTGTATTAATTTCATTAAACCACCTTAATACCAAATAATTGTTATAACATTTATAACATTATAGACCTAGTCTAAAATTCATTTTCCAACCTTTATATTTCGGTATAGCCCTTGAATTTATTTAAATTCCCTTTTTGACCACATAACATTATGTAATGTTATACCAAAATACTAATATCATTTGCTATGATATTTTTATTTCCTTTAACTTATAATCTATAGTTTTATACAAGACTATTGTGTATTGCCTCATAGGCACATATTAAACCTTATACTTTTCCTTAAACCATAATTTCCTTTATTTACAAAATCACCCCTTTCTTTTACCATGTTATATATCCCATTTAATATAACATTTCTAACTTATAAAAGAGCATAACCTATGGTTATTTTTGTAAATTCCGAACAAACCTCAATATACATTTTATATTGTCATTAGGCCCAATTTATAACATATAGTTTGATAATATCATTAAAACTATATATTATACATATATCTCAACAAATACTCTTATAATTCTAAAAATCACCAAATTCCACCAAAGGGTTATAAATATCCTTATTAACCCATATACTTTTGATATTTACCATTCCACCATCTATTTTTCTCCAAAGTGTCATAATGACATATTAACTATATATTATTCGTATATAGTTTATTTTAATTCCAAAATCCACCAAATAAATTCCTAAAAATTCCTAGTAGCCCATGGGTGTTTAAAATACCATTGTACACCCTTAATTTTGGTAATAACATATTTACCACATATGTTATAAAAATATTACCGTTAAATACATAACTTATTATAAAACCTTAAATAAGTTATCTAACTTATTTATTTTGGTCAAAACCTAGCCTATGGTCAAGGTTGACCACCTTAATATTTCCTTGACCCAATTCCTTATAATTACGGTTTAGTACCCATACTTTCTAGAAATCACCATTTAACCCCAAAACTTTACAAAATCTTATAAACTTTATTTTAACTCCATTTTACCTCTCATTTTCGGCCTTATTATTCTAAAGCCCCCAAATTTAATTTAATTACACCTAATACCCCATTTATTTTCGGTAATGCATTTATACTACTTAAACTTAATTAAAAGCTTGTAAATGCATAAATAAAATGGCCTAAAATACATGGCCTTATTACAAACATTGGCTTGCAAAATAAATTACACATAAATGTCCCAAAAACACTTATAATTCTCGGCCTCACCACACACTTTCCATTTAATTACCAAACTTCCACATAATGTCTTAAATTTGACATTTATGTTACTTAATCACTTAGATAAATTTACTAAGCCATTTCTTTAAACATTTTAAGGTCAAAAATGACCTTATTACCATGTTCTCTCACGGCAATTAATATAGAAATATCTTAGAACATTTTAACTTAGCAAGGTTAATGTTTAAGTGATTTATACCTTGATTTAGCTTGAATAATTCCTTGTTTGAATTCGGCCAGCCTTAGATAAAATTTCCAGAGCTTCTCTTGCATGTTTCAAACAGCAAACAAGGCCTAGTTAGTCTCCAAGAAAGATCTAACCATAAGGAGTAATTTAATGTAAGATTTAAGGCAAAAATCACCTTAAAAATGCAAGGGAAGTTCTAAGTGGTTTCGACCTGAACCAAACACACCACAAGGTGTTAGATCCACCATATTGACATAGGAAATAGTTAGATCTCGAAATGCTACCTTGTTGTTAGGTTTTACCTTGGAAAAATGCCTTAAAAGAGGGTATTTCCTTTGGATCTCGGCCATCCTTGCTCCAAATGGCTAACCAACAGATTCCACATGAAAAGGAGAAGAAGATGAGGCTATGACCAAAGTTTCACAGCCAAACTCGAAGGGAATCAAAAGTTATGAGCTTAAAGCACATTTTTACCTTAAAATGTAGATTTGAACAACCTTGGTCCCTCTACTGGTCTCAACCGAGTTTAGCTCTTGTTCTAACCTTAGAACACTGAGAATAAGCCATAGGAATTGATGAGCCACGAAATCTAGGTGTTGGTGGTGAGAAGATGAAGAAAAAGAGCTAAAAATGACATTAAAACACTTACATTAGGAGCTTAGGAGTTAGATCTGCCTTCCATGCTCAAGAACAAAGCTTGAGAGCTGCTAGGAAGGAGGAGAGCTCGGTTGGAGAGGCTGGGATCGGACAAGGAGGAAGGAGAAGGTGGGAAAGCTTGATTAATTTGAAAAAAGTAAAGTTACTATTGCAAATTGAACATTAGGTAATGATTTGTCTCCAAAATCATTGTATGCTGTCTCCTCACTTATTGCAGCCGGCCTCCTTGGTCCAAATGGGTCAATTAATTGACCATTGACCATGCTTGGTCAATATTGACTCATGTGGGCCCCACTTTAGGGTTTTATTAATATTTTAATATTAAATTTGTAAAAATCTGTAAATTTCTGTAATTAAATTCCTAATATCATATAATATGGTATTTTATTATATTTAAAGGTATTTATAACCTTTTAGCCCATTTAAGACCAATTTAGAAGGCGATTACACAAAACGTGCTTTAAGGAGTTTTAGTGCACATTTTGTGTCGCAAGGTGTTTCTGGGCTTGGTTTTCTTTGACAACGGTTTTGTTGTGTTCCCTACATGATATTTGATCATGTAATTCAATTTTATATCATTTAGAGGTCCTTTGATTTTTAAGGTTTTCCTAGAGCACCTTTTTGCCCTTTTTGACCTTGAAGCATGTAAATGCTTTTTCTTTGTGTTGGAGTGTTGTCCAACGGTTATAATATGTTTAGTAGTATGTTAATATGCTTAGGACAAATTTTTAGGTCCTAAGAAGTTTATTTGGGTATTTATTTACCCTTAACAGTCAAAGGGTGCAACATCTTGTTTTATGTTGACCACTGTTGTTCTCAGTTGACTTTTAAGGCATGTTTAGGCCTTAATTAATATGATTAAATATTTAATCCATGCTTTAATAATTTGGGGTATTTCATTATTGGTCCCGTTGATTTCTTTAGTCTAACTAGAGTTCTATTTGTTAATATATTCTAGGTGGTTATTTATACTGGTCTGGTTTTACGTTTCTGACCTTAGTGTGGAGTTGACTACCTCTTGTGTTTCTTTCACCACTTGTCTACGTGTATGGGGTACCGTACTGATACATTGCTACTACTCGACTAACTCGGGAATGAGTCTGTCGAGCCCATAAACTCCCATGAAGTGTGGTCGTCCCATAACTCGTTTAGAGACTGGTAGTGTCCGTCACACGTTTGTGAAGTATTCTGGTGTCAATCTCCCTTTCTGTTAGTATTGGGGGTCTCCCATGGGAATGTTCGGTTCCCTGGGCTTCCCGCCCAATGGGTATGGGTTCGTGTATTTGTATTAGCAGCTGTTCGTTATGGTTTATCCTAAAGGTATGAGTCGTACTGTAATATTGGGAGATGGTTTTTCTCCCCATTGTTGTTGACTATATTGTTGATAATAGTTAGTTGATTTCTTCAAGAGAATCCATATGTTCTCGTGTTTGTAAGTTTGTTATTATTTATTGTTTAATAATTTCTTTGTTGGAGTTACTCATAAGCTGAGTCAAACTGTTATTAATCAGATCTCATGTGCGGTTTGGCACTTATTAATTAATTAGCATGTCATGCACATTGCTTACAGTTTGTACCGTAGCTTCCTTACTCCATTATATTTCCGGTCATATTAACGTAGTACCGGACTCCATGGCGAGGATATGTGTATCCTTCCTTTATGGAAGTCCTTCTAGTGGTTTGGTTCTAAACGTTTTTCGTTAGTTGTTATATTAATTTTAGACATTGTTATCTTAGTAATATACCTCGAAAGGTAATTGAGGCGGTGTCCCGCCCGGGCTTACGCCCGTTTACTAGCACATTAAGTACTTACGCTATTTAGCGTTCAGCTTGGGTGTTTTGTTTCATAGGATACACTTTGGATATTTGTATTATTGTTTAGGCGATTTGCCATTGCTTAATTCATATTAAACATCACTGACACTCGTACTAATAGTAGCCGACGTGTTTTACATAAACCCATAATTATTAGTTTTTACATGGTGGAACGCCAATGGCGGTAGCTCCACTTTTACTTAGAACTTGTCCAATGATCAGTATGATCATGATATTACACATAAGATTTTAATTTTGAGGTTTGTTCATTCATAATCGTACATGGCGCTCCTTGGTAAAGGTAGTGCCCATGGAGTGGTAATTATTCATGCGTTAAGCATCGATTCGCGGTTTTTGTTGCGAATGGTATTGGTAGTAACCGTGTTACGGTAGAATTGTTCCTTTCAATTTTGGTCCAACTGTGGACTGTCATGTTTTACAGTTTTCCTGGTATTCATTACATGTTGACGTAAACTGGGAGTGGGTATTGTCGGTATTGATTGTTATACGATCGTATTTGATAAGTGTGAAATACATCTATTTTTAGTGCTTTAATTCTTCATTTTGATAACAATCCATGCTATATTTCTCACTTATCATATATTTTCCTTCGATTTATGTCTTGATATGAACTGATGCACTTTATGTGTCAAATACAGAAAAAAGTCTTGGATTTATTTATTCATCTCATAAGGATCACAACGCTATATATATATAATATATAACTCACGTACTACAACTCAATCTCATGATTGAATTCATTCACGTGGGGAATACACCACTGTCATAGTTCTCTTCTACAGCACATGATGAGTTAATCATGATCATCACCACAACCGTATATACTCACGCTCATGTTCATGAATAAACTAATTCATAATGAAGTCATTCTCATGCACTCACGTACTCAGGGTGAATTTTATCACAAAGACTTATTTATCGCTAGAGTACAAACACTGTGTTTGAATAAGCAACGTGATTAAGGCGGTGAACAGAGGAGAAGTTAGGTCATCATAACTATAGCTATATAAATCAATGTTAGAGGCTGCAACAGGGGGGCATTCAGAGACGAATCACGCCGTACGCCTCGTCTGAGGCTGCGGCTCCAATCTTCCACATACAACAATATTCAACATCATCCACCGACACCACAATTCATCCAACACCAGACCACCACCTCGTCACACGCCGCCAGCACCACCACACCTCCACATATCCATAACCCACAATTGTTGCACCGATGTGAAGACGAGTTCGGAGCGGAGAGTCAGAGTCAAACTTGCTAACTGGAGTTTTCTCTGCCCTATCTCTTAATTCGTTTAATGTCGTTCTTTTGTTATTTTTGTTATTTTTAGAGTCATGTTTGAGTAGTTAATTTAGCTCCCCGGATTGGGGTAGCAAACCGGATCTTTACATTTATTTTGTAATCTTTTCTCGAATTCATTATTGCAATAGTTTAATTCCAGTTCTTCATGTGCTTTAATTCTCTAGCTAATTATTAAAGCAATCTCTGTAGTTTTCTAATCAACACGCGAGAGCTGAGCTGAGATAGATACGTAGGAATTAAACCTGATTAACGACTAGAAGCATGATCCTGCCTATAGGTTAATCGGTCTCAAATAGAAACTGTTCTTTATGCGATTAGTTGTGTCCGGATTAGAGCATTAGTCTGCTGCTAGTTCTAGCAACTGGTTAGGATTCGTTAGACTAGCCGTTGACGAATTAATTATAGTTTCAGAGTTTATTGCAAAATTAGGGAAGAGTTTCTTAATAGATTTTATAGCGAAGGTTTGCTAAACAATCCGGGGTGCTACCTTTTATTTAGAGTTTTACTTTTTATTTATTTGTTTAATTTATTTTACTGTTTTATTATTTTATATTAGTTTGTTTAGTCTTTCTTTTTCATTAAATTAAGCAAAACCCGAAAAAGTGACGTTTCCTGTTTTCTCAATTTAGTTTCCCAATTAGTAAATAAATTGTCAATTAATTGAATGAGGTCCCTGAGATCGACAACCCCCACTCAATTCACTATTCCGCAAAACGATAGGTACACTGCCTAGGTAGAAGTGTAGTAACACATATTTCTGCTAACAAGTTTTTGGCGCCGTTGCCGGGACCTCTGTCATGGTTAATTGACATTTTTATTTATTTGATTGAGAATTATTTTAGTTTTTTTATTCTTCTCATATTTTTTTTTCCTTTCGTATCAATTTTACTCAATTCGAATGTGGTTAGATTAGTTTAGGATCTACTTGATTTGATTCGATTTGTTTTACGTATTATTTCTTTTTTATTGCACATTCTTTTTTTTTCGTCGCTTTACTTTTTTATTTCTACTTTCGTACACTTATTTTGTTTTCTTTTCTTTATATATTTTGCCTTTATTTTC
Source organism: Limonium bicolor (assembly GCA_023374045.1). NCBI lineage: Eukaryota > Viridiplantae > Streptophyta > Magnoliopsida > Caryophyllales > Plumbaginaceae > Limonium > Limonium bicolor. Next base: position 113,530,120 of record CM041781.1, on the reverse strand, counting down.
TTTTTAGATTTTCGTTTTTATTTTAATTAGGGTAGATCTGTTTAACTTGCAGACTAGTTACGTAGCACTGTTTACGTATACTTAGTTTTATACACTAATTCGTGTTGTTTATTTATTTTATTTTTACTCTAGTTTTTTTTTTTGAAGAAAGCTTGGAACCAATATATTGAAATAATATGCATATTACAAACCTAAATCCATACTGCATAGACTAGCGATTCTAAGAGGGATATCCTTACCCTTCAGAATTTGAAGCATGGGGAATTATTGTACATTGCCGAAATAAGAAGAGAGGGGAAATAGACAGGACTATCGTCCTTACAAAAGCTTAAAGAAGCAAGAAAAGAAGATAATCTTCTAATTTGCTTTAGCACAGGAGAGTTTGTCATCCTATTTTGATTGACAAGAAGATCAAATGTCTTCTTTTGTCTAATATCCACTTCAACTCGTCTTACTCCTTCTTCAACCAGCCAAGTCAAACCAAAACACAAACCTTCCATTTCAGCATCATGCAAGCTACAATTGTCTGGCATCTTCTTGTTAAAGATCAAGATAGGATCCCCTAGATGGTTTCTGATGGAACCACTTAGAATAGTGGGAAGTCCTCTTGTGGTTTTGAACGAACAATTAAGTTTGAAGGCACCATGAAGGGGAGGGATCCACGATCTGTTACCAGTAATAGCATGGTGACGGAACACATAGAGATCTTGTAAGCTTCAACGAAAGCCATATTAGCTTCCAAAGTTGCTAACCAAGATTTCTCAATATTATGTCTCACAAAGTTCTTTGCGTCATAAATAGCCCACATGAGGTTTGCAATATCTGAGAGTTTCACCTTTGACCACTTGTTCGAATTATGACTGAACCAATCTTGGAGGCTGGTTTCTCCAATCATAGGCAACGCAGAAATATTGATAATACCGTTCCAGAGATGGCGCACTAAGGTACATTCAAAGAAGATATGAAGGATAGAATCAATACCTCCACATAGGAAGCATTTGTTTGAACCTCCAATTCTTCGAGAAAGGATAGCCTTGCAAGGTACAATGTTGGAGAGAAATTTCCAAAATAAAAGCTTAACTCTTGGGCTGCAGAGATGGGGCTTAAGCTTATCAAGAATCTTGAAATAATTCCCTCTAGCAGAGGAGTTACAACTGCGTTCAGTGTCTTTTGCAAAGGAGTAGACAGATTAACAGAAAAGACCCCATCTTTTGAGTGGTGCCACACCCACTTATCATTTTCCAATAGACTGATAGGAACGTTTTTTATTACTTCAACATCAATGTTCCAAACCGATCTACTGAGGGCAGGAATATTCCAAGATCCATCATCCATATTAATGAACTGATGCACTTTTGTTTGAGAATCTGAGGAGGGTAGAGGAGTGATAGGTTTGAAGGTCGTAGGTCTAGGGATCCAAGGAGAATTCCAAAAATCTGCTATTCTTCCATTGCCAATTTGGAGTCTAGCCCCTGTGGCCACGAGAGGGATAGCTGAGACTATAGATTTCCATATGGGGCTAACTTGGCCTTTGATCTTAGCATCAAGGATCATATCATGGGGAAAATAGATCCCTTTGAGAGTCCTGGCCATGAGAGAATCTGGGTTTAGGAGAATATTCCAAGTTTGTTTAGCGATGAGGGCTTTGTTAAACAAGGTAATATCTTTGAACCCAATACCTCCTTTGTGTAGAGGATAACACGATTTCTCCCAACTCAACCAATGCATTCCTTTCTTATCCTCTGACCCTCCCCACCAAAAGGACGAGAAGATAGAGTTTAATTTGGTGACTATGGTGCCTGGAAGCAAGAAGAGGGACATGGTGTAGTTTGGTATAGACTGGAGGACGCTCTGGATTAGAACACCTCTAGCTGCATGGGACATGGGTTTAGACCAAGAGTGAACTCTTTTCTAACAGCCTCCAAGAGATAATTAAACATTTGGGTTTTGTTTCCCCCCTTTAACAGGGAGACCAAGATACTTTGAGAAAGAAGGAGCTTCAGCATACCCAAAGATGGAGCAGATTTGGTCTTTGATAGTGTGATTTAGTTCCTACTGAACATGATCTCAGACTTTTGGCCATTGATTATGTGACCAGAGGAAGAGAAAATCTTCATGATTTTTTGCATATGGTAAGCATTCTTGTCTGAGGCAGCCCCACAAAAAAGGATATCGTCCGCAAAGACAAGATGAGTAATAGAAGGCCCCGATCTGGACAGTTTGTACCCTTGAATATACCTTCAGACTCAGCATGAGAAAGAGCGGAAGATAGAGCTTCTTGTACTAGGATGAAGATGAAGGGAGATATTGGATCCCCCTGTCGAATTCCTCTTGTGGGAGAGAAGAAAGGACCCGGTGCACCGTTAACCAGAACAGATCACTTAATGAAGTGATGCAGTTCATAACAGGATTAAGCCAATAAGGGGGGAAACCCATGGATTCAAGGATAGTCTTGATGAAATCCCACTCCAATCTGTCATAAGCTTTGCTTAGATCAACTTTCAAAGTAAAATGCCCTTTCTTCTTGGCATTACTTTTGTTCAAAGCATGTTGTATTTCACCCGCAATAATAATGTTGTCAGTGATGTTCCTTCCTTTCACAAAACCGGATTGAGAGCTAGATATAATACCAGGTAGCATACCTTGTATTCTATTTGCTAACACCTTTGAGATAATCTTGTAGATGAAATTACAGAGGGCAATCGGTCTGAAATCACTTATGTTGATAGCTCCACCAATTTTTGGGATGAGAGTGATATAGTAATCATTAAGATTATCAGGTAGAGGATTACCTTGGAGGACATGCATCACTGATCGAATTATCTGGTCCCCCACGACACTCCAGTATGTTTTGAAAAATTTACCGTGAATCCATCTGGACCCGGAGCCTTATCTCCTCCTAATTGTTTAACTGCTTTGACGATTTCTGATGGAGCATAAGGGCAATTTAGAGCATTGTAATCATCCATGCTAACCTTCCAGAAACCGCATGAGTAAAATATGGGTTTATGAGAGGAGAGCCACTTTGGAATAGCTGTTTGAAATGAGAAGTAGCAATGTCTTCTATCTGATTCCACTGAAACCATTTCATTGTGGACGTTTAGAAGACCAAAAATCTGATTTTTCCTAGCTCTAGCAGACGCCTTTGCATGAAAATAACCAGAATTTATGTCTCCTTCCTTAATCCACTTATCCCAAGATCTTTGTTTCCAAACCACTTCTTCTTTCATCATTAAAAGCTCAATCTCCATGATGATTCTTTTTCTATTAGACAGGTTGCCGACTGTTGGTGAAGCTCTATCAAGAACCTTTAAGTCTTCTTCTTTCCTTTTCTTCCACCTGATTTTCTTCAAGGACCAGCCTTCCCAGCTGGAAAGTTTTTCAGCACACATTCTTACTTTTGCAGAGAGATCCAGATTGCTTTTTCCCCATACTACTATACAATTTCAAGGCACTTTTTCTCCATAATCCATTGATTTTCGAATCTGAATATTTTTGCATGGATTTTATGAGAACCAAAAAATCTGATCATTATGGGGCAATGATCAGATCTTTTCCTCTGAAGATGTTGGACAAAAATGTTAGGAAACAATATGAGCCCATCGGCAGAGCAGAAAGCTCTATCTAATCTACTAATGGAGTTTCTATCGTCACGTTGACCATTTGTGAACGTAGAAAAAGAACCAAAATAGCCCAAGTCAACTAGGCCACATTCTTCAACCACATCTCTAAAAGGTTTGATCTGATTCTCCTGTCTTACTCTTCCTCCACATATTTCAGAATTGAATAGAACTTGATTAAAATCGCCCACTACCAACCAGGGAAGGAAAACCTGATTCTTAAGCACTTTTAATAGCTTCCATGATAGATACTTCAAACTCCAATCTGCCCACCCATAAAAACCAGTGAAGTGAAACCAAGAACCACCTGGAAATTTAATTTCAGCAGAGATATGATGAGCAGAATAATTTATCAACTTTGTCTCCACTTGTTTTTTCCAAAAAAAAGCTAGACCACCACTTCTTCCATTACTTCCCACTGATATACCATGATAGTCAGAATACTTATTTATAATCCTATCCATCTCTGAAATAGATCTGTGAGTTTCCATGAGGAACACAAGTTCTGGGTTCTTTCTCTTGAAGAGGTCTGTGATCCAAGCTACTGCTTGAGGACGACCTAGCCCTCGACAGTTGTAGCTAATACAACTCATCCTGCTTGGAGTTTACCCTCTCACTCAGGTAATCAGCCACTGCCTCAATCAGGAAGAGAAGAATCTAGTAGAGAATCACACTTAACCACCCTCAAGAAGAGGCTAACAATACCCAGACTGAGAAAAACTATCGTTTACCAAAATACCACACCACCGCCTGTCTGAACTCTCCAAGCCGAAATCAATCAGGGAAGAAAATAACCCACAAAATAACCAGATTTTCTTCGAGAAGAACAAGCAATCAATGGATAAAAACTGTCTGAATACAAAATCCCAATTCAGACCATCACTAATTCAATAATCTCAGTCAGACATGGAGAAACACCGGAGCAGATCAGGAAAGAAAAACCAGCCTCTCATAAGTTCTGAAACCACCAAATCGGCTAATAAACCTGCTTGGGAGAGAGGAGGAGAAAAAAAGATACTGTAGCCCTGACTATTCGTTACAGATAGAAAGATTGCTACCTCTGTCGGATGGAAGGAGATACGATTGGATCCTGAAGAAACCACCGAGCTGGAACTGAAAAAATACAGATGGAAACCACTGAACTGGAACTCAATCCTCTACGCCTGGAGACGAAAGGAGAAGGGGGCTATCGCCTCCCAAATCGCAAAAAGCGATAAACTGTAGTCTGCTACAGTAACTCACGAAAAGAGAGCGTCCTTGAGCAAAAGAATTGGTAATATTGCTTTATAGTTTTATGTTGAGTTATTTTTGTTTAGTTTTGAGATCTTAGGAATTATTTTATTTGATTTTTATTTTTCTTTGTACGATTTGTTTTATTTTAGTTTCCCTTTTTAGTGTATTGTGTTAGTTTTGTTTATTTCTCTTTTTACTTTTATTTCCATCTTTTTTCATTTTTTTCGTTTTCTTTCTATTTTTCTTTCTATTTTTGTTTCTATTTTACTTTTTTTCTTTTTCTTTTTGTTTTACTAGGCTGATTAGTGATGATGGAAAGCGGTAAAGAGGAGATGAGAAGATTGTTGATTGAACTGGAATGGACGCGTATGCAAGACGAGATATCCTCTTATCAAAGGTTGGTTAAGGATTATCAACCACCTCAACAGTCAAATCGAGAGCTGTATTGGTGGGAAGTTGAGCAGGCTAATACGCAGTACAAAGAAGATCAGTTGGGATATTACTACTTCAATCAGAACAAACAACAATCTACACAGAGGCCAGACGAATTCCTCCCGAGTCAGGCCGAGCCGCTAGAAAAGATTCTAGTGGTGACTCTAAGGAGTGAAGATCGATTCAAGCCAGATAATCTTGAAGCTACGAGTTCTGTTGAAGAGATGGAGAAACTTATCAGGAAGTCGTTATCTGAAGAAGAGATGGAGCAAATATTTAACAATTTGCATTCCCCTCCCTCTCCATCCCCAACACAAGAGGAGCAACTAGAGTTTGAGGATATTTTATCTGCACCAGTTACGATCGAGTCCATAGAAGAAGAAGAAGAAGAAATTACAGCTACTACCGCAATTGTCTGCCAAAATGGAATTCCCATGGAGCATTACCAGCCGGAGAGAGATATTTATATTCTCAAATCTGAGGAGAAAGCGCCACCACCAATTGATCTGCAATTTCAACCTTGCCTCCAGGAGCCTCAACAAGAGGAGGAGGACGTTTATGTCCTCGAATTTGAGGAAGAAGAGCCATTCACACCTGGTCTTCTGATTGAGCAGCGTTACCAGCAGTATCTCCTCAAACATCAGGTTTTGTGGAGTATCCATTATCCTATTTTATTTGCCAACGTAATGTTTTGTTTTGATCCAGGTGGTTTGCTTTTAATTACTGCCTATTTCGTTTTCCTGGCAAGGCTGTTATCTACTTTTATTTTTGATCCGGGATAATGAAGCAGGAGTCTAGCCAAAGACTATAAAGACGGGCAGCTTACTGGGAGGCAACCCAGTGGTTAAATTTATGTTTTATTCTTGTTTTCTTGTTTATTTTGTTTTTCTTTTATTTAGAAGTGACAATGGTGTCTGTGCTTTTAATGCAACGCTTTTCAGCGTTTTTGTGGTAGTTGTGAGTGTGTGCAGGTGAAATTTTTATTATTATGGTGTTTGATGTACCCCCAAGGCTGGACACTTGCTTGAACGCAAGTGTGAGGAACGCTACTGTAACACCCCTACAACGCTCCTAACAACTACCGAAATTGCAGCGGAAATAACCAACCAAACAATAACTAAACGCTTTGGTGTTACAACGCCGTTAACCACCCACGTGGTAAACTAGGCAAAATAAATACAATGTATCGGTCTGATGATCAGACTCCCGAGCATAGAATCTAACTTCCATATATATATAACATAGCCAACCATACCGAGTATTTAATTTACAACACACCTACCAACCGTAAACAACCACCACTGTTTAACAAACGGTACCAAAATGTAATGCCTCGGGAGCACAGGCGCATCCCGGGCTCAACAACCAACGTAGCCAAAATACATCAACAACCTAGGACCTAGAGCCACTCTGCTTCTTCGATCCTCATCCTGCAATAAAATATGGAGCCCCCGAGGGGGTCAGCAACCTTTGCTGGTATGGCTAACGCGCAACCCATCGGCTACCGGGATACGCGCAACCAATTGTCATAATAACATGGCATTCATTTTAGAACATCCAACATATATATATATATATACCATAGCATAGCAAGGGAAATTGCATAGCATCATAACAATACATAACACCATAAAATCGGTCCTCACAAGGAACCTTCCACCATAGTTAGTATACCATGTGAGCCTAGAGATTTTTACCAATCCCATGTTAAGCTCGTTACCAACCTCGTTACCGTCCAGTTATATAGAACAGTTAACTTATACCCAAGGTGTGTCGGATATAGTAATCCCAAGCACACCGAAATAACATACGTATGCCCCTGTGGCCCGACGTGAGTCAGTAACTAGCTTTGGATAAGCTAAGGGAAGGTAGAAACCAAATTGGAATACCACCTATACATACACCAAGAGAGCCGAACCGGATATGATATCGACTCCCGTCCATCACACGCGTGGCCGGAACAACCGGACTCCTCATTCCCCCCGATTAGCACTTGTTAGTGATCACACAATATTTGTTAAGTCACATACAAGCAAATATTTAGGTCTTGTTAGACAACCAAGGGAAAGGAGTCACAACCTTACAACATCTTAATGTATAACAACTGTAAACTCTTTTCATGCCTTAATCTTATAAGGTCGTAACACACAAAAAGCAAACAACATCCAAGCCGGTGTAAACCGGTAGGCAACAGACTGGAAGAAAACCATACCTTGGTCCTTGCCTCGTTTCGTTTCCACCTTGAGAGAATCCTATACACATTAGTAACGTCGGTTAATTATTTATTTAACTTCACACTTACTAAGTATTTAACATGATTGTATGACATGTTTTAATGTCTATCTTACCCTAGGTTACCTTCATTATACACCCTAGGGTTAACTATATAAGTCACATTCTTTTCTGTTTTTTTTTTTTTTACAAGTTTAGGTCCGACCGACTGAAATACCCCAAATCTAAATAATATTATTAAATCATTATTTATTGGAATATAATCCAAATATGAATCATTTCACGTACGCATGCAAACCCATGCATGAAAACGTTACGTAAAAATAGTCGTTTCTCCATAAACGCTAAAACGCCTTAGAAGCATATGGTCAAACATGACCTTGTATGTCCCTCTAATATTCAAACCAAATGGTCATACAATTATTATATGAATATACAAATATATTCCCTAAGCTAAATTCAGTCAAAAACGCAAAACGCTCGGGAGTGCTCACGCCCGCTCCTTAAAGCACGAAAAGTCCGGAGGAGTGCCGAGGTGGCACGAACTCCTATAAAAATTCCTTGAGTTCCTAACATCATTAGTAACCATTATAAAGAGAACCCACGAAGTGGTTTCTCAAAATTCAGCAAAAACCACAGGAGGATTTCTTAGCGCTCCTTTTTGCCCGGTGTGTCCCGATGGCCCGTAAATTATGTCACGGGTGGATGTAACCCCATATAACCCAATGTAACATCTTATTATGTTTATTTACTATAATAAGTGTTTACAAACACTTGGAACTCATAAAAACAAATTGTTTCCCAAAATTCCTTAGAGCACAAAAACACACCTTCGGGTGTCACGAAAACGCGTTTTACGCAATTGCCTTGTAGTTTTTGACATGCCACGAATTGGTAATCTTAAATAGGGTTAAAATGACCTTCTAAATCAGTTGGTGTGACTAGTCAACAAGACTCTCTATAGGGGCCGATTTTGAGAGCAAAAACTAGTATAAAAATTGCATTAAAAGTTTGTAAAAGGCATAGAACATGGTGACTCACCTTCCCATGTGTTATATTACTTAATGTCAAAGTATGTAGGTCTCATATGACCAGAAAGCTGTCGAAATTAGGCCATGGAATAAGGCCATGTGAGCTAGAACAAAAACAAATGAGAAAAAGCAAAAAGTAGATCTAGAATTCACTTTTCTAGATTCCTTCTTTTCCATGTGACCTAACATGCTTGTCCTTGGCTCTTCAATGTCAATTAAGACACCCCATTTGACCCTTGAATTCGTGACTCTACAAGGGAGGAAGAAGACAAGCCTAACTTAGAAAAATCAAAAGAATAACTTACCTAAATTACCTTGTCTTCTAGCTCACAATTATTTCCTTTCCAACTCTTGCCTTGTCACACACCACATGCACGAAATTATGCTGGAAAGGAGGCTTTTATTGAGCCAATAAACCATGTAATAAACTAAGGAAAAGTAAAGTCATTTGACATTAAAAATTGACAAAGCAAAAATCAAATTCCAAATGCATTTTCTTACCTTATACAATTCGTGAGTCTCATTCTTCTCCTTGCCCTCTTCATCCACGAATTGGTAAGGCTCCCTAGCTCTCTCTTCTAGCTTCATCTTCTTCCTTTGAAGCTCTTAAGTCCATTAATGGAGTTTTAACTTCTATCTTCATCTTTAAGGTAATTTCCTAGCATTTCTTGTCAAACCTTGAAGCAAAACTCTTCCTAGCATATCAACAAGGGTTCGGCATCAATTAGTTATCCAAGGAGGTTGTCCTAACCAACATTAAACCAAGGAGCATCTCAAGGTTATCTTAAGGTAGTTTTCAAGCTTGAAAATCCTTAAAGCACATTTTATTGTGTAACCGATTTCAATCTCTTCTAAGGCTCTTTTCTTCTTCATTTTTCATGAAGGAAAACTTGTTCATCATCCACCATTAGTGAGCCGAAATTATAAGGAGAAAAGCTTAAGGTAAATTCTTTTAAAACTACTTACAAATCTACTTAAGATCTTTATTCAAGATCTAACTCCTAAACTCCTTCACCACTTGTATATAACCGAAGTGGAGCATCAAAATTCCCTTGGAGAAAGCTTGGAGATTCAAGAGGAGTTCAAGCACTTTAACCACCTTTGTTAAGAAGTAAGTTTACTAGTAAATCTTTATGTTATAAGCTTTGTTAAGCTTCTAAAAATTATACAAAAATTATGTACATCTCCTAGGTTTATTAAGACCGAAACTATATGGTATTATATGCCAAAAATACAATCTATAACTTATATAGAAAATATTTACCTTAAGACACATTTTTGTGTCACAAAATTTAGTTATGTCACATATTAATTCAAGCCGAATTATCAAGGGAAAAAATGCTTATTTTTGAGCTAAGAATCTATATAAGACATTACAATAATTTTTACATGAGTTATATAACTCCTATGAATTTATGTATAATTATTATGACATATAAGTCCACTTTTATATACTATATGGTCACCAAATAAATATGGCCGAATGTACTAATTGATAAATAGGTATTAATGACCTACTTAGGTATATAAACTTATATCACAAAGTTTGGTGAGCTAAAAATATTTCATTAGTGCTTAAATGGCTAATTAATTAAGTTAAGTGGCTTAAATGTAATTTTTACAAAATTTAGTGTATATATTGTGAAAGCCGAGAGCTAAAGGGTATTTGGTGAAATTATAATATAATATAAGGTTAGGAATTAATTTTATGAATTTTAGATAATTTAAACAAGTGTTAAAATAACATTTTATTAAGTTTTGGGCTATTATGTAATTTATAAAAGTTGTTATGAAAGTTTAGAACATAAAAAGGGGCAAATTCATAATTAAGAGATTTATTAGGCTCACCTTTGAAATTTTGAGGAATTATATATTTAGACTTTAGTTTATAAGCCATTAAGAAGTTATTATAAAGTTTTGGGGTGAAAATGTAATTAATGGAGAGTTCAAGACCAAAGCCGAATTACTTGGGGTTAGTTTGGTAATTTAAGATTTATATATATATATATATATATATATATATATATATATATATATATATATATTCGGCATTTATGGAGAATTAAAATTAAAACTATAGTTTATAAGGCATTATGCAAAGTTTATAAGGTTTTTGTGGTTAAATTGTAATTATGGGAAATAAAATATTATTGCCGAGAATTTAAGGGGCTAAGTTGTTATTTTTGAAAGTTATAGTACTTAAAAGCTATATACTAAAATATTAGTGTGACTATGTAATTTAGCTAAATAAGAAGTTAAAACTCTATAATATAATGAGATTAGAATTCAAATATAAAGTTTATGAATTAATGTGGTTGTTTTGTAAATAACCGAAATATAAGGGTAAGAATTTAGATTTAAATAAATATAAGTCCTATATGGATATTTTGAGGAATTAGATGAAAGAAATTTAATTAAAGGAATTATGGAATTAGAACTATGACTTATATAGTTATAAGAAAGTTAAAGGGGAACAATAAATATTATTCATGACAAAAAGGAGGATAATGAGATTATAAGAATATTATGTCATTGTAAGACATTTAAATATAGTTAAGAAAATTATAAGTTGTTATGTCACTTAGACAATTAAAATAAACAACAAATAGTACATGAATATGATACATATATGTACATTAAATGTAAACACCCCATCCAACATTAACATACTTACAACAAACTGCAGCGGAAGAACATCCTCATCACATTACTTAACTTGTTGGTGTTACACGCCGTTAGCCACCCACGTGGTTAACAAGGCTAATACATACACAATGTACCGGTCTGATGGGCTAAATTCCCGAGCAACTATACATCAGTATCCCTTTCCATTAACAATAACAACAACATACACCTTAACAACTATACCGAGTACTATAACTGATGCCGACAACAATTTCGGTCTTACTACACCTACTGTATACATACACTTAATTGTTTACCCACGTACAATGACTACCCGTCCTACTCTCGAACGGCTTCCAGCACTTCGTACCTGAAATAGGAAAAGAAGAGAAAGGGGTGGCCCCAAGGGGCTCAGCACCTTTGCTGGTATGGTAATCCCGCAGCCCACATGCTACCGGGCCACGCACAACTAATTGTCGTCTTAACATGCAGTTGATTATATTTAAATCATACATGTAACAACAAACACACAACATTAAACATTTCGCCTCAATGGGCTCACAATCGGATAATACATCCTACTTAATAAATCACCCATGGTATTCATCATCCCTAGAGTGTTTCTCCTCCAACGGAGCTACTTCCTTAATAGACGACACATACCCTTAAATCGGGTTATCCTTAAATGCCTCTTATCACAAACTTGGAATCATTTCCATGATCCACACACTTCACATTTACAACATTAACATACACTACGTAACAACACTTAACAACACTTTGCACGTTTCCATGTGCACAACATAACACCGCAATAAGTATTGCATCACAACAAACACATAATACAACGGGAATGGTTCTCTTAGGAACCGACCCAAACATCACCAACATACTGGTGAGCCTAGAGATTGTTGCCAGTCTCATGATAAGCTCGTTACATAACTCGTTACCGTCTCGTTAAATGGACGGTTAACTTAACACAAGGTGTCTCGGATATAGTGATCCAAGCACACCGAAACAAACATAACAATAGTATGCCCCTGTGGCCCGACGTGAGTCAGTATAGCCTTGGTTAAGCTAAAGGGAAGGTTGGGAACCAAATTGGAAAACAACCATAACATACAGAGAGGATCGAACCTGCTATGACAACGACCCCCATACTCACACGCGTGGCCGGAACAGACCGGACTCCTCAATCCCCCCGTTAGCACTTATTAGAAGTTCATCTTTGAACTTTATTAAACAATCACAAACATTGAGTTAAGTCTAGTCAGACATACACAAGGGAAAAGAGGTCATACCTTCACATACAAACACCACGCACAAACATTACATATCCAACTCACGCATAGCCGTGGTTAGAACGTTCCTTAGGTCGAAACGTTATTACCGGATAACCGTTCTCTTACTTTACCTTAGTGGTTAACTAGCCCTTCAAGCGCATTAGAGGTTACCGGTATCGGCACGTAAACATACAATAACAATAATGACTGTAAACTCGTTTCATGGTTTATATCATACGTGGCAAACATACAGAAAAACACATTGGCATACAAGCCGGTGTAATCCGTTAGGACACAGGTTGCAAGAAAACCATACCTGTCACCGGAGTCCACTTTATCATGTCCACTTATGTTCCTCGAGCAATTCTCGAACAACTGATAACATTACATGTACTTTATTAACATCGGGGTAGCATGATTATTTAATGTCTAATGCTTATAACTTCTCCCCGTTAACTTAGTTACATAACTTTACATTTTAACTTGTTTACTTTTACATTTTGATACAACTTTCCCCTCACCAAATTGCCATTATAACTCACCTAACATGTCTTTAACCACCTTATAACATCATTACTAATCAATCCCCATCATTACATATCACTTTATAACCTTAAACCATGTTTGGGTCCGACCCCCACCGACCGACCCACATCTGGTCGGTCCATTACAGACCCCTTTTACTTCCTTATAATCGTGCCCGTCCGACCCACATCCGACCCACCATTCTGGGTCGGTCCTGTGCGAACATTTTCCCTCCTTTGTAACTTGACCGACCGACCCATGTCCGACCAACCTTCTGGGTCGGTCCATTACCGAACACATTCCTACATTTTACAGAGGCTCGACCGACCCACAAACTGGGTCGGCCCCTGGGTCGGTCGCCTCCTAAACTTGCCCAAACTTGTCAAATCTTCACCAAACTTCTCCTAAGGCCTCTTAATGTGTTCTAACATCATTTGGCACTTCAAACACACCCTTAGGATATTCTTAAACACTCACAAAACTATTTTTCCTAATTCCTTAAACCTTTACTTATATCTCCACAAAATTCCTAACACTTACAATGTTTTCTCCTTATGATTCCTAGGTGGCATTTCACCTATAATGACCACAATACCAAGGTGTTTCCTCTACACCTTATCATCATCCCTCAACTTCTTTTCTTACTAACTAAATCTCCTTTTCACATCATACCAAACATCACTTATTCCTTGAACATCAACATTACCTAAACCTTAAACAAACTCCTCCAAGACTTAAACACATCCACTAAACACACATTGAATTCCTAGAACTTCCAAGACAACACCTAAATCCTTGCATCACTCCAAATCACTTTAATGCATGTTTTCTTCTCAAGTAATCATTGATTCACCTTTAACACTTTCTAGTTCACCAAAACTCACATTAAACACTTAAAACTTCTTACACATTTCCCAAATTTGGCCATAGCTTCTCTAGTATATACTCACATCCAACCACTTAGGTTTTTACCTTATTTCACTCAAAACACCTAAAATCCATCAAACACATCTTTATACACAAACTTCACACATTAAGCACTACATCACAATATAGCGCATAACTTAAATTGCTTGGCACTTAGGCCCTTAAATAACATGGCTCTTAGGCCCTTAAATTGCATAACCTTAAACACTGAATTTCCCACATAAATAATGCCTTTGACCTGCAAATACATACACCAATACATATGTTCTTTTACTAGTCTCCTTGAGAACACTTTTACTAGGTCACTCACCATTTGCTCTTTAGGTAGTTTTAATAAGCATTTATAAGCTCATTTCTCCTAAGGCATTAAAACACATTGAGATAGCTTGTTTACCTCTTTCCTCACAAATTTCTTTCTTGATTCCTTGTAAAACCGGTGGGGTGTTTGGTTGTTTGTCAACTTCTAAACATTACAACAACATAATGAGTATTCAAGCATTATGCTTCACCCTCATTGTAAACCCTAGTACACATATTGTTTTAACACATTAAGGTAATTGTTTTACCTTGGAATTGGAGAGAACTTGAATAAGTATCAAGAGAGGACTCCTCCTAGCCCTTGGAAGATTCAAATGACAGAACAAGGCAATATAAGAGCTCCATTAATGGTGAATTTTCGGACAACATGAAACCTGGAGGAAACATGGATTTTTTGAGTTTCCTTACCTTGAAGCAAAGGAGAACAAGAATATGTGAAAAGATGAGCTCAAGCTCCTTCAATGGTGATTCTCCATGGCACCAAAATTGAGCTCTTGAAGATTGAAAAGGTAGAAGTGTGAGCTTGACCTAACTAAGACAAATATGGTCTTGGAATTTGATTTGGCCAAGGGAGCTAGAAGATACAAGTGAAAGAAGATGGAGAATGGCATGGTTACTGTAGCAAAACCGGTGGAGCTTGGGAGAAGATGAAGAAGGCTACGGGGGTGTGAGTGGGAAAGAAAGAATGAAGATTGGAATTGCTTTTGAAAGATATTTACATGTTATAAAGGTAACTTCTACTTTTTACTTACTTTTCCTTCTTCCTTTAATCTTTACTAGCTCATGGTGGTGAGTCACCACATGATAAAACCGGCCCCCATATAGTTAGAAGGGTGTTTTGGTCTTTGTTGACCAACTTAATCACTTATAACATTATATGTTACAAACTAGTTATAAAAATCACTATTCACCTATAACAAGGCACATAGAAGTGAAATTTTTGATTTCCCACTAATATGGCCACCCAAATGTGATACTATATAGTACACATGTTAATTAAAGAGTGATGATGGACATTTAGCCATTCAAAACTCATTTACAAGACAATTTTTCAAAAACGTGCTTTAAGACTTCTTAAAGCACATTTTGCGTTTTAACTTGTTTTCAAGCTTGGTTTTCTTTGGTAATTGATTTAATATGTTCATTAACATTTATAAAGTATAGGTATGACCATTAGGTCTTATACACATTTATCCCAAGCTTAGAGCACATTTTTGCTCATATTGACTTTAAGGTATTACTTGTGTTTTGTTTGGTTTCATTGTCTACCAAAGTTTCCTAAGGACTTAATTAGCCTTATAAAATCATAATTAAATGTTATTAAGTCTTGTAGGCTTCTTTGGGTCCTAACCAAGTTCACTCATAGCTTAGAGCATGTTTTTGCTCAAACTGTGTCTTAACGCTTTATTGCATTATTATATGGTTTAAAAATTGTTCACTGATGTTACTAAGGCACTTTTTAGCCTTTACATACCATAATTTGATATTTAAACCACATATCTAGGTTTGGGGTATTTCAATCTACCCCCCTTAAAAGAACTTCGTCCTCGAAGTTCACACTTTTCACATATCATTAAATTAGAACACAGTAATCACTTGGAAATAAACTTCCTTAACCAAACACACTTACATCACAACCTCGGACTTGATGGTCCGGGCAACACATTCACATCCACACATAACATAACATATCCAAATGATAACCTCGGACTCTATGGTCCAGGTATCTTAACAACACTTACACATACTTAACAACATTTGGACACATAGGTCCCGATAACATAACAGTCTTTAGACACGTAGGTCTATTTAACACCACACATTTAGACTCATAGGCCTTGATAGTATACACTTTAGGAAATCCAAGTCAAACAACATTCATTACACATACCACACAACATGTCAGAGCATGTATAGCAATCAAAAATATCCTTGATATTCACTATGATCCCGTAGAACACGGTCGCGATGGACACCTTCCGTCCCCGTGCCTTTAGGAGATTAAAACAATCACATAAGTTTAAAATTTCCTTGTGAGGTTAAGTAAGAAGACTTTAATTATGTAAAGTATCCACCAACGTTTTATAAATACCAATTTAAAATCCTTTTGAAAACACACACAACTCCAAGTCCAACTTAAGCTCTTTGCTTCTTTTATTAGCGTGGTTATTCGTGACCACTTATAGGGAGTTTCAAGAGTCATCCAACCCTGATGTGATCAGCATCAGTGTTGAACTATCCTTCCACCCCAATTTGTGTTCGGCTTCCCTTGATCACATGCAAATCGAGTTCCACCTCCCACTTCATTTTCAAGCATCATGTAATCACTCATTTCCAATTTTCTATCTTTTAAATCATTCTAATCATGATCATAACATCTCCAAAGGATAGAACTCCGTCTATCAGTTACCTCCATTCACTTTTAATCCTGTTGCCTAGGGAATCTTATTCTCACTAGGTTCTATGTCGGTATCATGCCCTTTCATGCATCACTATAAAGTATACATATATATATATATACATATATTTTATCAAAATACAACACACCTGATTTTACATTTATACACTGTCGGGGCTCTTATTCCCCCGGGAGTTTCTCTACTCCCCACACTTGTACAATCACACACAATTGTTAACAAACACACACACTTATCACAATGGTATTCGCATCCTCTGTGCGCAATTACCACAATTAAACCATGAATGAATGTGTATGTTTACGTAACACACACACCAATCATCAAAACAAACAATAATTTTGTGCTATGCACAATACGAGTCACATACACTACGTACACTTGTACGGTAATATACACCAAGTGGTTTTGCGCTCTACCCCCTTAAAAGGGATTACGCCCACGTAATCAATCACTAAACATTGGCTTAAATGTTCTGCCGTCGTGAAGTGTTTTAACTTCCACGCGGTCTATTACACAACGATTCTGATTAGAGGATCTCAACCATATTGGCGGTTTAGTCCGTAAACCAAGAATTCGCATTGGAGTTATAACTCATAACCGGTTTCGGTCCTGGCCTGTGAGGCTTTTAGGCGTTAATAATTAGCCATTCACTCATGTTCACCATGTACATTCAACACTTGAATCACTGGTTCACTAGTTTCTGCTGCGAAACTTTAATAACTGTAGAGCTTAATTACTCCCCTTTTTTTTTATTCTTACCGTATTGTACATCCCCAATTGTCACCTTCATCTTGGTAACAATGGTTTCTCGACCGACGCACGGTATCTTTTACCCTGAGCGGATTCGGTGAGTTTCACAATTTCCATAACAATTTACTGTGTATACCACTATGTATTCCACACTGATTGACTTGTTCCCTTCCGACTTACTGTCGGTTGAGATTGAGCTACTACCTAGTGTGTAGTGCTCTCTCAGTTATTTCCAATATTTGGGGTATATTCCATACCGATATTTGGTAGTTAGTGCTACTGTAGTCACTTACTGTTAATCATGTCTCCACATTTGGTTTTGTACAAGTACTTTTTATTGATGTGGCCTTGCATTTCCTATGCATCGGCCTTTATAACATTATTTGTCCACAATCAACATGTTTCCAATTCCTAGCTATCTCATTCGATCATTACTGCGCAAGTGCAATACCAAAACACTCAGTCATACAGAGTGCAGAGGCGTAAACTCTTGACAGTAAATCCCTTATGCGATCGCCATGGAATTCACACTGAGTTCCTCATCACACAGTACCAACCACTGGCTTATTGCCCAGTCTGTTTAACATCACTCATCTTGCATCTCCACTGAGTTTAACTCATAACTGATCTTATCTTTTACGTTTTCGTTTAACAACATTTATACAACGGTCGCTTGGTGCGCACCGTGCTCTTACTTATTGTATATCATCCGCTTATGTCGTATCTGCTGTCACCTCAACTTCCACACATAAATTTACATTATTCACATTACGGTTCATCCCTCATTTGGATGACAACTGAATGCTCCTTGAGCATCGATCATTCGAGTCACAAGCCGGCGTTATTCAGCCAGGTGCTTCACTTTATACACACACTACTAAGCTAATTTCTCCTTCAATAACAACATGGTCAATCCTTAACGTATTTCTTGAACTTGATTCACATAACTACCGCTCCTGCGGTGTCACAATGTCCAGAGGTATCCCCACTCTTAATGCAGTGGTTCGTTTACCACTCTATTCACTTATACAACCTAAACTTCTACCATCAATCGAATTCATATGATATATCCTGCTTTTGGATTATAAGCCTTATTTGCCTTGAGCTGGGCTCATTATAGGCTGTCCACACACATGTACTTCTCTGTACAGTATCACATGGTCGTTGCATCACGTTTCCTTTCATGGGATGCCCCTTAGGATTGTCAGTCCGCCTCCTGACAACTTATATCTAAACTGCGTGTTAGTTTCAACCCTTGTGCTTCTGTCATGCATTTCATTCAACAATTGTTGATGCAAACACCCTCAAGGATTGTTCCTGGGTGTTGCTAAGTTATCATTTACATTCCGTTAGTTACGCCTTTCGCGTTCTTACTGGTTATTACTTCTTCTGTGAAGATTAACATTTACTGGTAGTGTAGGTACTTATTCTGGGAATTTCATCCCGTTCATTGCACATTAATGTGTCCACATTAGGCATCTGCTTGCCATGTACGGGCTGGGTCACCGTTCCAGCTATGATGTTTATCCCTAAGGATCCTTAAGACATAGTGGTGTCTTTACATAACAGTTTGTGCCCATCGCACTTCCTAACTCTTAAACATTTCCTTGAAAGGAGTTCATTAATCCTTTTAGTCTTGCTAACTTAACTGAATTCCTTAACTTCGACTATTCCTTGTAATCCTTAGCTCTCGTTTGATTTATACTGCTGACCGTAGACGGAGTCGACTACTTCCCGTGTTTCGGACTCTACTCGTATACATATATGGGGTATCTGATACATTGCTACTTACCCAACTAACCCATAAGTAGGTCTGTCAGGCCCACATGCTCCTATCGGAGTGCGGTCGTCCCACAACACAGTTGGTACACTTGTAGTGTCCGTCACACGCCTAGGTGAAGTATTCAGTTGTCAACTCCCTTATATTGTCCCGTGACAATATTCATTCCCTGCTTCCCGAACTTAATCGAGGGAAAGTTTATCCATTGCTGTATCTTATCAACTGCTCTTGGTTTTACTGGTTTGGTTTTAAAGAAGGTTGGAAAGAAGTGTTGGTTTGAAAGAAAATCTGGTTTGAAAAGAAAAGGGTTTGTGAAAATCTGGGTTGAAAGAAAAATTTTCATGGTTTCACAACATCTTCTTACCTTAACCAAGTCTAGCTTCTTGCTGACTGTGTACTTACAATCACAGAGGTTAGGCTATTAAGCCCTTCCATGGTCATAGTGGTCTCGTTTAACTTTATGGTACTTTACTAAGTACTTTGTAGTGATTATAAATTTCCCGAACAGCCCTGTTATAGCAGCACTTGCTATGGCAAGTGCGCCATGCTAACTGGCTATCAGTTTAACACATACCGGTTGTGGTATTGTTTTTACCCGCACTGTCATCAGTGGCCTTGTTGGCCCTCACTGATCTTACTGTCTTGATAATAACTTGTCTAGGTGAATTCTCACTGTATTCACATAATAATCATTAACTAGGGTATTTCCCCTTTCTGGGAGACCCCCTTTTTTTTTGTGTCGTATTCTCCTTATAGCCCGTTCCACGCACTTGTCGTGGTTACTGAGACTTGTCTCTTGTTGGGCACTACGTTGTAGTTCCTTTGTCGGTTGGTATACCGTTGGTGTTTTATTTATCAACTGTGGTTCCGTAGACACTTGTCTCGGGTTATTAATCCATTTCTTGCCTGTTGCACGGTGGTGCGTTGCAAGCTGGTTATTCTCGACTGCTCTGCATGTCGACCCAGGTTGCCGGAAATTCTATTCTCCAATACACAAGATCCTTCATTCATTGCTATGAAATGCGGTTAACATTATTCAGATGGAGACCGTCTCCGGGATTCCCAGTTTTCGGGATCTACCGTATGACAGGTTTCACCGTACCCTAAGGGTATTTAATAACAGCCAGATCGGGTATCCCCGAGTAAGAGAGGACTTCCATCTCCCTGGCGTTGTTTCCCCAAGTTATATACAGGGATTGTGGAGGGTGGGAGGATATGTAGGTTTCCAGTAGCCACTGGTAGTTCCTAACTAGCGTATCTCTCACGCTATCACTCAACCCTTAACCCAAAGTACTAAAATCCTAACTCGGTACTTCCTAAGCTCGGTAATTCAGTCATCAGAGCGATACTTCGCTCTGATACCACTTTTTGTAACACCCCATCCAACATTAACATACTTACAACAAACTGCAGCGGAAGAACATCCTCATCACATTACTTAACTTGTTGGTGTTACACGCCGTTAGCCACCCACGTGGCTAACAAGGCTAATACATACACAATGTACCGGTCTGATGGGCTAAATTCCCGAGCAACTATACATCAGTATCCCTTTCCATTAACAATAACAACAACATACACCTTAACAACTATACCGAGTACTATAAACTGATGCCGACAACAATTTCGGTCTTACTACACCTACTGTATACATACACTTAATTGTTTACCCCCGTACAATGACTACCCGTCCTACTCTCGAACGGCTTCCAGCACTTCGTACCTGAAATAGGAAAAGAAGAGAAAGGGGTGGCCCCAAGGGGCTCAGCACCTTTGCTGGTATGGTAATCCCGCAGCCCACATGCTCGGGCCACGCACAACTATTGTCGTCTTAACATGCAGTTGATTATATTTAAATCATACATGTAACAACAAACACACAACATTAAACATTTCGCCTCAATGGGCTCAACAATCGGATAATACATCCTACTTAATAAATCACCCATGGTATTCATCATCCCTAGAGTGTTTCTCCTCCAACGGAGCTACTTCCTTAATAGACGACACATACCCTTAAATCGGGTTATCCTAAATGCCTCTTATCACAAACTTGGAATCATTTCCATGATCCACACACTTCACATTTACAACATTAACATACACTACGTAACAACACTTAACAACACTTTGCACGTTTCCATGTGCACAACATAACACCGCAAAATATTGCATCACAACAAACACATACAACGGGAATGGTTCTCTTAGGAACCGACCCAAACATCACCAACATACTGGTGAGCCTAGAGATTGTTGCCAGTCTCATGATAAGCTCGTTACATAACTCGTTACCGTCTCGTTAAATGAACGGTTAACTTAACACAAGGTGTCTCGGATATAGTGATCCAAGCACACCGAAACAAACATAACAATAGTATGCCCCTGTGGCCCGACGTGAGTCAGTAATAGCCTTGGTTAAGCTAAAGGGAAGGTTGGGAACCAAATTGGAAAACAACCATAACATACAGAGAGGATCGAACCTGATATGACAACGACCCCCATACTCACACGCGTGGCCGGAACAGACCGGACTCCTCATTCCCCCGTTAGCACTTATTAGAAGTTCATCTTTGAACTTTATTAAACAATCACAAACATTGAGTTAAGTCTAGTCAGACATACACAAGGGAAAAGAGAGTCATACCTTCACATACAAACACCACGCACAAACATTACATATCCAACTCACGCATAGCCGTGGTTAGAACGTTCCTTAGGTCGGAAACGTTATTACCGGATACCGTTCTCTTACGTTTACCTAATAGTGGTTAACTAGCCCTTCAAGCGCATTAGAGGTTACCGGTATCGGCACGTAAACATACAATAACAATAATGACTGTAAACTCGTTTCATGGTTTATATCATAACGTGGCAAACATACAGAAAAACACATTGGCATACAAGCCGGTGTAATCCGTTAGGACACAGGTTGCAAGAAAACCATACCTGTCACCGGAGTCCACTTATCCTGTCCATTTATGTTCCTCGAGCAATCTCGAACAACTGATAACATACATGTTTTATTAACATCGGGGTAGCATGATTATTTAATGTCTAATGCTTATAATCTCCCCGTTAACTTAGTTACATAACTTTACATTTTAACTTGTTTTACTTTTACATTTGATACAACTTTCCCCTCACCAAATTGCCATTATAACTCACCTAACATGTCTTAACCACCTTATAACATCATTACTAATCAATCCCCATCATTACATATCACTTTATAACCTTAAACCATGTTTTTGGGTCCGACCGACCCACCGACCGACCCACATGGGTCGGTCCATTACAGACCCCTTTTACTTCCTTATAATCGTGCCCGTCCGACCCACGTCCGACCA